>JAPZDV010000009.1:13135991-13150631 GCA_029814665.1 Acanthurus lineatus | reverse complement strand
AGATAGATAGATAGATAGATAGATAGATAGATAGATAGATAGATAGATAGATAGATAGATAGATAGATAGATATGCTTCTTTCTGAGATAAAAGGAAACACAAGTAATCAGGTGGCAGCTCCACCTCGACCATGCTGCAGATTCACTTATGACATTCTCCATGCACCCTCTTTAGCATGAATAATAACCATGTTATCGAAGTGGAATAGCAATTTTCTCCATGAGATTACAGCCTGGTATAATGCCCTGAACAAACCTGAGCCTTCTAATTATCAAATATAGAAAAGCGAGCACACTAAGCACCACTTGAGATTTCAACATATAATTTTACATGCCACAACATGCAACTAAACACAAATACAGCATGCTGACATGTTGAAATTAATGAACTCAAACCGTTTAAAACCAGAACAGAGTCAAAGCAGAAGGAAGCCAAACCGAAACCAAACTGCTAAAAAAAAATAGCCAAAAAAGGGCTGCAAGTCTATAGAAATCCAATTTACAAACTGCTCTTGAATTTACAAGATTAATATATTGTGTACATATTGTGCAATATTATGTGTGTTTGTCTCTTTATGCATGTGTGTGTGTGTGTGTGTTTGAGTGTGTGCATCATAGATGGTAGAATAGCCACAGGCTGCTGGCCATCATCCACCATGTTTGCACACGCAGACACATATGCACATAACCTTACACACAACACACATTGCATTGCGACTAGCTTATCCCCCCCCAAACTATGCCTGAGGCTTTCACTTTGTTAAATTTAGATGTGCTGTCAATGTTTGCAGGCAGACTGTCTCTTTAATGAGATGTCACACCACCAGCCTGGTTTGGATTCATGTCATACACACACAGTTGCTGATATATGCACACACAAATGTATTCTGCACACATGCCTTCTTCGCCCGTTTCCTCTGTGTATGAACAAACCAGTTTGATTTTGGACAGAAATTGAGATATTATGCAGATACAAAATTGCCTGTTTGTGTGCGTTTTGCCTGCATGTGCAAACACAAACACACTGTGAGGCAAAAAGGGGGGCAAACATTGGTTTAAGATTTGATGACACTAAAGGCTTCTTCATAAACAAGACTGATAAAGAGACACAGAAAATTAAAACCAAAAAAAAAAAAATTCCAACAGATGTGACACTGCAATAGAGAGGGGGGCAGGGAGTGGCCAAAAAAGAGACAGAGAGAGGGAGGGGGTGGGGATAAAGGGATGCTTGGGACAAAATGTTCTAATCCCAAACCGACATCACAGAGAGTTACTCAGGGATTTCACATTGTTTCCGTTTTGGGATGACGACCGTTGTCCCGGTGTGACCCAGCACACTGCAGCAGGGATCAGCTGCTATCTGGAATGGAGCAGGAAATATCAGTCTATACTCTGAGTGTGTCTGTTCGGAATTATCTGCAAGTAGATGCGAGAAGAAAAAGGAGAATCCTCTGGGAAACGAAAGGAAAGGACACGACAGCTATTAGTGATACTGGCACTTCTATGAGTGTTAAAAAATGAAAGGGGTGTTATCAGAGGAAAGACAGGAGGAGAGAGAGAGAGATGACATTCTCACATTAAATGTTTCACTGTGAAAGATGCTTGCAAATGAGCTCATAATGACCCTCTCAATGGGCTTGTGGTGTGTAAGGCACACAACAAACACACACACGGACTGCACTGTTACTTGGTTAAATGTTACAGTAACTAGTTACAGTTACACTAACAGTAACTGTGTGATTATTGTCAGTAAGAAGAATTAAAAGGAATTACAGTTTGAAATTTGTCTGAGGGGGGTTGATGTCAGGTGCCAGTAGAAACACTGGTCTGGTTCAGTACTTGCTAGCTTGTTAGTGCAAGAGCTGGAGGTGTGAGGAAGTGGTTAGCTGCCACAAAAACGTGATGAAATTGATGTCACATGAACTTCAATGTTGCCTAATATACATGTTGTTTTCTTCTTAGCTGTATTCCTCACATATTTGCAATGTTATGTACAGGACTCCCCTTGTTTAGCTCAGAGTTGGATGGTGTTAGCCTCACTGTGATGATGGGTCTGCTGATTCTGCTGTTAAATACAAACAATGAAAGATGTTGATACAAAGCTTTTTAAGTTGTTTAAAAGGCACCTTTGTTGGAGCTGGGCTGATACAAATTAGCCTAAATTTGCTTTGCAGTAATTACTGAAATAATTTAATTACTTAAAAATATTTATTATCTAGTGTGTAAATGATTAAAGTTGTGTTGGGTCCCGGGGCATCTTGTGACCTGCAGTTCCGAATGTAGCCACTATGACAAAATGGCAGCACAGCCCAGCACAGTTCTGGGGGACTTTGAACACACAAATACACACAAGTGACTATGTATGTGAGTGTTGTGATTGTGCAAAGCATGACACTGCATCTTGTCCTGATTTTATTTGACAGTGAAATAGGAAGACAGATTACAGGCACACAAATGGCACACATGCAGTATTCAAACTCTGCAGGGGAGCCCTGTTATTAGGCCCAGTGGGACAGCTCTTCAGTCACACAGAAGTAAATGCTCTTCAACTTACATCTGCTATGTTTAAGAATATTTCTACATGCTTAAGCTTAACAATTTACACAGCAAACCATGTCAGGAGTGATTACATCTACTGTCATGTTTGCAGAAAACATAAAAACAAACAGATTTTTGGCGAAATAACTTTCTTTTCTTTGCCTTCAGCCTGTGGATGAATATGGTTCTTGTTAATATTCTGGATGTTCTTCCAACCATCCCAATGTGCATCCCACATACATTTGTTTATTGTTTCAGCTTCTGTCCTTTTCTTGAGAGTTACAATGAAAAAAAAGCATGTATAATTCTCAAAGAATAATCATTAATATGTTACTGGATGCTGTGTACTTAAAAAAACAGATGTGTGCATGTTTTGGTTAATATTTCAACTCTGAACAGTAAAACTGTAAACTGGGCACTGATACCTCCTCTGCTCTGCCGGAAAAAATAACACCAACAACTTTAAACACTATAGAACTGACTGAAACTTCATGGATGTACATCTTTACCTTTTTTACTATAGTTTATTTCTACTTAACTTAAACAGCTCCCCTGCTTTATCTTTTTATGATATAGAAAACAAAAACTCATTCTCCTCTAATATGTTTTCCTTGTTTACACATGTACATATATTATATTTTAAGTTTGTGATTAACCATAACGAAGACAAAAATGGTGTTGATGTATGTATAGATGTGTTTCTGCACTATTGGTTTGTGTATATAATTTTTATATCATTCATTAAACCTCTGAGCGCATGTGTGATAGAAAGTCAACCAGAAGTGTTGAAGCCTGTTTTTGTTCATGTAGAAAATAAACCAGGCCTTTCCTCATTGACACAGACCACATGGCTGCAGTCACTGTAAATAGCATTTCTGCTTACAGCGACAATGACTTCACTGCCCCCGTTGCTGTAGCACCTGAGGGGCCAACGGATGCAAGTCTGTGCTGAAATGCTATAAAGCTCTGCAGACACTGGAGGGAGTGCTAGACTACTATCCATTATAGGGACTTCAAGACGGAGAAAGTTAGTTTGGACTGTTTATTTGATGTCTGAGTTGTTGCTCCAAGTTCAGTTTCATGATCTATTTTACACACACGAGCACAGACTGAACTATTTAGACTCAGAGGCAATAACCATGAATCTGTCAAACTTATGGGAAATTTGTTTTTTAATAGGGTGAGAGGAATTGCAGGTAAAATACCTCTCACTGATTTATGTTATTAAAGTCTCCAGCAAGTTGCTTATGGTTTCTGTCTCCTGTTTGGTACTGAGCAGTGAGCGTACACTGGGCTTTTACAACCTTTTCAATGAAAACAGCTTCCTGTACTCAGCTAATGCAGTGATATATTATTCTAACCTTTTGAACATACTGCTGATACCATGCTGAATTTTTAAAGCAGTGTTTTAAAATGAAAGGAAATGAAAGCCAAATGAAAAAAAGTCACAAATAAAAATAATAATACATATGCAGATAAATATGTACCTCTTCATAATATCACCAGAGAGGGAGGGTTTACATGTCAGTCTTTACACACAAAATACGAAAACTTCTTTTTATATTAAAAAAACTACTTGATCCATCATCTTAATAAAATAAATTAATAAAAAAAATCTTAACTCTTTTGTGTCTTGCTACTTTTATATTCCTGTTTCATGATACCTTTAAAATAAACTTAATTCCACTCTATGAAGTGGGAGGGAGGAGTGGTGTTTTTTTTCCTGCATCTGTTCCTGTTTATGACAACATATGAAGTGTCTGAGTAATGTTGGCCCTTACATAATAAGTCATTTACAGGGACCTTAATATAGCACAGGGGGTCAGTGGGGTAGCTGAGAAACATATACATCAAATAGTTTCCTTGGTGCATCATAGTTTCCTAAGGATGATTCCCTAAATAGACAAAATCAATGGAATTGTACAAAGTTAAAAAATTAATTTATCATCATTTATTGATTTTTATAACAAGACATTATAATTGTGACTGAAGTATTGAAGTTTCTTTGGTTCCAACATCTCTGAAATAACAGCCCCTCCGTGTTTTCTTGAGCAACATTTTACACAGAATACTGAACCACATGCAAAACAGTGTTGCTCGTTTTCAGCAAACACTTTGACACATAAGTGCATATCATGAGGCTTATGTGTCTGACCTTATTTAAAGAGAAGTATTACATAAATACTCACCACTTAAAGTGGAGGGAAATGCCTGGGCCTGTCAGGGAAGGACAGAGAAGTTGCAGTCTGACTATTTTTGGATTGTAGGCAGGTTCCTCCATAGTCTGCGTCTTTCTGCTGTGATAGAGTATGAATATTAAACTTTGCTTTTATCATTTGTTACAGAAAAGGCTCCCATTGCGTTTGAATGGCAGAAAAGCCATGAGCCTGCTTTATTTTTCCCTCTGCGGCATTACCATTTGAGTCGAAAACATTTCTCGCAGAAAGAGAGCAGGGGTCTTGTTTGAACATAAGAGCCGCTGTGTGGAAGGGAAGCTGGGCTGCACGGGTGAATAATTTGTCCTTTTACATTTGTTTAGAGAACTGATGATAAGTCATCAACAGGTAAAAAAGCAAGATAGATGACATTTTCCACAGATGGGCCTCTGTGAGGTGGGATTGCCTGTGGGTGTGTGCAAATATGTGTGTTTACTTAACATACAATGTGTGTTAGCTGCAAGGCAAATGCCTCTAAGCTGGTTACAGCTGAAATCCTCACGTGCAGCTCACGTCTAATCAAAGCTTGTGTGCGAATGTGTGTGTGTGCGTGTGAGTGTGTGTGTGTGTGCGCATATATGTGTGGCCGATCCCATGACGTCGTGCTTTCGTCCTGAGCAGCTTAGGCAGCATGTCAGTGTGTATTAAACATCCAAATCACATGACACTTGACCTCTGATCTTGTTGTGTCGTGCTGCAGTGAGAAAAAACACTGGCTCAGAGTCAGTGAGTGTGTGTCGGGTCAGAGAGAGAAACTAAGACACTGAGCCAATCCTGGCAAAAACAGTTCGAAAAAAGATAGCATATAAAAATGCAATGAGAAAAGAGAGAAGAAAAAAGGAAAAACAGGAATTAAAATAATAAACAACAAAGAGAAAGAGCGGTTCTCTCGCCATGAGGGATGAATGGAAGTTGCCAGTTCTTAATGATGCCCCAAAGTGAAACAGTTATCATTAACAGGCTGTTTGAATTGACCGCAGGGTGAAAAAGCTAGTGGATTCATTCATAAGGGCTGTGGAATCTTAGAGCAGTTCTGAACGATGGCAAAGAAAAAACTGGGTTTCCTTTAATGCCTCTTCTTCAACCTGTCAAGCTGTCCGTTCTGCATACTGTGATATGACTGCATGAATACTGTGTATTTGCACTGATGAAATGCCTTTCAGTGAGTGTTTATACGTTGCATCCTCCGCTCGTCAGTGCAGTGGATTGTGGGCAGAGACAGTTATAATGCATATTCCCTGATGTTTTACTTTGGATGAAATGGTCCTACATGATTCTAATAGAACATTGTGTCTCCACATGAGTCAAATTAATAAATATATACAAATTACTATGAAACAGTAAAACATCTGTGATAATCCCATCACCGGGTGTGTTGTACAATCCCAAAGACAATAAATGCTTTCAGGATGAGTTGTGTGTATCGTATCCTCTGATGTGTGAAGTTGCCAGGTGATGTGATTTTGTCCTTCTTCCATATGGCGCTTGTACATTCTACCATCTTCTCTAATGTGTTTCTAATGTTGTGAGCCTAAATCAGCTTTCAGAACAGCATTAATTTCAACCTCCAGCCACAGTTGACTTTGATGAGCAGACACGATGGCATTCAGTCACCTGGATGTACGTTTGGAAGGGTAACGGGGAGGTATAAACAAACAGGGAGGGGGGAGAAGAGGAGGTAACCATGTGATATAATGTGTGTTTAGACTTAACAGTTTTGTTCTTAGGTGTGTTTTTGCTTTGTGTGTAGCACACTTATGAGGTGAGCAGCAGCAGATGGCATTTGATGTTGTCTGCCAGAGCCTCCATTTCTCACTGAGTCAAACAAACACACACACACACACGCACAAACACATGCATATGCGTGCACATGCAGAGTCTATTATCCCTCTAGAAGGCTCATCTGCTCAGGATATTGCCTTGGGACAGAGGAGGGAGCTGAAAGGTTGCAGCAGCTCTGCTGTTTACCTTCAGCTTGGTCACCAGGAAACACAGAGAAAAGAAGAGAACTGCCCCTACTGAGTCCACACTCATAAACAATATGTAGCTTTTGAAATTTTTCAGAAGATTTTTTGTTGTTTAGCTAAGAGCTTGCCTTATTTTGACCTTGAGTTTTTACTCTGCAGTACAGTGGAAATTATGCTGGACTGTGTTTGGATTTATCCAATCATTTACAGTTAAACTTGACCTCTAAAAATGTTTTCTGTGAAGGCTGAATTTTTTGGAGTTGTAACATCCTTGTAACATCCAAAGTGGATGAATAAAAGACAGTGAGAGCCTTTATGTTAACATCTATGTTTGTGGATTAGCACACATATTGTACCTACAGTATGTAATATATCTCAACTTTTGAGAATGACTTGGCAATTATGTTTCCATTATTGTAGGCATCTTCTTTAATTTTTCTGTTTTATTCATGTGCGAGGACCTTCAGTTACAGGTGCAGAGTGTATAATTGGTTAGTTAATCAGTCTATCAGACTGCCCTTAAAATTTAAAGACAGAAAAAACTGAAGGGCAGCTGACCTTTAACCCAACACTGCATTCCTAGAATATTTGTTATGTAACAGAGAAAACATGCAAACAAAACACACAAAATGCTATAAATTAACTGTGCAAAACCTCCAACCTATCATCCATCTCCTTATCCTCATCTGCCCCCCACATGTTACGTATTAATTTATAAAAACACATAAACAAACGCGCACATTCACACACACTATGTCTTTCAACCCAGGGGCATTTTCTTGTGCTCCTGACCCCTTCACCCGACCTCCCCAGCACCAACCAGGCTTTGTTGTGACACATACCAGTGTGAATCCCTGGCATTAAAACGGCCCTGCTGCACTATTTGCATTCACATGGTTTCCGTAAGTCTGACGTATGGGCTGTTTATAGCTTTGCTCCATCAATAAATGATGACCACTCCCCTGGAGCGAACCAGCCATCCAGGGCAGGTTATATTAGAAGATGAGTGTGTATATGGTGTGTGTGTGTGAATGTGTGTGCTGATCTCCTGCTCTGCATAAGCTTGATGTTTCCTCTCCTGCGGCATGGTTGAAATAGACAAGAAAAAGCAGGCAAACACACCCACTCATGTGCAGGATATATATATAAAAAACACATACACTCGGTCACAAGAGCAAATGCTCGCTGCTAAGATACGCGCATGGACACACATATGTAACACTGATAAAAGATTATCCAGGCATCAAAACACTTGTGGCAACATAAAAAAAAAACAAGTGTACACACACAGTGTAAACAAGGGAGGGGGGAGATATGCAACCCTAGGGCAACCGAACTGTGCAAGACATCTATATGCCACATTATGTGCCGAAAAACAATTTCCCAAATGACAGAGAAGGCAGGTGTTGTTGCTTTTCTGTTGGCAGCAGTAACAGCGGATGGGGCGTTAGGTGGAACTTTCCTGCTAAATCAATACAAGTTGTTAGAGCCTTTCTCTCTCTCTCTTCCTTGCTCTCTATGTCTCTCTCTCTCAGATCCATTGTAATGCAGCACAGAGCGCTCCACACATGGCCTTTACAAAAGGCTGCTTGTACTCTTGTAGACCTTGGGCTGGGTGCCTTTGTAGCGAAAGTCTGTGACCTCACTCACTCCCTTTAATACGCCGACGCATACACATAAACACACACATGCTCCAGAGGGAAAGCACATAGACGTGCTCGTTTTGGGGGAAAAAAAAGGAGATGTGATATTGTTCTATTTACAAACATAAGCTCATGCCCCTGGGCACATATAGGCGCATACGCTGATGCAGTGACACACCAAGACACTTACACACACTAACAAACATACACACACTCGCAGTGCCCCCAGTACAGCTTCTCACAATGCTAATAGCCTTGGTGCTTTGAAAGCACTGAGCAATAAACACAATGCCAGCCTACACGGCATGTGAGTGAGTAGGCTGCAAGTTGTGCACTGAATGGATTTGTCTGTGTGTTTGTGTGTGTGTGTGTGTGTGTGTATGTGTGTTTGTGAAGGAGCCGGGCTTTGTCACGACACTCCACACATGGAGCTTCCAGAAAAGACCATGTTTCAATATGGTTTTGTAAGGACCTCGTCAGAGGGGCTCAAAAAGGACAAACTGTTCACCGTGGCTCTATTCACCTCACGTTTGGTTAGCTGTGTGTTTACTGCTGTGTATCTCTGTAAACTACGGTGAACTCATGAGGGAGGCTGTGATACAAAGCAAACTGAACTACTAATTGTGGAGTGCAGCCTTATTTGTTGTCTGTTCTGTCTTAACAACTATTGGATTGATTGCCATATAATTTTGGATTGGCATTCACAGGCACTCGACTTTAATGATCAGCTCTAATTTCCTTTCGCACTACCAACAGGCCGCATTTAGGACACAACACTGGTTGTGTTTTTCTTCTTCTTGTTTTTAAGTATCTGTATTTCATGCTGGTTCAACACCTGATCTAAAAGGACAAATCCGCCCTCATGGATAAATAAAGGCTTATGTTATCTTACCTGCTTCATTGCAGTTTTCACATCAAATAGGACTTTAGTCATCCTAACATTTCCGAATAAGTGTTTGCTGTCCATGCTGAAATGCCAAAACAATCACATGACCTTTTCTTCCTTTTTCATATTTTGTTTTCCTTGAGTTGACAAATAACAAAATTACACATTACTGCCACCCACAGGTGGGGAGTATACTTGACTGTTATGACAAGCTAATGTTTATTTCAAAGCCGATCACAAAGACCCTTTTTCTTCTTATATCTTTTGATTTTTCCCCAAATCAATTTGTTGGTATGATAGCCATCCAGCTAAGGAGAAGAGTAACTCCTGTGCAACAGCACTGTTGATCATCATCAATCATCATTTTAGACCTGTACTCGATGGTGGAGATGATGTCAGAAATCAACACATGTACCCCTCTTTATAAACAGAAAATTCTGGTTTGTGAATTGAGGGGAAAACTTTAAACAAACATGCATTATGCAATTTGTCCACATTGGTGTTGACATGGCTCTGCTACTATCACTACCAGACCCTCACACAGTCAGAAACACACACACTTACACACACACAGACACCAGGTTTGTGTCTATTTCCCTTTGCCATACAGTGACATGTAAAGCAGCTGTGCTGGCAAATGTCAGTGTAGTAACCAGAGAGAAGAACAGAACAGAACAGGACTTCAGCAATAATGCTGCAGTGGGTCTGTCTGTCTATGTGTGTGTGTGTGTGTGTGTGTGTGTGTGTGTGTTAGAGAGAGAGAGAGGGAGAGAAAGAGAGGCAGAGCCTGCTGAGCCAGGCCTCTCATTATGTGGGATGTAATCTGAGCTTTCGGGGCCCGGGCTGGCCCTCCGACTGCACTGAATGGGGGTCGAGCACCGGCCCCCACTGTCTTTCCTGTGCTTTCACTCTGCTTAGCTCGGCAACTCTGATTATAAACCGAAAGGGTGGGGTGGGCGTTTGGGGCCGGGGAGTGGTGGACGTTCTGGTGGATCAGGGGTGGTGAAATTCAGGGTTGGTATGGGTGTGATTGCAAGCTCCCAGTTTGTGGGTTTTCTGAGTCTGTCTTGCTGAGCTGGATTGAAGTGCGTGGAGTTTGCAATTTGTGTTCTTATCTGCATACATACAGTTTGAACACATCTAAAAAAGTATGAGATTAAACTGAGATTCAACTTTCCCTTTAACTACATTCTTCTGTCTTTTCCAAGGTAGGAATTAAGGAATTAAAGAAGGAATTGAGAAAATATGACCAGAATATGCTGAGATTGATAAAGATGTGTGCAGAATAAGAACCAAGACATTCACAATTTTACTACCGAATATTCAATAAAAATAATACATCTCATCAGTTTTATCATTTCAGTCAATGTAGGTGTTTTAAAGAGACATACACTGTATGAATATACAATCTGTATGGACCTGTATGTGACATTGTACTTATTGAAAAAAAATCCTGTTTTAACCCTTTAACATCCACCTTTTTGGGCCTAGTTGGAGTAGTTTAACAGAAAACTATTAGGCCAAAACACATATATGCATTTGTGAATTCAATAATCGAACAAATCAAAAAATGTCAAACATTCACAAAAAAAGGCAAAAAATTTAACACTTAAATCTAATCAACAGCTTCTGTGAATCACCAGTGATCCAGTGGATGTGAACAAGCTAATAATAAGCTTCGTGTGTGAAGCTATGGTTTTTATGACTATTACAGTGTGAGTTGACATGACCCTCTCTGATACCATCTTTACATTATAAAATCTATTAAGGCCAGTTGTGCAGGTGCTGTAACAGTGCCGGTGTGTGCGTATGTGTGTTAGGGTGTAATGCTGTAGTTGGCCTACCACAGCACAGATAACCTTGGGTTACCTCATAGTAAATGACCGCTTCTGCACAATAGAGATGATTAATGTCCACCTTGATATCTCACACACACACGTGCACATGTGTTGAGTCACGTGGAGTGTACGCGTGCATGTGTGTGTTGTTAGGGTGACAACCTTGTCCCTTGGAGCTAATGAGGCCTAGCGACCAGTGTTCCATGACTTGATAGTAGGGCATTAGCTAAAAACAGCATGCACACTTTTCATTTCCCCTGGCACGTATTCATCACAGGACTTCATATTATACACTGTATCTCACTACAGGCATGGTTACCACTCTTTGCATGCTGAAAAACATTGTTGGAAATAACTATCTGAGCCTTCAAAAAGCCTTCATCTTTCATGCAAACATAAAAAAAAACAAAATAAAATTTTTAAAAAAAGTTTTGCTTAACAAAACAGCTTTAATTGCAGGAAAACAGGAGGTAAAAAAACTCAAAGGTGACCCTGTTTCTCGCAGGCAGAAGTGGGACTCTCTAATATGGAGTACGTACAGAGGTAGGTTGTGTGTTCTTGTGTGTATTCTTGTGTGATACGCCATGCCTGTGTGTCTTTGTGTAAAAAGGGGGCGGTGGTTTACCCCAGGGGAGCTCTGTGCCTGCCTTTATGTGCTCCTGTGTTTACTTTCTACCAGTTGTAATTGAAGGAGTGACTCAGTCTTGTATCTCTGGGGAGCAAATTATTAATTTGTAGCCACTCCTGCCAGACTGCAGCTTCTGTAGAAAAAAACAGATGCATAGAGAGACGACAGAAAAAGACTTTGGGCGAGTTCTTGATTGTACTGTACATTTATACGAATCCTTTGACTTGTTTTGTACTCGTAATGATTGATTGCTGATCTAAAATA
Source organism: Acanthurus lineatus (assembly GCA_029814665.1). Lineage (NCBI taxonomy): Eukaryota > Metazoa > Chordata > Actinopteri > Acanthuriformes > Acanthuridae > Acanthurus > Acanthurus lineatus. Next base: position 13,138,651 of record JAPZDV010000009.1, on the reverse strand, counting down.
GAAATCTATAAGTAGTTGTGACAGCAATATTTTCCCCATTCCCTTCAGCTTTCTTTTTAATCATTTCTTTTCTCTGCCTTCCTCTGTATTCTACCTTTGTATAAGAGTATGTGCGTTGGAGTGAGAAGGGTGGTAGTTGGCAACCCACATTGCTTGTGAGTCAGCTGAATCACTTACACTTGGCACAGCCTGTCATTTTAGAGAGAGAGAGAGAGAGAGCGAGAGAGAGAGAGAGAGAGAGAGAGAGATGAAGAAATCGGCGAGGCTCATGACAGAGGGCACAGAGTGATTTGTGACCAGGCGGGGGAGGTGGTGAAATATGTGCTCCCAAAATCTGATGGGTGTAGCTGGTGTGAAAAGATTGGTGGCAGGTGTAATGTGTTTGAGTCAGTGGCCACATTTACAAGAGAAACAAGTTTATTTGAAGAGATTAAGGTTGAGGCAACAAGCTGAAGATCAGGTGCAGATGCAACTAGTCAGTAATCTCATTTCTGCATATATGAAGGCTGGTGCTTCGTTTTTTGGTTCTGTTTCTACAGTTTACTGATGCATCATTACACTGTGTTGGAGGGCATTTTGAAATGACAAAAAATAAAGGGATCCAAGAATGACCTTACCCTGAACATATGCCTAAATATTACAAAGAGGCTGCTGCTAAACAGTGGAAACCAAACTATTGTGACTAGTTTCAATTTAAGTTTTAGTCAGACAGATTTTCTTTACTTTTCTGGATGCATATTGATTATCCATGCACTTCCATGAGGAAACCTACCCTGTCGCACACAGATGCCCAAAACCTTGTTAGAAACCAACATGGAATTTGTCCCAAAAACACACACACAAAGACAATTCTTTGCATTGTTTTGATAAATAGGAAATGCCATGCTGCAGGTTTATAACACGTTTGCTATAAAAAAAGTGCACCATAAAAGTGTTTTCAATGTGAACAACAACGTGAGTGTTTGGACCCATCAAATCAAACTTTTTCCTCACCTGAAGAGACACTCACCAGATCTATGGCCAAGCAGGCAATGTCTTTTTTCCTGTTGCCATTATAATGTTCTAATCAGCACCATTGTGGGTTTTGTTTTGATGTGCACCATCGGGCGGCAATGCATTTCAGGTTTTATTAGAAGCCAAAAAATTGCACAGTGGCTCATAAAATGCAAAGACAGGATTTGAAAACTTATGAACTTATCACTTGAGGAGCTATTTTGTCTCTGGTGCAACAGTTGTAATGTATTAAGTAGCAATACAGCATTAATGTCACAAAGTAATCTATTAAAACAATTCTGGTAGCAAATTTGTAATTGGTCAAAAAAGCACCGTGACAGATTACATCATCTTACATTACAGCAAGTTGATTGCCAGACAACACTGCATCAACAGACTGGCTCCAAAGTGAATGCTGTACATTTAAACAACAAGCCCTTTGACCCTGAGCGGAGTGAGCAGCTTACGTATCGATGGATAGACCAGTCGGTCAGACTGATCATGCAATGTTATGTTTTATTGCATTCAAAAATTATATCTAGTTGCTTCCACAAATACAAAGATGGCTGACATGAGAGAGACTCATGTGATAATGTGTGGAAGTTTCCACTCAACAACAGAGACACCAAAAACCTGCAAACACACAAATACACAGACTTAAACAAAAAGGCAAAGTAGGACGATGCATATTTTATTTCACCTCCTATGTGTGTGTGTGTGTGTGTTTCTGCATGTGTTTTGTATGAGGGTGAATATATCTAACTGTCGTCATCCAACCCATGTGCTGAAAGGAAGCAAAAAGACAAAAAAGAGAGGGAGTGTATGTGTGTATGGATGTGCATGTGTGAAGGTACATTAGAAAAATCAGGGACAAGCCAAATGCCGTCCTCTAGCTTTTTATACTCCCCGCCAGTGTATTTCACCCTCTCTGACAATAAGATAGCTAGTGATTTGTGTGTTACTATCTATAGTGGAACATATGCTCTGCTGACCTATCAGTAGCTGGAAAAAGGAGACCTGAACTGGGTGGAAGAGCTCTGGGAGGGTGGGTGTGGTGGGTCTTCTGAATGTGAAGACGGCCTCTGATGGGTTTGACCTGCTTTTTGGGAGGATATTGTGTAAATGCCTCTTGAAAGACACAGAGGTGACTCTCTCTTAGATAAGCAGTAAATCCAGCTCAGGCTTTCAAAAGTGGCTTCAGAGGGGAGATCAGGTGACAGCTCATGTTACAGGTTTTAACACATTAAGTGACACAAATATGACGGCTAATTTTCAGATACCCAAAACAGAAATCCTTGTCATCAGAACTTATTTCTTAATTTTATACACATTATAATCAAATAAATACACGCATTAGTAATATAGGAGTATTGATAGGTAAAGCTTCCCTTGTGACCAACTTTTTTCTAGCCTCTAGTGAAATGTGGCCCAGTTAGGTGCCTGTTCTCGCATTAGGAACAGTGCTGTTGACTCATGTCCTTATTCTTAGCGAGCTGCATCAGATGTCCTCTCAGTATAGTTTGGCTGATGCATCTATTTCAGTTCTATATGGACAAACATGCTGTTTTAGGAAAGGAGAGGAAGAAGAGAGTAAAGGCTGAATAACACAGTCAAGCCACATCTGGAAACCAAGTAGTGGCTTTTATTTGCTTTTACACTTTAAAACC
>JAPZDV010000009.1:13105267-13126835 GCA_029814665.1 Acanthurus lineatus | reverse complement strand
GCCTTGTTTTTATGACTCTTCAAGATTCTTGTGTGGAGGTGATAAACAGAACAATTACCCTGGAGATCAGTGTTTGTGTCACAACACCAAATCAAAGTTGTGTTTTAGTGCTCATCTGTAAGTTAACAGATACAACATATTTGAGTTACGTCACTTATGTCACCTATGTAACATAAATAAACATAATTGTTCGATCTTTTTGTTAAATTTATCATGGATGTGGTGAACCATTTGATTATAAGCTAGGGGAGGGCTGCCATGCAGCAGACCATGGTTTAGGACCACCAGTCATTCCCAACCGACTTAACTTGGCATTTTTACTAAGATATCAAGCTGTTTTCTGGGCATGTTTGTAACAAAACCAAGTATTTTGAGGCAAAACATGGCCTTTTTCTCACCTTAACTATATAGATTTATGGCCAAACATATCCAGACCATAACCACAGTCTTATCACAACTCAAAATTAAAAACTAAAACATCAACAACTTTCAACATAAAGAAATTTAGAGTTTTAACATATCTGAGGTTGGAAGAAACATATGAAGCCTGATTATATTCTGGAGACTGGGTGGACACATACTATACAGGCAGCACTAAACGGTACTAGACCAAATTTAACAGGAAATATATATGTAAACGGTCATAAGTCCATGAATAAGAAGCCAAAGTCAACTTTTCACATCAGAAAGTTACAGTTTTTATTATCAAAGTGAAATGGTATGTAACATATTTTGATATTTTTGTATCCAATGAAATGATAAACTTTAATTTCTAATCTTTTTCTGCTGACTTTACAAACAAAGATTCTAATTAAACATAGTTGCAGAATGAAGATGGGGCTTCTGTTGTCATCACCCAATTTATTTTTTAAGTCCTTTAAATGAGAAAAATAATACTAATTCTCATTTATAGGTTATAGGTAAAAGATAGATAAGGTATGTCAATAAAGTTTTTCACCTACATAATTATGTGAATCATTTTTACAGGGGTAGGGTTTGTTTTTGTGGCTTCGTCTTCTTTTCTCTCTCCATCTCGTGTGTGATGTTGGTCTGGTGTAGGCTTGTGTTTACACACTGCTGCTGCTCAGTGTGCTTTGTTCTACAAATCGTGGTCCACACAGTTGACTCAGACACCAGTGTGTGCTGGGCTCAGTCCATGTGTGTGTGCTATGCTGTATGAGACGGAGGGAGGAGGGAGAGCCATTAGGTGATAGAACCCCCCCAACCCGCCTCTTAATTCTTTAACTAACCTTACTTCAGCACTGACGTTCTTATGCAACGCCACCCACTAAGGACCCATCAGTGCCCTCCCCAAAGGCACACATACACAGTCAGCCTACACACAGGGAGTAGCCTTAAGCATCTTTGTTCTGTGTGGGAGAGGAATGACGTCATTCGGTCCACCTGTGTTGATTGTACCAAACAAACAGCATAAACACAGTGTAGTCTGACTCAGGCATGGTAATCTTATGCCTGTGATAATTAGCACCATGACTTCACAGTGGGGTCCAATCCTTACATGGTTTAAGCGAGACATTTAAAGCGGCACTTATTTTGGTTTCTATTTTATATGCAATTTTGTTATGCAAACAAGAAACAATAGTTATAGTTAGAAATTTTGGAAAATACATATCTTTTCATTATATACGTCAGAGGGGAAAGGATAAAAATCCTTGACTGAATTGGTTTTGAAAATATGCACAGAAAAAAAAAAGAAATACTCTAAACAAAATGCAGTAGATGCTGTAAAGCTTGACATTTAAAAAGCTTGAAACTGGAATCGCAGGCATTAATCTTTAGAAATCTAGAAGAATTCTGCACCACATAATCAGCTGGACAAAACATCTCAGGCTCATAAAGAAAGTCTATGTTTCTGAACCATGTGACTAGGAACAAACCACACATGTCACCTTCTGAAGCAAACAGCATCAGGACATGGCTGTGCCTGTATTATGCATCAGAATCAACAACCGCTCTGTAATGTAATGTGTTACTGAGCCTTTTTTTGTAACAACACTGCTGTTGCTCTGAGAGTATTATGTTAACCGGATCGTAATGATTAGTGAAAGTGGTAATGTGTGTGTGTGAGTGTATGTTTGTGTGGGAGAAAGACCTTGCAGCATAACGCCATGACCGCGTGCAACACAAAAAATGTATGTGACAGCCATGGTACACACTCATGCTTGATCCCTGCATCAGAAACCCTCATTAACATGATAATATGAGCTATGTGTGTGTTTATTTTATACGTGTCTGATAAAGTGCTAATGGTCTTTTAAGATGATGATGACATGAGAAGCGAACGGTTCTCCCACAGCTTCAGTTGTCATATGTGTCAGTGTTTATTGCCAAAAGCATAGGAATTTGCATCACCAGTCACCCACACAGAGTGATTAATTCAGCTATTATTCCACATACATCCTCTGCCCAAACTGGATTCCACAGCAAATTAACAGCCTCCAACTCCTTTGCTCTGTTTATTTGTGTCCTACAATATTTCAGCATGTGTCAAATGATGAAGGCCTTGTGAATATCCATAAATGATATTTGACAGTTTGTCTGAGTTTTATAAGCCTGTTTCTTACACACAACAACACAAAAATACACAATGCAATTAATTAGTTGTGGTAAGAGAACTGATTAAAGGACAGAAAATTATAATATTGCAGCAGTATGTTGATTAAGCAATTAAAGAAACAGTCCATTTTAAATTTTTTAAACATGTTTTTCCAAAACAACTTCGTTATCTTTCAATCCCCAATTTAAGTTGAACCAATGAGTGTGTATTAAATACACGCACTCAAGCTAATTCCAGGACATAAATAACATTTATGCGGCTGATTCACTTTATTCAGTGTAAAAACAATTAACCAGCATTACAAACAGACTCCTATGGGGACTGAAAGTTTTGAATAGTCTCCACAAAGAGCAAACTCTGCCCCAGGAAATCACTTTTAGAATGATTATCTATATCCTGAACAACAGAAAAACAGATAAATTAATCTACTGTTCTGGTAGTTGTTATTAAAAAAGGTGGGTTGAAGGGAGAAAACTAACAACCAAGTCTGGTTTCATTAGAGCCTCTCTGTGCACGGCTGTCAGTTGACAGGCGTGTGGTACATTCCCCAGATCACTGAACAAACTCGGCCCATACTTCTGCAAGGACACCAGCAAAAGCTGATTGAATGCAATCAAATCAAATATTTTGTTCTGATTCAAGCTTAAAAGCAGATATTCTTTTTCAGCTCACATGCAGATCTGTTGATTCCATTATTACAAAGAGCATAAGAAGATGAAGGAAAAACTATGTATTACTAAGAGATAGGATGGAAAGTTGATTCATTTTTCCAATGGACAGCAGCCAAAACATCTGCTTGGCAGTGGTAGTGAACTTTCAAACCAGATGTAAGCCATAAAAAGCAAAACAAACTGATAAAATTGATTCTAAATTTGAAGATAAGACTGAGTCAAATTGAACTGAGTTTAGGATTATTTGGTTTGGACATTATTTGATTACTTTAAATCAGCTAAATCTAAATCAGCAATTATAAATCTCTTTATGATCTTTCAAATTTTTGCTTTTTTATTGTTTTCATGTAAATCTCCACTCTTTTAAGCAAGAAACACTAAAAAACCAAATCAGTTCAGTAAGCTGTTTCTGCTACTCACCTTGAGGTTAATGTGTTAAGTAGTGAAAGCAAGCAAAGCCTGGGAACCAACACTCTAATGGAAATGCAAATTAAAAAGACACTCAGGTTAAACAGGTAATAGCATATTTTTACACTCACCAATGCAAATGACTAGCATAACTGTCTTGTAAATGCATGTAAATAAGAGCAGTTTAATTTGCAAAAAGGTTCACACCCGCTCCAACAGGCAAAGTAAAGAGTCAACATAGCTGGAAACTCTCTTTTTAGCAGGGGGATTCATGTCTCCCGGGTTCTTTAACTTAAACATACATTTAATGATGCTATCACAAGTAGACAGCTGGAAGTACATCAGTTCACACTTGGCATGGCAATATACCTCCACATAATGTTTAAGTTACCACTTGTGATCTTATCTCACCTCCACCTTCAATATGCAAACAAACACTTACATCTTTCTGCTTGCAAATGAAAAGTGTGTTGCTGTCTTTAACTGATGGCTCAACGAAAAAGAACATTATGTTCAGCATCTGGCAAATTTACAGATGGTCCAAAAAGTTAAGAATTTGATGTAGACAGTGTTTCGCTTAATGTTTACGTGATTTTTTTATGGGTCTTTTCTCCAGTTGTGATGAAGAAGTGGCCCCTGTGCAGGTTACTGTTTGTCTTGTGTCTGTGTTTAAACATTTGCTAAATGTTGGCAGATATGACGCACTTTACCCACAGAGAGAGACCACAAAAGATTGCCACAATGTTTTTCACAAGAGAGGACACAACTGCATGTATTGCATCTGGTGTCAAATTTTAAAGAAGGCTTGAATGATTAAGAATTTGTCTGACAAACAACGTAACTTTCAAAGAGAGAAAATTGAAAAAACAGAAACAGATCACAGCACAATGCCTCAAAACTCCATGGACTTCAGTGTGGCTAAAAAATGTGGTTAAATGCATTTCAGATCATTTGACAGAATCTGATGGGTCAGTTTACAAAGTCCTGCAGCTGTAGTGTACAGGTCCCAGATGGTCTTGTGATATAGATTCCTGATTTTCACCCAGGCAACCCGAGTTCAACTCCCTGTATTAAAAGAGCTTTGTGTCTTTCAGTCAATACACTCTTGTATGTACTTCTCTATAGCTCAATTTAAACTGTATATCACATGCTAAAACGTTACATATAGCACCTTCGCAGGAGTTTGGGGGTATTGCAGCAATTTGTTCAGTGGTGAAATCCGTAAAACATCTGCTGCTTCTCTGGCAGGTAAGAGAGACTAGACTTGTCATTTGCATTACAGTGAACCAAAAGGAAATAAGACTGCGTGGTTTGTAGGCACTGAAGCAGAGGACATCAGTTGAGTAGGCGTTTCTTTAATGTGGCCCTGGACACATTCGCATACACATTGCTGAAAGGATGTGGTAACATGAGGCCCAGAACATCGACCACTGTGGTCTGATAGATCAGATCTCAATGCATCCTTAATGCATCTTTGGTACATTGACACTTTAACTTCGGGCACTGCCCCCTTTAGATGGGATCACCCAGGGTTCATGTTATACCAGGTTTAAACAAGCCTTTACACTGCACTTCACACTGAAGCAGAGTAGAGTATTGCTGTGCATTGCTATGTCTATAAAAAACAACAAGCAGACAGCTAGCCGCTAGCTGCCACTTAAAGCATTCCAGCCTTTAATCATTCATAACTTCAAGTCTTAATATAATTTAAAAAGTGAGTAATGTTAACATGCACTCCTCATTTAGTTGTAATTAACTGAGAAATTAGCCAATGAGATCAAAACTGTGTTTTGTATCAGGCTGTAAAAATGTTTATTTCTGCTGTAAAGATGGACACCTCATTATGGGGGTCCTATAGGAGACTATTTGAGCCAGTTTTAGCCATTCAAATAACTGCAGTTCATTATTGGCTTCAGCCCCAAAGAGTTGTGCTTGTCCTCAAGCAGTTAAACAGATATCTATTTCCAAGTTGTTTCCTAGTAGGTTTTTTTTTGCCTTTTTGCTACAGCTTTACATGGTGCAATGTTAGCAAATATTTGCTAAGGTTAGCAAGCTACAGTTATTTCTATGTAACTGAAATTACTGAGTCTGTTTGCTGCCTTTATGAGTTATTTTTACTTGTTCTATGGTTACACCACGTCTTTATATTTTCAGTTATCTCAGATTTTATGCCTTGTTGCTACAGTGACTTCTCTACAGCAAAATGTTTTTATAAACTTTAGATATAATGACAATAATAATAATATTATGCATTGTATTGTACACATATAAATATGGCTCTTGTTCATTGAGGTATTTGAAGTGTAACGTAAGTGAATGTTAGAGAAAGTGATATTTGGGAAGCGTGTGTTCAGACCTGCACGTGAGAGTCCCAGGCAGCCTTATTAGTTGGATGGTTGAAATTCCAGCGTCCTGAGTCAGCCAGGGCCGCTCCAGCTGTGGAGACATTTCTTGGTGATGTCCGAACAGGTTTGCTTAGACAAGAGAGGCCCAACAACCTCACCTCTCAACTGCCTTGTAAACATCTGACAAAACTTTTCCTTAGAAGCCATTATATTCTCAAGCTATATTCTGCAGTCAGAATTTGCCATTAAAAGTTCTAATTACCATGAAACTACCAGCAGTTTATGGCTCACTTTCATTTCCTTTGCAGCTCCTAACACACAGTCCTTTTTTTTCTCTGGAGTTGAACTCATCCTAACACTTCTCAAGGGCACAAAACTGCCATAGTAGCGCTCATTCACAATTACTGCCCTGCACCACTGCCAGTGAAAGCTACAGAGATGGCTTTATCTCTGCACATTTTGACTTCCTGTCCCACTGATCCATATGAGCGTGAGCTGTGCTTGCCAACCATTCCATCCTCAGACATTGAGTACAGACAGAGGGGGAAAAAAAGCTTCCTCTGAGAGCTTGAGAATACATTAACTATGTTGACACAATATTTCAGTCCTGCACAGACAGTTACGGAAAAGAACAAAGTGTACAGCTCAAGACTCAAAGCTACAAGTCAAAAGCTGCATGACCAGTCGTCACCAAGGTTTCTTTCTTTAAAATGTGTAAATATTATTCATGAAATTGTTCAAAGCATTCTTAGGTATAAGTCAGATAAATCCAGACTGACTCTAAGTAGACATAAAAGGTGTGTAGAAAGCAATAGCCTTTTTCTTCTCAGCAACAGAGGAGACTTGTCAGAGAAAGATAATATGGATTAAGTGGTTGTGGAGAGAAAATTTCATACAGATATGCTTTTGGACAGGGCTTCAGTATCCCTTCTTGCTTTCAGTTTTGATGTTATCATCATGTAGAAGCTGCACAATAATTTGCCTTCCTGCTGGTGGATATACATGTTTGTATGCATTCATTGTCTCTCCAGTCTTTCCCAGCATGCCTTGGCATCACTTCTGTCACTCCTGTCTACAAATGAGTCTCTTCTGAGCATAAAGCCTTCTGGAGACACCTTAAGATTTGTTGCTACATTGACCTTCTTTCTCTCTCACTTGAATGCACACATATACGCACTGGGAGGTGATAAATAGCATGTGTCCAGCCCCCATACCTTCCTCTACTCCCGACACCCCCACCATCACCTTCAGTGCCACAGATCTGCAGATTGTTTGACAAGCTGAGTCTGAGTCATATCACTTGAAGACTGCAGAAAATGGTCAATTCCTCAGAAGTACAGTTGCAAGTTTGGGGATACAGTGTTTGAGATACAGGAATAGTTTTAGAGGTCCAGTGTGTGGGATGTAGATGAATTTATTTATACAATACGACAGAAATTGAATATAATATTCTTAAGTCTACTTTCACTGGTGTATAATTACCTGAAAATAAGAAAAAATGTGTTGTCATTACCATCAAATGAGCTTTTTATCTCTACAGAGCGAGTGGGTCCTCTTTCATGGAGTCCACCATGTTGCACCACCATGTTTCCACAGTAGCCCAGAACAGACAAACCAAACACTGCCTCTAGAGAGGACCTTTTCCAAGTTTTGCAGCCACTGTAGGCTCTCAAGCATGCTTAGAAGGAGAGGGTGAGTGGGGAGTTATTCAGTCAGGAACAATCTGCAACTTTACCTCTAGATAGCACAAAATGCTACATGCTATACCTTTAAAATTAAAAATATGTTATTTTTTTTATAAATATGAGGGAATTATCCCTGAACTATAGCCATATTTAGTTACTACAATGAATGTTTTTAAAGGGTTGGACCTAACCAAGCCAAGGTTTTCTGAATGCAACACAGAATGTTATGACTTACAATAACAAAACTGTCTACATGATCTTATCATGAAGCAGTAACAAGATGTGATCAGAACTAAATCTACATAAGACAAAAATAAATCAAAATGTGAAAAAAAAATATTTCCACCTGATTTATAAGGTAGAACCCATGCACAAACAAATATTACAAACAGCAGATTTATAGTCATGGGTGTATTAACTAGATTTATACAGGCCCACTTTGCGACACTAACAGTTTTCTCTCCTGGCCCCTTAAATGCAGATATGACATTGGTATGATAGACTGCACTGGAAACAAAAGTACGTCAGCCTGAGATGTGTGGGGAGGGAGGAGGAGGCTGAGTACTGAGTGTTTGTTTTTGGTTTCCTTCTGCAGATAAGAGCAGCTGCAGTTTAAAGGGCTGGGCGTGTGAGTGTCTGCTGAGGATATCTACAGTGTACAAAGCAAACTGGACAACTCCCACTATGCATCAGACTTTCTAAGTACAGCTTATTGGGAGAGCTTGAGTGTGTGGCTAGAATGCTGGTAATGTTGCATGTAAAAAGTCATGAAACATGTCCAGATATGAAATGCAACATATATCTACTTAACAGCATGAAAATTGTCTTCATCAAGATTCCTAAAAACAAATATTCTTCACATACTTGATATAGTGCACACATTAAACAAGCTGCTGGAATAAAATGTGGTCATTCTGCTATTTTGCAAAAAATAAAAATGGACACAATAAAACTGTATAAATTTTGTGAATGACACCAAGTGGTGTCTGAGCGAAAACCTAACAAAACCTGAACCTTTTTCACAAGATAAAATTCAAAATTGAAAACGTAAAGTTTCAATGTAGAGAAACAAAGTGATAACATATCTGTGGTTTGCAGAAACATACGGTGACATTTATTATGAAGACTGGGTTTCGGTTAACCTTTGTTCTAGTTCTGTTTGAATTAGCACCAGACAGTCGGCAGCTGCAGGGTATATTAGCACAGCGCGAGAATATATTTGAATGAATGTAAACTGTTTCTCCTCTGCCTACCAGCAACAGCTCATGTGTTCCAAATGGGTGTGTGAGCAACTGTTTAAAGCCAACTGTGTGTCAGTGGCCTTGATATGCACTAAAGCCTCAGCTGTGAGACCAGTCAACAAATGTTATCTTCCTCATTAATGTTTACAAGAGGCAAGTCTTACTTCTCATGCTCGTGGAACACCTCTAAAACACAACCTTTGCTCTTTTTAAATGGATATAACTGCTCCAAATAAGCACTGTACGCAGACAAAAAAAACCCAAAACACTAACAGATGGATTCTTCTGTGTTGTGCTGAGATATTTTTCTTTTCCCTTAAGGGATACAGATAAGGCACGGTGAAGTAATGTTCAGAGGAAAGCACAATTCCCTCCTGCTTATCAGTGCTCAATCAGCTCCAGCATGCTTCCAGAAATAGATGGGGTGAGGGACTGGACTAAGGCAAAGGACTGAAAAGCCATTAACTGCTGGTGAGGGTGACATTACCATAAGGCCTTGTCGGCTGGCTGGGACCACAAACTGCGCTGAGCTCCACCTGTTTTTATGACAGGTGAAAGAGGGAACTTGGGGGGGGCTGAGGAGTGTGCTTGGCAGTGGATTGGCATCAATAGTGATGCTGGCAGTGTTTCACTCTTACTCTTTCTATCTCACATTGCTCCATTTCTCTTTTTCTCATCAAGCTTCTGTCTCTCGTTGTCTCTCTCTGTGCTATTTCGATCTCACCCTCAGCCTTGTCACCTTTGTATTTTCTTCTTCCTTGTATTCCTGGTATGGCTTTTTTATGGCATTAACATACATCCCACTCTCTGACTCTCTTTAGTCACCTCCCTTCTTTCCTCAATAGTCTTTCAGTCACATTTTTATGGAGTAGACAGAGCTGGTTATGATTTCTTGACTATTACTTGCAAAATTAAATACATGTACATATACAAATAATCACATTATAATTCCAAATCTAAATACTGGTGAGTTGCACTCAGTTGATTATATGCATAAGAATTAACATGTCAAAAAAAAAAACACTATAATTTCTCCCATGCTTGCAGCTTTCATGCAAAGGATTGTGTACTATGTGAGAGGAAATGTCTTCAAGGCAGGTTGCTGGTGAATAAGTTACATCCTTTAACAAATGTCTCCTGTGCTTCAAGGAGTCAACATGGCCTTCACTCCAAAAACTAACTTTGACAAATATTTTTCACTGAATACAAAACTTGAGAAGCAATTTTTTTTAAGCTTTTGAAGACAAGTCAGTTAGAGGAGATATTTACTAGTTTTCCAGATTTACACAGTGATGACTGCAGATACTGTTATATGAGACGTACTATGACTGTACATACACTACAAATTTATTCATGCATTTATTCGCTACTTTAAAAACATGCCACCCTTTGTTCATGTGATACTGACTCTACTGAGTGAATGACCTTTGAAAGTAAACAACCCTGAATCATTCTGTGGCCATTTCATGAACAGAAAGCGTTTTTTTTTCTGTCTAGTTCAGCTATCAAATGCGATGAAGTTACATCAATGTCTGAAAAAACTCTAAACAACTATAATAATATTCATAATTCTGAATTAATAATCAGTAATCCTTAACAGACTGTGTTCCAGACATAACCCTCTCAATCACAAAGGCTTAGTTGTATTTGCTGAAATAAAAAAATGTTTGATTGTAATTCCATGTTGTAACAGTCTACTTCAGAGAAAGACAGGAATACTGACTAGCGATCGTGTTGTCCTTGAATGAGTGCTAAAGGTAATAGTACACGCAGCCTCTCGTATACAAATACCACTTGCATGTCCTATTGATTCTGTCCCTGTGTAGAATAACAATGGTCATCACCCCTTTTGATGTTAAGAAAACCATCAGTAAAAATTATGGGCAGAAAGATCAGGAGTTTGTAAAAATAATAATAATCCACTAAGGTTTTTTTTTTCTTTCTAGAATGAGCTATGTTTATCACCCAGATGATTTCACATGAACACAACCTCAGTGTCACAGACCAAGATAAACAAACATCCCCAGCAGAGTCTGCAACACTCACAGTATCCACAGCTGAGACAAACCCCCCACACACAAGCTGAACTTTACACAGCCTATCAAGCCTCAAGTGTATCAGGGGCCACGCAGACAGACATGCAATGATGAGCCAACCCCAGAGGGGCCATGATATGCCGGAAGGATCAGGATGATTTTACTCAGACAGTGCTGGCATCATACAGTCCAACAAACTCTCATCACAAGCAGGCAGAAGTTACACAAAGAAGTTTTCATCCTCAATACTGTAAAACCAGGCACTGATCAACAAGAACTTCTAACTTAACTCAGACGCAGCAGTTACGTTTCTGCTGATATCCTGCATTGCAGATTACAAAAGATACAATTTATGATTTATTTAGTCCAGCTGTTGTACTTCGGATGTACATGCTTGGATCTGATTCCACATTGCATAAAAAGAACTGGCAGTTATCCATTAACAGGCCACATCCTTAAGGACACTGGGTGAAACGTACAATAACTGATCAGCTAAGCATTTAGCTACACCCTCCTGGACATGAGGAAACCTCATGCAACAGTATAAACGCCTCTTCAGGGCGTTGCATGTTGTATTTTATTATTTAAGTTAATATGTGACTGCTGGCTATCTAGAAGGGGAGTATTTTAATTCTACAAGGAGGTCAGAGTGCAGAGGAATAGCACCCTGGACTGGCACCAGTATTTTGTATGAAAGCACTGCTGTGACTTTTTAACTCCGAGGACGTTTGCTTGACCTGTCACCCAAAGCCTGATGAACGGATGACTCAGTGATTAAAATCATTTTTTTTTCCTCCCATCCTCCCATGATGGCATCTCATAGTTACACTGCCAGACTTGTAATTTCATCAGACAGGGTTCTTGTATATATTCTTCTGCCTACAGTTTTATGATTTCTGCCTGTCTGCTGTGCAGTTTATGCATACACATTTTATTTGCCTGGTAGCCAACAGCCTGGCCATGCATGAGACCAGGCTTCAGTTTTAGAGGTTATAAGGCTTGACACAACCACACTCCTTGTATGCCTATGTGTCATGACACTTGGACCAGGGGCAACTGTCAACAACACCCTGCATGTTCGAAACAAATGTTCCTGAGGGCTTGTGTGCTCATACTGTATGTCAGTATTAAAGACAGAGGTGTTGAGGAATGTTAATATATTAGCTAATGTAGCATATGTTTCACATACCAGTAAGTAATATAACAAACTAAACCTGTAATCCATAAGCTCCAAGAAGAGTGATTTTTTTTGTTTTGTGTGACGTATCTCATTATAAGTGGAATGTGTAAACTATTTGCTGAGGACCAATCATTCTACCAGACAGGTGAACTAGCAAACTAAATGGATGAAGGCATGCCTAAGAAAAATCTGAACCTTCTGCCTTCAGGAGAGAATGTTGGATTTGTCCTAACATGTTAGAAAACCCTTAAATACTCTGCTTTGAGGGCTGTATCATGCAGCTTAACCACAAAAACCAATGACAAAATGAGCAGGTGTGATTATTTTCAAGCTTTTTAATACAAACTTAATAAACTATCAGTCCCTCTTAACATGTAAGACACTGACTCCAAATACTTTGTTATACCGTTTGTTTTATCAAGTATTGCACAATGTAGGTACAAAATTAATATACGATTACATTTTGTCCATAATATAGCAAAAATCTTTAAACTCTTAACAGAAAATACAACTCTTATGTTTTTCAAAAAAGCAAATATTCTTAAATCCCACCACTACGGAATATTCTGTACACAATCTTTAGAATAGTCAATGTTTTTTTTTTTTTAAGATGGATTCATTTTATAATTTCAATAAAAAAAAAGAAAACATAAAGTTGCTGCAGCCATCACAGATCACTGGAGTAGTAAAAAGATATAAATGCAATACCATGTCGTAGAAACAATAGATACTCTGATATTTTACAAACTCTGTACTAAATTAAATTATACAATTAGAAAAAAGACCAGGAAATCCCACTTATTTATGCCAATTTCTTGAAAAATTGGCGGTGTCCAGTTATGTTTAAATACTGAAAGAGGCCATGACTTGTGGTGGTGGGTTTTTTTTTTGTCTTTTTTATATCTTAAAACAGTCACATAAAAAATATTTTGTGCTTGGTTGGCAAAAGAAATAACAATGATGCATGATGAAGTTTAGGAAACCAAGCTTGGACATCTTGTACTAAAGGTATAACTCAAGGGGGCAAAGTAATTCACCCTCGGGCTCATGCTCTTAGACTCGTAACATAGATCTTACAGCTGACAAGTCACTTTTTCCTTTTTTCCATGACATTCTGTTCTTGTGTACACTTTTTTTTTAATTTTTCAAAATGAGTATTTGTGTTTGTTTCCCCCCATCACATTATCTCTGGTCATTTCTGTGTGAAGTAGTAGCTTAAGTAGTACCTTTACGTGTACTAGTTGGCCATAACTGGCTGGAATTGCTGGTTAGAATACTGCATGTTGTTCAAGCTGAAATTCAAGCCATCCATAAGGGACTTGTCGTTAAGGCCACCATAGGCCGCAAACACATCGAAGGCATTGCTGTACTGCAGCGGGCTGAGGCTGAGTGAGCTGTCCCCAGGGAAGAGAGCACTCTGGCTGCCCTGGCCCTGAAGGCTGGGGAACACAAACTCCTTGGCATTGGGGGACAGGGCTGAGGGCTTCTGGTGCTGCTGCTGCACACCGAGGCCCAACCCGTACAGAGAGTGCATGGAGGTGGAGATGGCTTTCTGTTTCAGGAGACTGTTCACATTCAGGCCCAGGTTGGTGGGAGAAGTACGTGCCACCTTGTTCCCAGCACTACTTCCGCCATTGTTGTTGCGTCCGCTGCTCTTCATCTTAGTGGAGCCAAACTTGGTGGCGGCGAAGGTGGCTGTTGTGAAGGTTAAAGGCTGAGTGGATCGGGGCATAAAGGTGGGGCTGACGGCTGCAGAGTGGCCAAAGGGAGGAGAGGGGGAACTGGAGCCCGGAGAGGCTCCATTCACAGGCTCACTTATGGGCATGAAGACCTGTGCATCGGGATTGAAACTGTTCTTGATTTCCTTGTCCAGGTCAAGCCCCCCACTGTTAGCTCCACTTTCATTGCTGTCATCAACATACAATACTTTGACGGGCCCCTTCTCTCCAATCTGATAGGACACCTCAAAGGGGTCAATCCACACGCTGAGGTCCTGGGGCAGGTTGTTTCGGACATCCTCAATGTCCAGCCCACTCTCTTTGGCTGCCTTCTCCACCACAGGGTCTACTTTCTCCCCCACGTGGATGCATCTGAATCCTGAGCCCTTGTATGGCTTGTCCGGGTACCAATGTCCCTCATATTTCTGCTTCAGCTGCCTCTCCAGCTCCTCACCGAAAATATTGACCCGCCGCCTCGGCAGCTTGTTATACAGGTACGAGATGATGAAGTTGAGAGCTACTTGGATTTCAAGCTGCATAGCTAACTGCTGAAGTTTACCAGGTGTGTGAAGATTAGGTGTGTCTGACCTTGAACGTGTCCACTGGGTCTGCTTTGTTTATCCGTGGTTGGCAACACAGATACTCTCCAGGCAGGATGGCAAAAGCAACCAGAACTTGGGCAAAACAGGTTCAAAAGCAAAAGTGCTGGTTTTGTAGAAGTGATATCCTTCCACAGGGTGTGATAATGTTTTCCTGCAACAAATTAAGGAGAAAAATACTTCTTTAGCATATATTTTTTAAAAATTCTACATAAACATATTAAAGTTAAATGTTTTTAAATCATTTATACAGTGGAATATTCACAACAGACCAATCTGTTCAGGTCTATCTCTTCTTTTAAGGCCAGCGCAAGTGTCCTTTAATTATTAACGGTCTGTCTAAACAACCCCTGCATGTTGCAGTTTTGACTGCTGTGAGCTCACAAGTTAAATGTCACAGGACATACAACCAACGCAGAATTTCAAAGCAACAATCAGATGAGAGAAAAAATTTGCTGCTACCGCAGAAAATATTCCACTAATCCTTATAGTCCACTGAACTGGGATCAAGGTATATTTCATTTTCATCTGACGTCCAATGATGCACTTATTGTTTGTGTAAATGTCAGAAAGTGGGTATTGAGCACATTAACCTCGGACTAGTACTCGGGAATCCTGTTACATAATAGGCTACTGGATAGTCTCCATACAGCATGAGACAGGAAAACTAATGCGAGGGTGTTTGAAAACGATAAACGAAACCTGGGAAATGCCTGGTAAATCATTTCAAGTCAACGAGGAAACGATCTAGGTGGATTTCAAAGCTTCGTGTCCCTTGGATTGATAGACTATGCGTATAGCACCACCAATAAGTGGAGGAGCTTCCTACATTGAAACCGATGTCGAAATACTAAGACTTAACGCACCATGGCGACACCCATATGTTTGGCAATTTGACACAGCGAAGTCGAAACATTAGAATTTTTAATCAAAACATTAGGTAATATGCAAACGCGACAAACTATATTACAAAATTGGAAAATATAAGCTGTGCAGCAAAAATCCTCGTTAATGAGAAGATCCCAATAAAGGTAAACAAACTTAGAGCATTTTCAAGTGTTTTATTTTATTTATCTATATAAAGAACAAAATCGGCAAAGGAATAAAACCGCAACATTTAGGCCTATCGCTTCTCTCATAAAATACCCGAGAGGAGATTCCTCCCAGCTGCGCAATGGCTACAGGTCTCGATTCATCTTCACAGTTTAATTAACTTACAAGGAACACGCTGTCAATGCAATTTGAAATAATATACAAATCTGACAGGTTATTATTGTAAAAAGCCACAAACTGAAATTGAAAATATGATGTGGTAAAACCTAAATCCACGCTACACGCTAGACGTACTTCGAGTCTCTGTTTGTATAGACCTCTATTACTTTAAAGTAAAATTAGAATTCAGAAAAAGACACAGAGTACTGCTCACTTTCATCGCGCGCACGCACGCGCTAGCATAAACTCTATCTCTCACACACACACATATATACACACACACCCCTAACTTAGTGGACTGACGCAGCAAATCAGCTTAGTAAGTATGAAGAGAGCTAGAGTACGATAGGAAAGCAAAATAAAAAGACAATAATATACATAGCTTATATATCACAAGCAACAGTGACAAGTCAGCTGAAAATACTTACCTTTTTTGTAAAAAATAAAGATTCTCAGTAGTTCTGAAGTACCGTTAGTTAGTGCAAATAGAAAAAAAGTATAAATACTTTCTTCACATAGAATATTTTATCAACATTACAAAAAAGTATTCCAGTACATGTACACATCGGAGGATTGGCGTTCACGTTTTGCTTCGGTTTCTGTTTTTTAAGGTTATTTAACGTTTTTTTTTTTCCTCTTTCAGCAGGCTTGCAGAGTAGCTCCCGCCGCTTCGGGAGTTTTGCAACTTCGTCCGCCTCCTGCTACCGTGTTGCCTTTATTTATAGCTTTCCTCCGCCATGGGCACGAGGCAGGCGGTGATGCGGTTTCAGAGGTCAAAACAATACGAGCGGCTGTGATTGGTCCGATGTGCGAGACTCACCCACAGATTGGTGCCTGAGTCGTGCGCTCATTGGCTGATCTCCACTGTCGATCTTGGACATATGATTCTGTGAAACGGGAGAGACGCCTATGATGAGCGTTTGCGTCAGAGATAACCTAGGTCTGTGCTGACAGCAAAAGGCTAAATTAATTAATTAATGTATGGCAAAAACGGCATTATGTAAAGAGACATCCTGTCCGTGTTTTAGTCATATTGAAAACATACTTTTATCAACATGAAAATGCCGTGTTGTAGATGTTTTGCACAACACAGGGCTGCTTTCTCTTTTTTTTAACTGCTGATGACCATATAAACTGTCGTGCCATCATAATTTTGACCCAACCAGAGACCCTGTGCTATTGTTTGCTACTCTTTATACATATGATAAGTCGAAGGTGCCTATGCCATGTTTATATACCACACAGCAGAGCACTAAAACTGAGCATGTGAGTGATTATAATCTCACTAAAATCACACACTTCCCTTTTGTCATAGATTATGAATATTAGACGTTAGCTTTTCGTGACCTGTCACGAAAAACTGCGGGAGTTATGATGAATGTGTGGAGCCTGAGAGGAGATTCCCTATAGCGGAACAATACAGCTGGCAGCAGTGTGGGTGGTGCTGAATGCTATCTAGAAAACACATGCGCTGATTGGTCAAAAACGGGGCAGGAGCCCTACGGTGAATGGTGTGCCCGTATCCAAGGTGCTGATGTAGGCTGCTCACGTCATCGCTCGGTTGAACGCATGCTGCTGCCAAATTTAAAGTGCACCAACACATATAAGCTTATGTGCCTGATATGAAGTCATTGTTCCACAATGTCAGTATTTCTTTACATTAGTGTTTGCATTGGAAAAGGGACAAAGTCAAGGGTAGGTCTATGTATTATTTAACGTTGAACCCACAATTATACTTGTTTTCATCTACTGATTAATGCTATTGTGACGTAAGTAATGTACAGATTAATATTACTAGACTGAATATCAGAGATATAAAATAATATGTAGAAGACTAAAAATAAACAGAGTAGACGGAATAACAATAAGAATAAATAGTGTCATTTTTAATGTCTCATTTAGAGTGGAGTTGTATATTAGCCTATTGTCTTAAAAGCTTTTCTGTTCCTTTCTATTCATGTCTTTTGATGACATTTAGTGTGTGAGTCTAAACTTTTGTCAACACAGCAGCTGTAATGGAAAAGAAAGTCTGTCGGACTGTAAAAGGCTGCTGACAGAGTGGACTTTCAGACATTCTTCAAGCACTTAGGTTTGCCAAGCAGTCATGTGCTTGCTGTGAGCTGTAAAGTGTGCGAAAGAGCTCCCATAGAAAGTGCAGTTGGTATCAATTGCTTGAGACAGACGATAGATCAGGCAGGGGCAGAGTTGAGGAGAGATTATATGGTTTGACATTGCCCCATGGATTCAGATTCACAAATATAGCCTCGAGGTGTCGTGGGTGGGAGAGTGTGTTGGCTGCCAACGACACTGTGTGACTTCCACGGTCCTGGCAAGGCCTTCTGGATTGTTTACTGTAAACAGCTCGTACAATCGAATGTCTCATGTCCACTTGGACCAAGCCAACTTTTTTCTTTCCTTAATGGTAGTTTTCATCCTGTGTATGGTTCTTGTTCTTTTTCAGTAGAGTGTAAATGATGTGCGGGCGCTTCCTCGTGTTGTTTGCAGTTGTGACAAACAGCAGTCACCTGACAGAGCAAGGTCAGCAGCCATAATGCTAAGAGTGCTATATTGTCTTAGAGTGTAATCCTCTAATGTATCCTCCACTCACTGCGGCTTCTGAGGGAGTGTAACACCCTGAGATCTCTAATCCCCCAGCCCCACCCCACCCCACCCCACCCCCTCAGTTGGTCTTCACTTGAAGTCTGAGCTTTGACTCCAGGAATGAGAATGTTGGAAGAGGGAGAAATTAAGTAAAATGTGTAATTTTCCAAATGTTGTTGCTCATTTTCAGTGTTTTTCTGAAAGTCCGACTCATGAGGGCTTTGTTAAGCTGTTTTTGAGACTTGTTTACACAGATATAAAACAGCACCCATACAGGTTTTCTCCAAGATTTTGTTCAGTGTAAATGTTGGCTAGGGTTTCCCTGAGAATTTACAACCCATTGTAATTTATTATCTCAGGAAACTAAAGGTCACCTCCACAAAAAAAAAAACAACCAAAACAGTGCTTTAAATAAGCAACATTTGTCACAAGACCTCAACCAAACTGAGTAAAAAAACGAATTGGATCTAACCCTGAAAACAAAGCCTGTTCTCCTTCGCTGCTGCCTTTTATGACATAAACATACAGGCTCTTGTGATAGGACCATATACAGAATTATCCTCAGCAGCAGATGTGACGGAGCAGCTTCCGTTTTTCTCTGAACCAGTGGGGGGGAAAAAAACCAATAATCCAAAATTGCCAGGAACAAAAAAAATTGGTGCATTAAAATGATCAGCCTTTATAGAGCAGAGGAGCAGAAGTCATATCAGTGTTAAAGGCTCGTGAATTTGCTGCTTAGTGTTTCTATTCAATGTCATACAGTTGTGACATATAAACAAAAGAGTGGCTACTGACACACAAATAGGTTTTTCACACACTACCTCTTCCACGCCTGTCTCCCCCTCCTCTTTTTATCCCTCTCTCGCCCCCTCGCCCCTCCCTTTTTCCAGCTCAGATGGAGAGCCTTTGACGTCACTGGTTGTTATTACTTAACACAACTCTGCAGAGCGCCCTGGGCTCTTCGAAATAGACAGATGCTTTGCTCTCCTTTTGAAGAGTAAATGAGGGAGCGGATGAGATATGCAGTGATGGCAGACAGAGGAAAAGGGAGAGTAATACTGTGTGTACAGCACTATCACTGAGAATGGGACTTTTAGTGTATTTTGTCTTTGTACTGCCACTAAGAGAAATTAAATGTATTTTGTCTCTAGAGCCTTTTATAGAAAATGGTTACATCTGAGAAAATTGAATCATATTTTAGCTTTCTTTTCACGGTCTCCATTAAGTACTACATGAACTTATTTTCCTACAATAGGGAAACCTCCATTAAGAAGAAGATATAGGTATATAGGTACAAAACTGTGTGTTAAGATAAAGAAATCATTGCATCAGATTTATTACAGGGATCCCACTTATTAAAACACCGGGATTTCTTAATTGGTGGTCTTCAATGCTTTCTCTTAGTATAATTGACAAAATGACACAGAATGAAAAGGCTGTAGAGATGTAGATACAAATTAGATAAGAAAAATGGTAGACTGCAATATTTTGTCTTTGATAGCATGGTAGCATGTCAGCCCAGCACAACAACTATAATCCATTAGTATAATTTAGCATTAGCATTAGCTGCTTAAACTACACTGAAGCTTAAACAGAACACAGTCAGTGTGTTTCATAGGTTTTAACACTGAATATCATATATCTTAAAAAGCCTATTAGCATTTCCTTCACCTTCAAATACTTAGGACCTTACTTACCCTGTCAATGATACATTAAATGACCGGCCTGGTATAAAATCTCATTAACTAAATTTCACGAGTGACTGAATTTTTACACCAACATTTCATGGTGTTATCAGGGAATGACAAATTCTTCTTCTTCTTTACTCGGGAGCAGTCTGTCAGCTGCTTCTGCCATTTAAACATCATGCATCAGTGGCCTGCCGTGAGTCACACAGCGTGCATACACATGGCAGATTTACATGGCATAGTATATGTAAATACAGAGGTTATGTTATCAGTTGTCACGGCAGCAGCCTAAGTACTTTTTTCTCCTGCACAGTCGCATTCATAACCCACCAAGGCTGTTACATAATTCATCCAATGGCAGCCTACAGGGGCAACATCAATAGATCCATTCGCCATCTGCAGAGAGAGAAAAAAAAACCAAGGCTAAAATATACAAGAGCATCCTAATATCACAATTTCTAAGCTGTGTAAAAAGACTTATATTTTATCTACAGTCAGTTTTAGAAATAGGAACTGGCAAAATGTTTATTCTATATATTAGTTGAGACTTGCAAATGACTGATGCTACCTCTGAAAAGGACCATTTGTATCTCTCAACTGAAAGTCTAATTAAGTTTTAAATCACTGCCTCTCTGATGTATGTTGTGTTGTTGTGTTTAGCTGCCTCACGACATTCTCTGCTGCCATTCGTCCCTTTTTTTTTCTCTTTGACCTTCTAGCAATGAGCTGCAAAAACAATGACAGTTGGCTTCAACTTTAAATGTCCAGGAGGAAAAAACACAACTAAGTGATAAGTGTCAGACACACAAACACATACACAAAGTCAGCTGCACTATTTGAATATCCCTCAGTGCTGCGTGTTCTCATGTTGTCACATTAATTCTTTTAGTACTAAATCTCTTCATCCTGGATTTCTCCCTCGTTCCTCCTCATCCCATTCACCACTCATGGCTCCATGGTTTCAAAGCAGAAAGAGTGGGAGAGGCAGTCAGTAAGACGGCTCTGTTTGTACTCTGAATGTACTCAGCTGACTGTAAGGAGGCGCCCACATATACACACACACACCCCCCACCCCCAGGTCTCTTTGCACATAAACTGTTTCAAATGATGGAGCGCCACCTTTGATGCCCCAAGGACACAGAGAATCAATTTAGTAATGAGACATTGATAGTTGATGGAAAGATAAGAGAAAGGTCGTGAGGGTTTTTTGAGTCATCTGTAGGCACATCACTTTGTGAGGTTTAGAGTGTGACATTATATTGATTACCTCACATTCTTTATTCTACAATCTTCTCTCTCCCCAATCATTCATTTTTTTTAATGCAGGGTGCTCCACTGACATGACGAAACAGGAGCCCACTGTGTGCTTAGGATCTGAGTGGGTGGGTAGAAGGTTCCCTGTGTGGGTTTGTTCATATTTCACAACCTCTGGGTGAGCTTTAAACAGCAGGAGTGGATTTGCTCTGAGCTGACGATCAGACATGAGCTGATACGCTTTCTGCAGCTGCATATTAGCTTAAAAGAGAACATTGTGTTATGAATTATTGACAGTAGCTGCTTAAACCAGTTGCAGTACTCTATTAAAGACCTGATCTTAAATTCATAC
>JAPZDV010000009.1:13062846-13105167 GCA_029814665.1 Acanthurus lineatus | reverse complement strand
GTTATGAATTATTGACAGTAGCTGCTTAAACCAGTTGCAGTACTCTATTAAAGACCTGATCTTAAATTCATACCACTTAAAACATAAATTCACATACTGGGAATTCAGAGTCTTACATAAATTCTCTAAGTTAAGTGTAATAGTCTTTACATGTGTAATTTCTTTTTATATTTACAGTCTTTTTGGATGTATTATACTTTTCAAAAACAACAATAAACTGCATGTAAAAGAAGTAATTTTTTTCTCCAGCACATTCGCAGAATTTTCTCTAATTTATCAGGTAAAGAAACTGGATGATGGCACAATCGTGTTTGTTTTTACAGATGAAACAATCTGCACTGTCACATCATGTATTTTCCAAATAAAAAGACTGACAATGCTACTTTGGCCATGATTCTGTTCTGTGTTGGTCACACAATCTGAATTTAAAATGCCTTTTTTAGGGCAGGGCCGCAGGGGTGGATGTGTGGAATGGGTTGGGTGATGGGTTGAAACAAAGCACACATTTGAATCAATTTAAAAAGTTTTACAAAAAAGAAATCTTTGAGAGGTACATGGAAGATTTCAAGTTGTCTTAAATACTGGGGTTGTAAATATAGTTGGGAAAGGGGTGTGAATACTTATATTTGGTTGTAATTGAATCTGTCTCAGTTTTCATCTTGATTTATTTAAAGCTGTATCTAGTTTTCGTCTTTATTTATTTATAAATAAGTGAGAAAGGGGTAGGGATATATAAGTTTTACTTCCACCTACTCCTTTAGGGACACTAATTTTTGGTTGTTTTCTTTCTGTTTTTAAATGTTTTTCCGTTATATATTTCTGTTCTGAAATAAATAAATTCAATTCCAAAAAATTCAATTCCCTTGCTTTAGAGAAACAAATAAGATTTTCTTCCACTGTTGTTGCAGTTGCCTTTCAATCGCAGTAAGAGTGGTTTTGACAAATCTTTTTCTTAGCTTAATTTCTTTACTTAATTTTTTTTTTTGCAGTATTTTTACTGCAATGAAATGTATCCAGTTAGTTTTTCTCATTAGTTCAGACAGATTGCAGTCTGTCACACCTGGCATCAAATTGTCCCAAAAGCCTCTTGAGTGTCTGCCTGGTTGGATTTCATTTCGCTGCTCAGTATGCATGTACATCCTATTTCTATTAACCAAGACCTGTGCTCAAAATCAAACCAAGGCAGGTCTCCCTCCAGGCTTCTGCTATTTTTGGCTTCTTTAATACTTTCCGGCATGAATTAACATCGAGTCAGTCTTTCAGTGTGGACGTGACGCATTTGCATTTACATTATACTACATTTGTTGTCACATGTGTCCTCGGTCTCCTCCAAATGTGACTTGAGGAACTCAGCCCCGGTGCCCCCCGGTTCTATTCACACCTGTACACAGGGCTTTTTTTCTTGTGATGTGATCAATCAGGACACATTTTAGTGCTTAGTGTGACTCTGTGAGGTGTTGAGGAAGCAATAGTCTCCGTGTTTAAAGAGTGCAGAGGTGCAAGAATGGAATGGGTGTGGAAGAGAGGGGAAATGCAGAGGTATAAAGGACAGCTGGGAGGATATGAAGGAAGAAGGAAGAAGAGAAGACAGTTGTGCCCTGAGGACCAGGAGTGACCTCTGAGGGATTACAGTGAGAAAGAGATGAGACGGGAAAGAAATGAAGAGCTGGTTTGGATTACTTCATGGCAGAAAAGATACTCAAAGCAAATCATACCGTGCAAATAACTTCAAATTAATTCTGTTCATCATTGATAAGAAAAACTTATTTAATTTTAAAAAGCCAAGTCAGCAAAATAGAAACCACCTGCTGACATTAGTAGAATTCATGACAAAAACACTTCAGGCAGATGGAAGCGAGAGGCTGCAGAGTCTGATGCACTTCTCATAATTCTGATTAGGACTGACCCTGGAAAGACACAGCGTGCAATTAGGATTCACAGAGAGAAATTTAAAGTAAACAGCAGGGGCAGTCTGCGAGATGTGTGCCTGATAGATGAGAGGAGAGATAGAGCCAGACAACAGAGGAGAAGCATAGAGGATGGAGGGAAGAACGGGGGAGAATAATAATAATCCCACTGTTGTGTTTAATAGAGGTAGGCTGCTCTGTATTCATTGCTGTGGAGAAATACTTTGTTGAATTTGTATGTTGAACACCCCACACAGGTACTTACACATTCATACATCTCTCAGCAGGACAGAGCTCACGTTCCCTGAATATGTAATCGCCTCTGTCTGTGCTGGCCACATGTGTGTGTGTCTGTTTCAGACATGTGCGTGCATATTCATCCTGTAATCGATAGAGATGAAGTGGTCACGCATCACCAGAGATCTCATCTACCTTTAAATGAGATTCTGCTTTTCAGATAGCTTTATAAAGCATCTATATCATCCTTGAATGTACTGGTTGTGCTTTTTTCTATAAGATTATTCAACTTGTTATCATCTGCGCCGCAAAAAGCAAATTAAATCTTGTAGCTTGTCTGTTACAATCACAATTTAAATATCCAGTAATAATCTGTTTAATAAAAAGATGTTTAAGGTTAAATTGGCCCTCTATTTAGTCTTTCAGGTCACACGGTTTGTTCACACAGTATTGTTCACACAACACATGTCACAACATTATGAAAATTGATTTATTGTTTTAGTCAGTCTACACTTTTGATGTGCTGGCAAGCATGTTAGTAAAGACTACAATTATCATTTTTCAGAGTCTAACATACCATAATATTGTGACTGGGGTTGATATCCTAAGGCATGTAAGTACTTTATCTCATCTTTGGTCTACATAAGGTAAAACTTTCGCTCAATCGCAGCTGTCCATGTAAACCCACTAAGTTTTGAATGTGTAAAATTCATCCCACCTTAAAACACACGCTGACTGACAGGTCCGATCACTGAGAAAGCACAAATGATGGCATGCATTACTTTTGTGCTTTCATTTCATTTATTTATTTATTTATTATTGATGCACAATGCTGCATTATATACCAGCTTCATTAAGTGCTGATCCAAAAATAACTTTCCAGTATATGCAGTCTGCATTTTAATATGGCTGCATAATGTGCTGTTTGTGATCAAAACAGTGGGATATTTTATTAATAACTGCCAGGGAGAAATTACCTTATTTTTTGCTTCACTTTAAAAGCAAAAAAAATGTGCAATGGACAGAACGTTTAAAAACAAAACTAATTAGAAGTTATAGGATTCCTCTACTAAGAAATTAATTTATTCATAACTAGCACCAGATCTAAAGAATGATTTTGCTAAAGTAATCCTTATCCAGAGAGATAAGAGCTGTTCTGCTGGTTCATATTCCACATCTACATACACATCACCAACACGTCAACTGATGGTCAACCCCTGATTTCACTGTTTGTTTGGCTGCGGGCCTGAACCAGAGTTATGTAGCTACAGAGTGAGATAAGAATGAGAACAGCCTGCCTTTGCTTTACCCTGGTGACATATGAAACTGTTTCTGTCCTCCCAAGAACGATGAGATGACACAATGACCGGAGGCAAAAGTAGCCACATTATCTTATTTCACAGAGGGTCCTAAAAAACTCACTGCAGTTCACATACAGATATGTAACTGCTCTTTACTGCAACTCAAAAGTTTGTCTATGAACTACTGTAAATTTTACAGTGAAATGCTGTTTGATACCATGTATAGATAACAGTTTATCAAATTCTGTATATTTGTTGAAACAAATTGATACTGATATTCCTTTCCTGAAGGGATTTTTATTTGAAGGTGACTCCAAACGTAGCTCTGATTATATGACCCTTACACAAGTCTTTATGTCAGCCTGGGGACTTGGACATACTTTGCCCTGTGGTGCATCTGGTTGGAGCAGGCACAATGAACCATGTTCACAGACCATAAACTCTGCTGCAGTGTTTCCAGACGTCCCCCTCTCTTGCCTCAATGCAGTAGGTGTGTACATATGTGTTTCTGTACAAGGCCACAGACCTATGTGAGATCTCCTGGTGCCTTATCAGTGAGTCACACACAAACATAGTAACATGAATACACACTAACACACACACACACACACATTGGTAACAGCGCGTGACTCTAAGCAGCTAATGGTTGTACCTGTTTTGGAAACAGATATGGTATCATGGAGTGGCTGATGCATTCTTAAAATGAGTACAGCACATTAACCTTTCCTTTATTTAGCATCTGTCCTGTGGAGTCAATGAGGGGAACCAATATCAGATGGCAAACTGACTGGCCATGAATGAGAATCAGTATGCAGGTAAATAGAATAAGAATGCCATAGGCAGAAGTGAATGGATCTGTGTGTGTTGATGTTTCTATTCCCTTTAAGTGCGATAAAGTCTTTAAAGAGATTTATAAAGAAGTGGGTTTTAGTTGTCACATCTTAATAAGAATTTGCATTATAGTTCTCTAAAATTGTTCTGTAACATTAAATAGCGTTGTTTTGATTTAACATAACCACAAATATCATATTTTTTTAATTCCATTTTAATTTCTGCATTCCTTTTCCTTGTCCAAACCTTAAACATTCACTATCCACAATGCAACTTGATCACCGACAGTTAGGTAGGAGATTCGAGCTATGCTAATAGCAGGTAATGTAGCATTGATCTGCTAGTCTCAATTGGAGACTAAGAGCAGGCTACAAATGTTTGTTTTTTTTTTCATTTCTCATTTTGGAATCTCAGTCCTAACTGATGCTGACTCAAGTGACATCACTTGAGGGAATTTTCAGACTTTACGAAAAAGCTATTTAATAACTTTTTCACACTTGCTATGGTATTTTCCCAAGACCTGTTAACATTTGATTTGATGTGTGACTGTAATGTGTTGAATAGGTGGGGAATAAGTTCCTCTTAAAGCATTTTTTCTGTCACCTCTGTCTGTTTTCTCTTATCTGTCTTCTATTTTTAGCTGCACTACAACATACATCTCTTTAGCAGAATTGACATGCAGGTGTAAATAGATTGTGCACAACTCTTAACCATATTTTTCCAATTCTTTTAAGACTGAGGCACAAAATAAAGCTTCAAAAATAGACCAGGTATTTCCCTTTTGCCTTTCAAAGTTCATCAAAACCACCTGGTGAAATAGCTCCATCGATCATACTTTTGCTATACTTTATGCCAAGATGATTTTTCAAAGCTGCCCCCAAAATAAAGCTCTCATCAAACAACACCTTTCCACAACACCCATAAATCTTCACACCAACTACTAAAAGCAGGGGACCAGCTGCCAAGCTTCACACTCAGAAGTTCAGCCATTTGAAATTCACTTCAGAGACCAGAGGTGCTGTGTGACTCACGGAATCATTTACAAATGCCCTTTGATCCCCAGTGAAGTGCATTTGGTGTCACTGCCTCCCCCCCGAGTGTCAACCATGTCAGTGGGACAGGCGTGTCGTGTCTCTGGTCCTGACCTTTGTCCCATGAAGAAAATATTCACACTGATACATACACAAATCTTATTTTGACATAATGGTGTCAGTGATGATATCTTTGGACAACAACTGGTGACTGCTTTGGAGACAGCTGGAGGGACTTTGTGAGCATGTGACTTGGGTCTTTGTTCCCAAGAAATTTCAATAAAATTGTTAAAATTGATTTGAGGGACTGTGCTGTCAAACTGTCCAAAACTAATTGTTCTGTGTATTTACTTTTTCTAACTATCTAAAAAGGATGAAAAAACAGCATATCCCTATATGCACTAGGCTGAGCCGAGGGAGAACCCTGGACACATCATCTGTCCATTACAAAGTGCACACTGAACACTCGTGATCTATTGGTGGTTTAAGCTGGTAGTAGTAGTAGTAGTAGTAAAAGAACAGCTAAAATGTGCACCGTTATAATTATATCATAATGATTTCATTTTTGCCCTTCTTCTGTGATGGTCTGCTTTGAGCTCTGTCTGCAGATGTTACCATTCAAAACAATTATCAACACTTTCAGACAGGTTGGACAGCACAGTATAGGAACTAATTCTATTCAAGCATAACCCAATGTCTCCTGTCCATTTACATGTCTTAAGCCTCTTTTACTCAGCCGGTTTAAGGAAGGAATTATCCACCATTATTCCACCTTGCTGTTCTTAAAAATGGTAAAAAGATGGGGTGGAGTTACTGTATTGGAGGACTTACAGAACAAAGTTGACATTTGTGCAAACAAGGGTGATGTTTGATGATGTGTTATGTGTGCCAACCACCACCAGTGGATTAACAAAGTAGCTAGCAGCACATACCAGCCAACACAAAGAAAAAGAGCAGAAACCAAAATCATCTGCAAATTGGAAAGAAAACAAGGCTGGGACTTTTTACCCTCCGACCAGAGGACTAGATCAACAGATGTATATAACAGAGACAGTAATAGACTGGTGTGTCATTGTTATTCCTTAGACAGTGTTTCCCAATGTGTATGTAAAACACTATGGTGTTAAATCCTTTATGCTTTCATAGCACAAGGATGCTAACAAAAATAATATACTGGGGCAGCAGTTTGCTTGTATTTTGTTTGATTTAGTGTAAAAAAAAAAAAACATAGCCAGAGTAAAGAGCGGTCTTTGTGTTGCAGGATTTCTGTGTTAGAAGGGCTTTAGGAACTGGAGCACCAGAGTACAAGTTGAAAACTCAACCAGGGACTGAAAGTACAGTCTAACTACACATAGAAAGTTTTCCCCCTTAGCATAAGGTCACCTAATTTCTACCATATTCAGACATGTGAATGAATAATGTTGTGCACAAATCTAGAAAATAGCCCCTTGACAGCCTCCTGGAAGGCCTGTCACAAATTGTCAAATCACATAAGCGTCCCAGCTCAGGTCAGACACTTAAAAACAGCTCTAAACAACCTCTGCCAGGTAAATAGGCACCAAGCTGTGAGGAGAAAATGGCTGCAATTACAGTCTGTGGGAAAAGGAACAAAATGAATGGAATCAAGGAGGTACATCATCACAGTTATTGTGTGTGAGAGTGTTCTTTTGTGCGTTTGTTTTGTGTCTTTGTCTTCATGTGTCTGACTACAAGCCTGCTTGTGTAAATGCTTACATGTGTGCAGTTTGTGCAGGTATATGCACATGTCTGTTGCTTACGGTGGCCCAAGCCAATTGTTAAACAACAGGCTTAAAAAATATTTAGGAATGGTACAGTATCTTGTGTATAACAATAATGGATTTTGACAGAGACAAGACTGTTATCGACCAAACACACTCAACATCAACATTTATTGGGACCAGATGTTGCAAAGGCAAAACAAAAGCCCAGTTGTGTTGCAATGGTTTGTTTAGTGAATGCTATCTCTCTAAGAAGTAGGGAAGCTTATTTAGGTTTGCACTTAAAAGATAGTAAATTGGTATTTTTATTATATGCAGATGATGTCGTTTTATTAGTTGAGTCTTAGTCTGGCTTGCACAGAATATGTCAAATGTGGGGAGTTGGAGTTTAAATGTGCAGGTAAGCATTAATTTAAGCAAAAAACAAGGGAAGCCCTTCAGAAAAGGGAGTCAAAAAAGTCACTCTTTAACAAACCAAAATTATGTCAAAAGTCTGGCTATTTCACATACGCCCAACTTCACCTTGACATTTCCTTTTTATCTTAAAAGTCAAAGATTTTATGTTGTTAAGGTTAGAGCTGATATTCTCCCTCTGACCAACAATATGTCAATTCAAAATTATTTAGATGGAACATATGTTTTTTATCTGTGTGATTTGGATGGAATGAAAAATCAGTCCAATTTTTTCCATTGTTTTTTTATTCTGTGCAATTGATGGTATAAGAGAGTTAAGTTTTCATGATGTGGTTTGACAAAACTATGAAGTATACTGGTGTATAGATTATCAAACAATGGAAGGGCTTTTTTTAATAAGATGCAAGTGTTTGGGGTTGCCAACTTTGCCTCAAAGTCTGGCAAGGAGGTAACATTAATCATTGAAGAGCTGCTGCCTGATTGCTTCAGTACTGTATGCTCAATGTATTTGTTTGTTTGATACAATGACTTGATTGTAAAAAGATGCTTAAAAGTCAAGTGTGTTAAAAGTCCAGGATTTAAAGGCATTTAGAGTCAAGTTACATGTTATACCAGACTGAATATCCTCTGCTCACCATCCTCTTCCAAGTGTGTCGTAGAGCCTACACTGGCTGCAAAACTTGCAAAATGTGTGAACAGTCCATTGTAGAGCCAGTGTTTGGTTTGTTTATTCTGAGCTGCTATAGAAACATGGCAGTGCAACATGGCAAACTCTGAAGAAAGGTTCTGGCTTTATCTGAATTTATTATAAAAGGCTGATTCTAAGGTAATGGTTATCTTATTTTTAGGTGATTATACACTGATAAAAACATGCATATGAATATTATACTGTATTTCTTCTCACTTCTCTGTTTTTGGACCTTCTCTGTTTAGAAAAGCACTCTGGTGCCTGATAACAGTTGCATGCACACCCATTAATAGAAAATTCCTCATAAAAAATCTCTCTATTGTCTCTCTTTCTCCTCTCCTCTGATTCTATTCTGCAAAGTAATAACTCAATTAAAAATGACTGAGCTGACTGGAGCATGCAGTTCACCTCCAAACAACCACGCTGTGTTAATAGCGTGTTGACGTTACACAGATCTGTTACAGAAGCCGCCCACGACAGAGAGATGCAGAGGGAGAGACAGCAGCAGAGAGAGAGAGAAAAAAAACAGCTCCATTTTCTTTACTGTCCTCAAAGAGCCCTGAGAGCCACGTTTCTGTCACTTAAATTTCACAAAGTGCCTCCTTCTGCCGTCTCGAGACCATTGTTTGCCTTCACCTCCACACAAACAAAACTCCCATTGAGGCACAGCGCACAAGCCTCTGGTGATGTCATAGTCACTATGGTAACTATTCTCACGCCTCCCCCCCTCCTTCCTTTTCACCCTCTTTGATCCTTTAAATCTCTTTAGAGCGAGAGTGACAGTCCATCTGTCTGCCGCTCTAATACATTCTCCTGCAAACATACAGGCTGCATTGTGTGACTCCGCTGTCGCCAATAATACCAGGGACTGAGTGACGTCATTTCCGGACCAGGATGAAGTTGAAAAGAAGAGGCCTGGGTCAATGCTAAGTGGTTTGAAAAGCAGAAAACTGTCTATTTTTCCCCCCTCATCCTCTCCATTCTCACATCATACACAAACCACTCACATAGGTAGTCACTCTGCATACTGACACCTCTTCCTTTGAGATGCATTTAAGGGTCTGCATAGTGATTACCAGGGGTACGTGAAAGGTTGTGGAGGACCCAAAAAAAAAAGAAAGACAGCTGCTGTTTAGTATGCATTTGTCTGTTGATTTATGAGGAAGGGATGAGGTAAGGGACATGGGCCTCTGAGATGGATGATAGAGAGAGGTATCGCTGATTGATGAGAGTCTTAGCAGTAGTGAACACTGCACAGAGGCACTGTGAGAGAAAAGGAAGGCTGCATATGAACTTAATCATAATTTTCAGCGTGTGCAGAATAAAAAACCTGATCTTGAGCCATATCACTATCATCTTTTGCTTGATCTAGGAGACTCTGGGAGTGGCAGAACAAAAAGGACAAGGTGGAAATGCCAAAAGCTGTATTCTACCCTTAGCACTCAGTTTGAATGAGTGCATATTTATAACAGCCTGTATTATGAATTATTAAACACTAAGGTACCCAGTTTTTTTTTCAATCAAAAAATAGTTGGATAGTTGACAAATATGCTTATTAGCTTTCTGGAGAAATGTTGGATTTGAAGATCAATATCATTCTAATATCTGTGCATTCAATATAAAGGGAGCAGCCTTACTCAGCCTAAAGTTTAACATAAGGACTGATTAAAGGTGTAAGCAGCTAGCCTCTCTGCAACGTCAACCAATCAGCACCTTTGAAGTTTTCTAGTTAGCATATATCATACTTGTTTGATCCATACAAAAATAAAATGATATAAATTCACACAAAATGGAAGTAATTCCCTAAAAATCACACTTCTTTGTGTCTAGCAGTTTAAAAAAGCTTACAACAAACTTTCAGTTTTTTCATAGCTATTGAAACATACAGAGAATTGATAAATTTAAATATAATTTATTTCCTCCTTTCTAATTTCCACTTAAAATGTATAAAATGTAAATCAACAATTGAAAAAGGGCTTTATGTCAGCCTTATCAGATGAGTAATTTTTACCTACAGTGTTAAATAACCCTTTTGTTTATCTCTGTTTGTCTAAAAGGTCGGCCAGGCTCTTAAGCTGCTTGTGTGTGTCACGTCCCACTGTAGCTGATGGTCATAAAGACCTGCTGGCATTGATCACCATGGCTCTTCCACAGACTAGGTTATTATGTAAGGGCACAGGTTTATTTTTAGCCAGCTCTATCAGAGGAAACACCCACTCTCCCCCACCCCAGGCTTTGGCCCCGTTGTGCAGGTTCCATCATGTGGGAGAAGGAGAACATATGGATTACATGCTGTGTTGGTTTGAACAGCATAAGGTGTGAGACTCAGGGGAAATATGTTACTATGTTATATATACTGCACAGTAAATATATTTACTATATATCTGTTGCAGTTGATTTAAGTGGTATCAAATGTTCATAGTGCCTCCAAAAGAAGCAGTGGAGCTGTTGAGTTCTTTGATTCAGATGAAATAATTGGTGTTTAAAGTGATCAATTTTAATAATTCAACTAAAAACTAACAATATTAGAGATCAGTAAGCTCTCACAGTTTATTCTTGTTGTGGTCTTTTTTAAATTTAGTACTTAAATCAAATCAGCCTTGGTTACTGTGACTGTAATGAAGCCATTCAGAGGTCAGGTCTCAATGTCCACAGTCAAATCCTGCTCATGTGTTATGTAATGTTGACATACACTGACCTGGATACCAGTATTATGCCACAACTCACATCATCCCTTGTGTATTAACACGCACATTATTTATTGTTTATTGTTGTAAATGGTTACAAGGGTATAAAACATGAAAATAAACATTTGACTGTTGGCCAAACTAGACACAGAAAAAAACAGCAGACTGTCAGGAGAACAAACAGGGGTGGCAGTTTCAGCGAACAGGCAGATTGTAACAGAGACACAAAAAAAAGAGGAAGTAGAGAACAGGGAGGGCACACAAGAGAAATAAAGCATGATATAAACAGAGTGAGAGAGGGGGAATATGAACACACGCAGAGGCAGAAAATTGAGGTGGCGGTCAGCCAAAGGTCATGTGAACGGGATTCAAATTCCAGTTATGAAAACCTCTGTTGTGTTTTGATGCATAAAGATGTTTCTAGCTAAGTTCTAAAAACAAACACCTCAGCCCATTTGCTCCCTATTGCTTTGATTCTGTTTTTTGCAGTATGATGCCTTCAGATGAAGCAACACCTGAGTATCTTGTTAAAGGAACGACTGCAACAGGATCCCTTTTATGTAAATACACACAAATGACAAAAACAGCGCTGAAAAAAAAAAGATTTGCACAGTGCACAAAACAAATCCTGACATTACACATGCCCTGTTGAGTTCAGCCATGCACATCTCCCATTAGACCCCATTTTGCAGCCTGTGTTACAGACAGAGTATCACAGCCTTTGATCAGCCCCCTGTCAAATGCCAGACCGAATGCCAGGACTGCCCCTCCCCCTACAACAACGCTCAATGGTCCCCTTGTTCAGAGCTAGTGCCCTAGAAGTGAGGCTTTGTGGAGGCAGCATTTAAACTTGTTCCTTTGTGCATAAACATGGATGGATGGATGTGGAGGGATGACAGAGTGATGAAGAGTAACAAGCAAACAAGCCAGTGGAGGAGAGGTCACTGGTGGATAGGTCTCTTGTGAATAATCAGTGTGCATACAAACTCTGCAGAGCACAAGCAGAGATGGGACGAGAAACTCGAGAGGGGGAGCAAGTGGAATATTCATTATCTGACAATGAGGGCTGTTTCAGGTCAAATTATTGCTGCGAATGGAAATTTAAAGGGCAGCGCGAAGAGAAAGGGAAAGTGGAGATTGTGTAGAAAGGTTTGTTTGGTGGACAACTACTTCCACTTGAAGGCGTTTTGCCAGTCTGTGACAACTGTGAATGAAGGGACAGAATCTGAAAGGGAAGGAAAGAGAAGAGAAGCACTAGAATGGAAGAGTATGAAACCTCTGTTACCTTTCATGGGAGCTTTGGATGCAAGTGGAAGGATGTTGATGAGGGGTTAGAGAGAGAGAGAGGAAAAGGCTTACATATGAAGGGGGGAAACTGTCTTAGTATCTGTGATGCGGATGATGCCAGATACAGTATCACTGTGCCTTTGGGAATCAGCAGCAAACATTACACTCTTCCTATTCTTGCATATCTGCATCCTGTGTACAAGCTGCTGGATCCTATCATTATCTTGTGTGTGTGTGAGTGTTTCTGTATCCTGAACAACAGGTTACCTTTCACCAAGAAAGTCTATTTTCTACAGAAAAGCTTTAGAAAAACTTACAGAAAGTTTTAATGCACAGTTAAAGACATACATGCACTGAATATGCGTGTTTTTATGAGGCAAATTCATACAAGTATATGCTGTGCACACCACTCTATATGTC
This sequence comes from Acanthurus lineatus, assembly GCA_029814665.1. Lineage (NCBI taxonomy): Eukaryota > Metazoa > Chordata > Actinopteri > Acanthuriformes > Acanthuridae > Acanthurus > Acanthurus lineatus. The sequence goes on along the minus strand of JAPZDV010000009.1, from coordinate 13,092,625 downwards.
AGCATCTTAAGCAGGTAAAATATCACTGCTTTGGTTAGTTTTTTTAATTACATGACACCACTGACATGATGTGTAGCTCAGGAAAAGGGAACAGGGTTGAGTGATGATAGCCCCCAGGCGGGTATATGAGGAGCCCATAATGATATCGCCTCTTCAAGGACAACAGAGGGCTGGAGGAATGTGGCTTTCCTCCAAGTTGCCTACACAAAAACACAAGAGTAGATACAATCAATACAAACTGGAGCTCAGAGCTAAAAATATATGCCGCCAAGCAGCCGCGAGGTGAAATATGAGCGCTGGAAATTAAAAAAGGGACAACAACAAAGGTAGCATTTAGTGATCTGACAGCAGAGTTTCACGTTACTGATGAACCAGGGCTCGATTTACATCTTGACATCCATGTGCAGGACATGAGAGCACTCGATGCAGCACTGAAACAAGAAACTCAAATTTCCTTACTCATATTAATGTCAGATGAACTGGTGTAGACTGTCTTATTATCAGCCATCTCTTATATCTTATGTGCTGTTAAATAGTTGTTACTGAAATTGTCTCCCCTCTGCTTTCAACACACACACATTACAGCGAGCAGATTGAACTTTGGTCCTTTATTACATATTAGCCCATATTTGAGTCTAAAAAAGGACCTTAATGGTTCAAATTTTTCTTATACTTAAAGTAACACGAGTCTTTATTCTACAGTTTTATTTGTTATCTTTCCAATTTATAATTCTGGTGATAATTTTTACTCAATGGCTATTTCTTACCTGTAATTTTGATATGATATATTATACATAAATGGATCAAAACACAGTCTACTACTTCTTTTTTTTCTCCTTGGGTGGAAACAGCTGATCAATCATGTGACTTACATGTTTACAACTGAACTTTAATCAGAACTTATTCAATTGCTTCATCTCAGATAATGCACTTTTAACTCTTTCTTTACAGTAAGACAAAAAAAACACCTCATGCACATAACATTTTTCTGCTTAATTGAGGAAGTTCTTTCACATTTTTCCTCAACTTTTTTTGATGCAATACTTTAAAATTAGCATTGAAATTCCTTAATGAAAACACAGCTACAGATAACTAATGTCTTATTTACATAGACGTAGGACTTAGTTACCGGTTAAGCAGCAATACAGACAAACCATATGACTGCAATGTTAGATTTCAGTACCACAGTAATAATATGATCAATTATTTTTTTACAAATAGTTTTCTAAAGCTTTGGACAGTCATAGTCTATACACATTCAGTAAAATAAATTATTTTTCAGAAATCTAAAGGAGAAAGGGGTTAAGAGTGTACGCTGCGGGAGACACATCACTGTCTAATGAAGGATGTGGCTTTTCATTCTGGTGAAAGGAAGAGACTGTTGACAACACTTGAGGTAGCCTCGGTAACAGCGACATGTGTGGTGTTACCTTGTGGAGGTGGACATTAAACAAATATGTTTCCATAGAGTTTCCATATTCAGCAGTAAGAATGGTTGGGATGAACGTCACAGATATAAAACACTGTGAAAAGACATCCTTCACTCTTTCAGCAACAGGCCTGAGGAAGAATAACTCATTCAGAGAGAATAAAAAAGAGATATCTTTATACTCTCAAGTATTCAATCTTTTCAGTTATTCAATGTGGCCTCATGTTTCTAATAAGAAGAACAAATCTGCATGTGAATACATTCCACAGTGCTGATGATTTTAGGAATGTTGGAAAAAGCTTCGGATTTTACATTGCTGTCCCTGAAGAACTACACACTGAGTGTCCTTTCGTACAAAGAGACACTAAATGTCTAACAGCTACTTTGAGCCAATTCAAGTCATCTCTTTATGCACACACACACACACACAAACAGTACCACATGCCAAATGTTACGAAAGCGATGTTTGCCGATGTTCAATGCGAACATCGCTGAGTCCAAATAATCTGCCCTGTGGTGTGGCATCATGGGTTCACAATGTCATTCGTCCCGGAGATTATTTCATTTACCGCCTCAGCCCGACCAGATCACTTATTACATCACAGACCACCTTGTCTCCAAGGACACACTAACGACCCCATTAAATAAGGATGAGAAATCTTGTGGTGCGGTGCCCCTGGCTCACAACAGTGTGTCATTATTTCATGCGTACGTGTGCGCCTCCACGAGTGTTTGCATGTGCCACAAGAGATACAATGTGACTCCCACAACAGTGCTTTGCAGACATATTAAACTTTTCTATGATTCCCTCACTACAGAACATATCTTCTGTTTATGGTATTTCCACAGTGAACAGCAGCAGTGTCAACTGTCTGAGAAATGATAATGTGCTGCTGTGGCCCAGTGTGTTGTGACAAGACCTGAGTCATCATTATAGTAAATTAAAAATCATGTTCATGGAGTGCTGAAAGTGGTCTTACATGTCAAATTCAACTCACGTTCCTTATAGAAATGGCAATCCTCCAATTGACAAAGCTGTAAATCTCAGCACTGAATCATTTTTTTGCTGTTTGATCCTTTGGATCTGAAGAACAAAAAAAAAACCTTAAAATGCTAAAACAAATTAAGAAAAACCCAACAACAAATCACAAAACACAAGAACAAGTCTCAAAACACAACAAAAAAAAAATTCTCAAAATATGACAGCAAATAACAAAACACAATAAAAAATCTCAGCGCAGAGACAAAAAAACAAATTACAGTGTTGTACTGATTTTCACTTCGTTGCCCCCCTTAATTTTTTCTCACACACTGTAAAAAAGCTGCATGACAGGCTTAAAGTTAGATGACCTAACATGGCCAGTGGATGTTAGGAAAACTGAGTCATTGTTGTCCTCCAGGAGTTGCGAACATATAATGAATACCTCAGGGCACTTGAGGCATCAGACAACACACTGCAATTGAAGGCCATTTTCTTGCTTTGTTAAAGTGCCAACAAGGCACCTGAGGAGTGGCCTCAATTCTGACCCCTCCGTGCTTTGGTTCCTCAAGCAGCCACAGCCATGCACTTCTTGTTTTGGCAGGTGTGAAAGAGGAAAGAGGCACAAAAAAAAAACAAAAAAACACTATTCCGACAATTTAGTGTTGCAGCAGGTCCACTTACTCATATTTTTAACAAACCACCACACCAAGATGTAAACTTAAGCAATGATTCATTCTTTATTAGCACGTTTTGTCTAATTCGTGTAATAAATGGCAAAATGGCAAGGGGTTTTTCTTTGTTTGTTTTTTTTTTTGCTGTTCTGAAATATTCAGCCATTATATTTTTTTCTGCCATGCCATCATAGTAAGCTGCCATTTGTTACAAATTCAAAGGAAGATTTACCCAATGTGTCTTGTTACATAAACCACAGAGAAGCAGTGCAAAAACACTGAATAGTGAATGAGGCTGTGCTTTCATAAGTGGCCAAAAAATCTTTTCTTCTTTCCCCATAATGAAGACAGGCTTTTATCATCTTCAGTGACACTGTTTCCATCAGTAAAATTCTGCTCATGTAGCTCATGCTCCTACAGTAAATGCATTGTAAAAAAAAAGAGAAAAAACTCCCTCTGAGATCAGCAAGGACTTTGCGCTTTGTGTTATTCAATGTGACAGAGGGATGTACCTGTCACTCTGACAGCAGCGTCAAAACAAAAAAGATTTATGACATACAAATACAGTTTTTACTGACTTAAAACCCTGAGGTGTCATCACCAAATCTGTTTGTAATGGAGCATCACATGGATGAGCTTATCTTATTCACCCCCTCTAGACTCACTCCCTTCAGTCATTTCTGACCTAAAATGTCATTTGTGCACGTTCTTGTTAGAGGGCATTGGAAAGTGCTGGTCTGACTGTATACTATGCTAATAAAGTCAGTGAGCATGCCCAGACTTTAGCTCGGCTCCTCTGGGCGTTGGCCAGCAGAGAGCTGCTTTCAATGCAGCAGCCATATGAACCCACGGGGGAGTCTAATATCTTATGCTTCTTATCTGTTCATGTTCAGTGCTCAGAGATACAAAAGAAGATGACACATGTTAAGGAAGCACCATATTAACCTTATTCTTCATGTCTTTGTGGTGCTCTTCTGAGTGCACATTTAATACTTTAATCAGATGCAGGCACAAATCAAGGACACCTCTGTATCTGTACCAGGAGGCATTTTAGGAAGTGACCCTTCGCCACACATCCTGTCTACTGAAATATTCTCTGTGTGGAGGATGGAGCTGAAGCTTAGGCCTGTGCTGTGTTTGGATAAGAAATGAAAAAAGCCGCTGGCCTCCACATTTGCACAATAGAGTCTTTGAATTTGTGCGACACCTTAGACAGGGAGGGAGCTGTTTTTATTACCGAAGTTATGTAGCTTCGATTTCCATCCTCACAAGCTGATTAGGAGAACTGTGAACTCCAGCTGCACTGTTTATATTTAGACAGCATCCGAGAGAGTCAAACTTACTTTTTTTAGTCCCTAAATAAGTGATTGGCTGCACAAGTGGTCTCATTTCCATAAATTAAGGTATGGAACTCTGCAAGTGTTTGAGCATTTTAAAGATGTAGTCTAATTAATGTTGGGCTGCACACAGAGCTGCTGCAAACTCGGAGCCCTAAGGTGGCAATCTGAATATTTCTGTATCTCCAGTTATTTCTCATGCACAGTCTGTCTGTACATGCTTCTTTTTTTTTGACCAGACAGACTACAGCCTGCAGCTGCTTGGCTTCACCACATTTTCCCTTGATGAGTTCTTGTAACCCTTGTATCCTGACACTTGACTGAATAATCAAAGGCTGCAGTAATACATTTCACTCTGTCTAAAAATGTCAGTGATAATATGACTTGTCTGGCTGCGTTTCTCCCTTGTTTTTTTTTCTCCTCAATTTTGGAATGTCCAATTATCCAACTCATATCACTGTTTTACTCCTCTGTGGGCCTCAGGAGGGTGATGTCAGAAGACACACACTGAGTTTGCCACATAGGTGGAGACTGTCTTCCCAAGAAGAAGAACGGCCTCATCGGTGGCTTCCGCAAAGTGCCCTAAAATGAAAAATGTTTCCATTCACGTGAAAAACCATCTAATAGTCATGAGAATTACAATGGGGGTAAATTAGAGAGGAAGCAAGGAGAATTTTTTTAAGTCTGCATCAGGACTGTTTGTTTCTCTTTCCAACTAACAGTCAACATCGCTTTTGCAAGCATGACTTCAATCTTTCCCTAATGTTTGCCAGCTGTTTATTATTGAAACCAAGACACCACATCACCCTTATCGGAGTAGTCATTTTCACCCAAACCACAATGTTTTCATACAAACTCATTCTCCCACTGAAACCTAACCAAACCTTCACGACTGTATCTGTAACAACAAGTGATTATACATATTTGAACACATACTTATGAATATTATATTCAATTTTTGTCAGATTTAACCAATAGTTCTGCCTAAATCCTACACACTTGAAATTTGTCCTTTGAGAAATATAACTTCAGTATAGAGAAAGTGCTCCTCTCCTGCTCTCTCCCATCTTTGTATCCCTGTTGTGCACCAGCTCCAGCGGAGTGTATCTAAGTATCATTGATTGATGTGGTTACTGTGAGGGGGTACTCGCACTTTTGCTGACACAACAAAGTGTAAAGTGTTAACTTTGCAGCTGCATTAAAAACAAATCTGAGTACTGCTTTGCTGCAAATGTGCAATTTTTGTTTAGACTAAATATACTCCCCATTAAAAAAAAAAAAATGGGTTGATGGAGTGTGATTGCATTGCTTAGAATTATGCAACAGCATGAGTGGTACAAAAAAAAAACATAATTTGCAAAATGTATAATGTGTAGATTGTACATTCTTGGTGTGTGCTCAGCAATCTCTGTTATTGCATGAATTGGTAATGTCACCGCTGTCACCCTCGCTCAGTGATTTACAGTTTCAGCATTAAGAGAGGTGTCAACACAAAAAACAAATGGTCCAGGAGTTAATATGCTGGCGTGCACAACATTCGAGCCATATTTCCAAGGACAGTGAAGTGACAAAAAGTGTTCTGCAGGCATTAAAACAGTTTTATAATGTGAGGATATCTCTCAAAAAGTGAGCACAGTGGAAAAGTTCAGACTTATAATTGAAACCCTGAAGCGGTGATAAGATATAGCAAAGGGTGCTTTGGTGGCAGTGACTCTTGATAAGAAGGAAGACATCCCTTGAAATGTCTTGTGCACTGGTTGGGGGGGGGGAGCACACAGAGAGATGGTTATGTTATTTCTAGATTTCAACACCTTGGTTCGTGCACACATGTTGGGCAAGCAGAGACACAGAGGAACACACACCCACATTTTATTTGCGGTGAAACACACACACACACACACACACACACACACACACTGACTATTGAGATCTCTCCTTGTCTTGGTTCCAGCTTTAGTTCCTTTGGCAGTTACAAAGGTTGAGGAGTGTTAATGTTTCACTCACTCTGCCAGTCTATCTGCCAAGTTACTAAAAATGCACTGTAGGGCCTCCTGGAGAGAAAAACTGCTTGTACCAACACAGCCTCTCTCTCTCTCTCTCTCTCTCTCTCTCTCTCTCTCTCTCTCTTTTTTTGATAACTGCCCCTCATGCACTGCAGTATGTACTTTTGCTGCCTGATTTTCTCCTTCCTCTCTTTGCTGTGTCAACACCGCTAACACAAAACACACATCAGCCTGATTAAAACTGTTCAAGCCTCATTCAGAGACTCGACTCCTTTCATCCTCTAATGCTGCAAACAAAGCTTAAAAGCTTTTTTTTTTATTATTGTTTCAGGGACAGTTTGTTTTTCCTCCTCGCCTCTAACGTCACAGCGTTCAACATTTAGAAGACACACACGGGGTGAGACATGGCCTAACCGAGTTCCTCTCAGGCCTGAGGCTGTTCTGTCAGCCCACCTGAGTCCAGCAGAGCAATGGGAGACCCTCTGGGTCTGTTGCCGGGTAGAAGAACGTCTCCACCCCTCACTGTGATTGGCTGATGCTGTCTTTATGGCCTCACCACTTGGAAACGCTGGTGTCCTCTCTCAGTACAGCCTCCGTCACAAATCCTAACAACTGCTCTGTGGACAGGTATTTGTGATCTGCTGGCAGCTAAAGTTAGAGGACACACAGCCAAGTAATCTGATCCAGAAACTGTCAGCATACAACTCTGCTCTGCTATATTTCAGACTTGACTGAAGGTTTTAAAAGCTAACTTTACTTTGCATAAGTAAACAGTTTTTTCCCCTCTGCTCCACATCTGTGGAAGTTGACCAAACTAACTACTTTCTCCTCCGTGTACAGACACCCAAGTGTACCAGCAGACAATGTGACCCTTACCGCAAAGGGCACCCGATAGTGAGGGAGAGAGCATGGTGCTGTTAGTGGAGTTAATCATCTATAGCTTCTTAAATAACTTATAGGATGCTTGTTTTCTGTTCTCAAGGGTTAGATAAAGAGGGTGCTGGTGATGTTAATTTAAACTTTCTTTGTCATCTACCCTCCTCTCCTCGGCTTGATATGGATCAGATGGATATAAACACTGTCTGACATTAGTATTTTGCGAAGATAGAAGCCCACTTGTCATCCATTATTGGTGACCAGATGAAGATGAGAAATTTACCAGCTGCCACAAACTAAACTGGGATCAGCTGCTGAGATAACTCAGTTGGAACAGAAATGGCATGCAAACACAGACAGAGATATTTCAATAATGAAAGAGTTTAAATGTAATAATCAGGTGTCTTAATGTTCTATGTAAAACATTATATCCCTGAATACAGTGTTGAAGTTTTTTAGATCCTTAAATTAAGTAAAATCACACAGAAAAAAGAAAGATACTGAAGGGAATAACTCAAAGCACAATAATCTCCTGCCAGGGTGCTGTCAGCATCGTCAGTCAAAGAGTCAATCATAGTTAGAGAAATGTTGCAAGTACATTTTACCTTTATTTAACATCATTTCTCAGCTTTGAGCAGTACACCAGACCAATGAAAGCTGTTCTCACTTGGTTGGGCGCAACTAAAAAACAAAAGTGTGATGATTAAACTGACAAAAGGCAAGTTGACTCATGAATCTGCTCATATAATAATTTAAATCATTGACTTTTATGGGGCTGCTCTACCTTACGTTATGTAAATTTTATTAAAGCAAGTATAATTTGCATTCTTACTTGTAAGTAAAAAAGGCTTGTTATGAACTCACAGAGAGTCATAATTCGACCGGTTGCCTTTTCCCTCAGTGTTACAAAATTTTCTAACATCTTAGCTGGTGAATATGGTGGAGCATTCGGCAGCTAAAGAGCTTCTCATTTCCCTCAGGAGTTGGTGGAGAACAAAACAGAGCTAATAAAGAGTAAATAGACATACTTTCATCACAGCTCTGACTGAATGCTAAGGTTGCCTTACTGATGCTGCACTCACAGCTTCTTTGATGCTCACTTTTTAAAAAACAGACCTATCAGATACAGAAGAGCATTGCCATTGTTTGTTCTTCTGAAACATGACTGCATTTTTGATCAGTAAGGCACAATGCACGCTTAGGGACAATATCACATGATCATATAATGGTTTGATATTGTGAGAAACTGAGAAAAAAAACAGACACTCACAAGAACAAACTGTGAAATAAATTTTTTAACAGCAAACATTCTGTCTTGTGATTGTAGGAAAAGCACAGTTGCAGCTAATTTCATCAGTGATGGCTGTTTCATTGACCCCCACATGGACAATAAGATTCTGTTCTGGCACAGCTAATTGGAATGCAGCATTATTAATAAAAGTTACAGCAGTGTTTGGCAGCTGAAAATGTGTCTTACTCGCAGAAATCTGGGAAGTGGGTGGTGATTGGGGGGGTCTGGAAGTAGGCTGTCTGCTTCCTGCTTACCCTACCACTCTAATGTTCACTACTAATGGTACAAGGCTTTAAAACTGGGGTGCACGTTGGTGTGAGATTATTTATGTAATCCTCATTCAAGCATCACCTGGTCCTGCAGTATGTACAGCGCTTCCAGAGAGACTCATTTCTGTGAATGAGGGGACGTCCTCTCTATGAATCTTGCACACACTGGCTCTGTCCTCTTCTCAGCCATCTGGCCCTCCATCACTATGTTCAACCACCCATTTCACCTCAGAAACTCTGTCTTTCATCCTAATCCCTCGTTGTCTGGCTCTAATTAGTTGGCATACGTGTCCCAGCAATCTGTGTTGTATTGCAGAGGAACATGAGGAGGCTGTATGTTGATGTTGTCCTAAATTCTAATCTCTAAAAATCAGGGCAGTGTTGATTCAAACAACTGATAATCACGTTACATCATGCAGTAAATGGATGTGCCTCATCTCGTCCTTTCCGGATAAACACCCACAAATAGAAATGTAGACAAATTATATCTAGTAAACATATGTTTTACTTGTATAACTTTAGAGAGGTTTTTTTGGTCTATTAATTTTTTCTTTTTCTATAGGTGTTTCATCTTCAGGAAGCTAACAGTTTGCTTACAATGACTTTTAAACACAACTTTAAAGTACATGACAAAAAGCAAAAGAAACCACCAAAAAAAGTAGCAGTGCTATATTTGCTTGTCCTCAAGGAGAATTTGACTTGGCTGTAAGACCCTTTAAGTGCCAAACCAAATGTCATATTGTGTCAGGTTTGTTTTAACCATTTACATATTGATAACTGCTCATTTTATCATTAGGTAAATAAAAAGCGGGCGCCCCAGTTGGCTAAACAAGTCTATGTAAGTGAAAGTTGTTCCCCGCTGGTACATGTTCTGTCTCCTTCCCTAACAGGCCTGCTTCCAAATAACAGTGCACCACTTGGCCTGGCACTGGCATGGCCTTCACTGTAAGCTAACATGCACACACACACACACACACACACACAGAGACATACGTACGCTTACACACACAAACACACACAAAAAGAGGCTGCCAAAGTCCTGAAGTGAAGGTTGACAGCACGAAAGAGAGAGGAGCTGCATCGCCAGGTTGTTCACAATTGGCAGCATCAAGAATCGAGTTATTCACCGGCTCCCTGCTTGAGAAAGGGTAAATGAACTCCCCAGGAAGATGACCTTTTTCACAAACACAAAGTCTGCAAGCCATTGAATAAAGTTGACCAAAGCAACCACTAATACCTGGAAGAAATCTTGAGCAATATTGGTTTAATGGTGTAAATGGGAGTCTGTTTCAACAGATACTGTGTGTGTGTCTGTGTCTGTGTGTGTATGTGTGTGTTTGCGCACCCAAGCTGTCTGCATGGCAATGTGATGTCCTTCCAGAGATTGCTGTTGATCCCTAACGAGAGGGGAGGAGTAGGGCAGTGGAAATTTTTCCTTTAACATTGTCAGCAAAGGCGAACGCAGTCTAGACAAAACACCGCCGTGTTTAATGTAAACCCAATGCATCACGTTGAGCAATGTAATGCAGTGTAAAGCTTTTGATCTTTGGACGACAGGGAGATAAAGCCAGCAGTCAGAATAAGCTATGACATCTCTCTCATGTTTTATTCATCAAGCTGCGTGCTGTTGCTTAATACAGATGAGACAAGAGAGAGTGTTGTAAAAGTAACTCTTAAATCATTTGAGCACTATAAGAAAAAGCTGCCCTTTCATTTAATTGTGGCCATATAAGATTAGGAAGGGATAAAATTTTAAGAGTGTAATGAGGAAAAGAGGGCAAGCCTAGGAAAAAACATCAGGAGTTTTCTCATCATCATCCACTGCAAGAAAAGGTCAAAGATCTGGAAAAATCCACATGATTTGTTTGGGAACAGGTCAGGAAAAAGGGTCACCGCTGTTTTATCGCAGGTCAGAGCAGAGCGTGATGCCATGCCATGACCGGAGGAGTACACTTTGGCTCCTTCTCTCTCCCTTGATCCCTCTATTTCTATTTCACGTACTCCCTCTATCGCTTGACCACCTGGCATCAGGCAGCACGTTCCCCGTCCATCTGCTCGTATTCTCAAGCTGAGGGAACACTGAGGGACAGATGGATGGATGAAGAGGTTGGAAAAAAAGGAGAAGGAAAAGTAAACAGTCAGGTCAGCAGTGAACGCAGCAGAGTATCTTTTATCAGCTTTAGATTAACTGTAAGCCTGAGCACTATAGCACACATGATAAAAAATCAGCAATTATTAACTTCTGTTTATGTGCTGAAGGGGGTGAAAAAATAACCATGTGAGGTCCAGTTTAAAAGGAAAGTCTGTCATTTGTTTTGCAACAGAATTGGGCTTTATATTCAAATAAGAATGACCAGAATATCATTTAATCAATTTTATTAGAGAAGCCCTTTTTCATACATGAGAAACGTCAAAAGCACACACTGAAGTGTGCCGTCACAGCATGCTAACACATGGATCTGCTGCAGTCTTTCATATTGATTCAGATTAAAACACCTTTCCTACCTGACAGCCATCTGTCATTTTTTAATGATTCAATCTAAAAAAGTGGCTTCTCATATTAATATGTTGAGATCTTGACTAGCATGTTTGTGCCATGTGACTTAATGAAGTGGCCCTGACAGAGCATGTCGATGGCATTGCTTTGCTGTAAATGAAAATCATATATACAAACTGAACATGAGACACCCAATCAATGTGTGTTTTTGTCTGTTTGTATAATGCTGTCAGACATATGGTGCATAATGGATGTTTGCTTGGTGAGTGGGTAATGGGCGGTGCAGTGCATTAGGCTGAAGTAACAGCCCTTTGAAAGGCACAACATGTACTGACAATTGTTTACCATAATCATTCAGTTGATGTCAACATAGATCCTGTGTGTGTGTGTGTGTGTGTGTGTCTGTGTGTGTGTGTGTGTGTGAATCACCAGCACACAGAATTAGAATTAGAGGGTTACCGCCTGTCTCTGATGTCAGAGACACAACCTGGCAGTTTAATGTCTCAATTAATAAGTGCAGCTTAAGTGATCTGAGCAGGAACACTGTGCCATTGTGGTTTCTTGCCCCTCTCTTTCATATTTCCCAGCAGCCACAGAAATGTAAATCAGCTTATGTGTAAATACATACACAGTCCACACATCAAGGGATTTCAAAATTCTCTTCTTTGAATAGACTGTCAGAGGTTCAATTTGCCACGTTTGTGGAGTGATCAAAAGATAACAAGATCCGTAGAGAAAAAGGGGCTTTCAAACTGTTGTTTTTACATAATGAATTGATTTAGTTCAGCCTGTTTGGCTTCACCTATACAAGCTGCACTGGTGGCATAGCACTTTAATTGAGTGCACGAGGGAGAGGCCAAGTAAAACATGAGCTTCTACTGAGGACCCTCACGCACTGGCTACAATTCAGATGAGGCTTATATATTTACAAATATGCAAACTATTGTCTCCTCAGTATTCAAAAGGCTTCCTGCACCAAAGTGGTTAAGAGCCCAAAACCTCGCCAATGCAGGACTTTCTGCAGTATCTTCAGCCCCTTGTTGGACAGCTGTAAGATGCATACACATATTCCTTTAAAAGTAAATGTGTCTTCAGCTGAATTTTGCCAGTTTTAGTTTTGCAAAGCCAGATGTGTCTGTGTATTGTACAGCTATTCATTCTCATGGTCAGAGATGATAAAGAAATCTATATGCTAAGGCTTTGTAGTGTTTGAATCACTGTCCCTATTTAAGCACCATCATTTCAGACTTGACTCATGCTCCCTCATACTCATCATTGAAACAAAACAAACTAGTCTCTTTGAATTTATGCTGTTTGCTGCTTTGGTGGCACTGCAAATAACTCATACACAAGGTGTTTGGCTTCTCTCAATCAAATAAGAATATTTGTGCATTTTATTTTACTTCAAGTCTGCAGAGGTTGTCTGCAAAATCAAACTGGTGAGAGTGCTCTCTCTATTTTGTTATATTTGTTTGTTTGCTTTAGCTTTGTGACATCTTTAGTGATATGTGGTTATTGCTGTGGTGCTGTGGGCAGCATATCCCAGTGATCATTTGGCCGCAGTGGTACCACAGTGTTGTTTTGATTCACTGAAATGACAGCAGCTCCCAAAACCCCAAAAACCAACAACGTGCATTGTTTCACTGAGGACTGAAAACACCACAGTAAACAATGGAAAACAAAACACTATAAAAATAACCTACACAATACAAATAGGGTTATATCAAAAACTGTTACATTATTATATGTTTCTGTTATAGTTAGTGCCTAAAACCAAATCTTACTTCAACTAACATATGGAAATAGCCATGCAGAGTTACTTGTATTACAGATGAGCTTATTTCTGCAGTTGCTAGGAATAAATAACACTTAAAGTGGCTAAATGTGATTAATAAACTGCTCAAATACTGAGCAATAAGTTATTAAAACACAAATTTGGCTGAAGCTACCAGTAAAGACAACATAACCATGTATGGCTAAGCAGTTGATGTTTAGCCTAGTGAGAAGTGGGCTAGCTGCTAAAGAATTAGCTGAAATATTAACATGTTGATTAATTAGCCAAGGTACAGACTAAACTGTTGAAATATGTAGCCAAAATTAGCAGATAAATATGTGAAATAGTTTTCTAGAGATAGAAATTTTAAATGGTTATTGGAAAGTATTGAATAAACAGTTTGAATGCAAGTGAAAACAGACTGAGTTGTTAGCTCAAAGTAAAGAACAAGGAGTTGATGGATAAGCAGATGATAGTGAGGGGCAGCAGAAAGGAACATAATTAGCATCCAAAAAGGAGGCAACTTTTGCTAAATCAGTTAGAGTTTTCATCATCAATCAAATCAGACACACACACAGGAGGCTGTTTTAGTAAATTTCACAGTCAATAAAAGTCACACTGCACAGCCTGTTTGGAGACTGGACAGAGGGCATTGGACCGTTTCCTCCTTTTCCTCTACTGACTGATACAGGTGGCGACTCTGGTGATTTATATGAATTGACTGTTACCTTGCATTAGAGTGAATGTCACTGTGACATGATTCATTTTCATCATCTGCTTAAATACAGGCCCCCATTTAATGAAGACATGCACTAGACACATATTTCTAAGAATAAATCCTTATTATGGGAGACTGGAATGGCTCAGGTATACTAGAAAAAGCTATTTGTTTTGGCATCATGACAGCTTTCAACAATCAGGGCAAAAGGTAGATGAATAAGACCACCTGGCTTTACCAGCCTTCTTTAAATCTGTGTATGGTGTTGACCCTAAGCATATTTCTGTAACATTTCATCAATCTTAAGTCTGACTAAATTAAAATAAATATGTCATTTTTTATGTTTTTATATTCCTATCACTTATGTTAAAGAATATTACTGAAATAAAAGGCTCAGTGTTCACTGGTTACACAGAAAGATATCTCCTTTATTAAGTCATACATGTCTAGAATTAAGTATATTTTTATGGAGTATAGAATCATTAAGCTCTTTATGTTAAGTCCCTGCATTTTACTGTCCATAATACACACTAAACCCCAACAGGAACTTACAGTGAAGGCAGAGTGATGGGCTCACTAGAGGTGAGCCAATGGACATATATTACGCTCCCTATGCACTCTAACTCTGATTCATATTAGTGCCATAAAGCAAAGAGTGAGGGCACTTTTAGACTGAGGTGGCATAAATCCCACAGTACAGAGCTGATGAAAATGAAAAAAAAAGGCTGGTCACTCAAACAAAATCAATTTCTAAACATGCTCACAACAGGCTCATTTTTGTTGTTTTTGTTATTTCTCTCTGAGCTACAACATCAGCAGAAGTTTCAGGCTCTATTAAATCTGTGGTGTTTTAACAATAGATGTGGAGTTTTTCAAAGCTATAGTAAAAATCTGATGCATCTTCCACAGTGACACAAAGCCGACATGGTGACCTTCGCGGTGTTCGGGCATGTCCATCCAATCTTTCAGTCTCCCCTGGGACCATCATAAAGCATACACTGCTCTGACATCTCAGGGTGCGAGGTGTGAGGACGAGAGTTATGATGTGCTGTAAAAAAAAGATCCAAACATGACTGAATGTACACTGAGCAGAGAGGTTATGTTTATGTTCTGTTTCTCACAGGCTGCTCCCTCTTGTGCTCCCTAGTCTTCAGCCATCACATGTCATCACATGTGATGGCTGCAGTTTACAAATGGACACACTCAAGCGATGCACTGATCAATGCACTGATGTATATAAGAAGATATCTTTTCTTAAGTTCTGCCAAAGACACTCACTTACTCATGACTGGCCGGTAAATGTCAAATGTATTTAAATTTATAATTGTAATATTATGTTAGCCTATTATGTAATAAGACACCCGTTTACTTTGCATTCACCTCTTATTGCATAATATTATAGCACTTTTTTGCATTCTTGCTTAACAGGATACACTCTATTGATTGAGCTTGAGCATTACCAAGTTTGCTAGCAGTTAATATAAGACAAGCCATTTCCCTAGTCAACCATTTGGTTTGAGGGAGCATAAAAAAGGACCGTCTTACTCCATCAAGATATCTAACAAGTGTTTACCCAGCAGGGTCAGTAAAATTATAATTATCCCTCTTATTGTTTGCATTGTGTCAGTGTCAGATAGCATAAAACCATTGGTGACTGGTGTTTCAGCGTCTATAAAGTGGTAAAATCGGCTATCAAATATGTTCTTTGAATGTAGCACATAGTTACAGCATCATGACAGATGCACAGATGATTATGGGCACAGTATTTTCACAGACCAGAGGAAGAGTCTAGATAAAGGCAGGATACAACTGTTAGTTATTTAACTCCATATACATGTCATATTATTTCTTTAAAAACTTATGTTGTTTTCACCTAAATGTTCCTCAAAAAAAAATATTTTGTCTTTACTACAAAGAGCATGAAATTTGTAACTATCATAAAAGTTTAGGTGTATTTTTCATAAGTTTCTTAAATGTATGATACATAACCCTTTCACGTTAAAATGTCTAAAAATTTATATTTTTGATATATATCTTGTTGAGTTGTGCATTTACATTATCCAAATGTTTCCAATAATGTTTAAACACAGAAAAAAATCTGTTATTTTATTCAAGACAATGATGCATTTTATTTTCTCTATCCCCAATTTCCAAATTAACAAAAGTCAGGGAGCGAAGATGCGAGTCAGCAAATGTAACTAAATGTTATATGAATACAATTTTAATTCATTACCTAGTCTGTGAATATTTCTGCCTAAGAGAGTCAGATTCATCTGCAATAATGACTGCTCATTAATGAAATAAACAAATCCCAAGATCCTGCGCTAGGCATCATTAGGCATCATTTAACTACGTCTTCTGTTTTCGTAGATTTGATGTAGAGACATCTAGTGGTAGAAACTGGATTCTGCACAGTTAGCAACAACAAACAGGCATTATTACAGTCAATATGGACAGAAAAATTAAGCCTGGTCTTGGCATTTACTAATGCATTGGCCAGTCTACCAATTCGTGTGTACCTTGTCAACACAGCACACAATAGCAGACTTTCTGCAGGGAAAGAAAATAAATGAATGGTCTTGCAGTAGCAAATGTTCCTTATAGTCATTAATCAACAGTCATTTCATTGAAAATGTCAAATGTGTACAGTATTTTCCAGATGAATGGTTGTGACTTTCCAGCATAACATTTGCAGCATTTGTCTCTCAGACTTGCATGATGTTTTACAAATTTGTCCTTTGCAGATAAAATTATCCTAACATTACCACTTATTCTCCTGTCAGCGCTTAGAACTGCCGCCTGTGAAGAGTAAAAAGCATCCTTACAATAAGCCTAACTGTGATAAAGAGGCAAAGAGAGACTGATACTCAGACAAAGTGTGTCTCATTCTTCTCCGGATTCCTCAAGCTCACTTCTGGGGTGTGAATATTTGCTTTTCTTGAGAGCCAAAGCAGCCTGCAGCTTTCCCTTAAAAGGTTTATAGTGTCCAAAAAGGAAATGAGAAGAAATAACAAAACAGAATAAGCAGTAAAGGGGATAACAGGGAAAAAAATGACACAAATTTTAAACAAAGGAAGATATATATGGGACATAAATGGATCTATTTAAGGGAAATGGTGATGGATATCAAAGCTGTAGGATGCAAAAGAGAGGAGATGGTGAGACAGACAAGGAAGAAAGAGAGAAAGAAGTCAAGATAATCCAGAGAAAGAGAGAAATAAAGATGGTGCAGCTGTCAAACGGAAAGCCACCTCTCTGCCGATGATCATTTCTCAAGCACACTGGCACAGTGCTAATCTGAGGATGGATGGATGAAGCTTAGCTGGTCGTTAATAGCTCCTCTGACGCCTCTCAGTGTGTACTGACCTGGCACATTCACAGGTCAAACAATCGGCCAATAACCAGTCCAAAACAGCATCACTGTCCTCACAAATTAACCAGGAAGGTCTTTTTATATGAGCAATATTTCAGAGTTCTGCAAACTAAATTTTCTGCTGCAAATTTTCATCCTTTTATGTTTGTTTATGGAAGCGCTGAATAAATGTGGATCACAGAAAGTGAGTCAGTGACAGAGCAGAGATTTATGCATCTCTGTTGCAAATTTGATTCTCTTTCTTCTGTCTTTTTTCTGTCATTTCAAGTCAGGTTATTTCTCAAATTCATGCACACAGCAGACATAGTTTTGCCCAAAAGGTGCCTCTTTTTAATGCATTTCCAGCATTTTCACATTTCACAAAATTTGCTGGACATAAATTGATAAAGCTCTAGGCATCTAATGTTGTGAGATTGGGATGTTTCACTTCAAAAAACTGCGCACACTTCTGACTTCAAAGAATATCTGCAGGGTTAATTAGAATGGTGTTCACTTCAGTTGCTCTATGACCTACGCACCCATACCCTTCATGAATTTTAACGGCCTCTGTACGCATCAGAAATATTGACAGGAAGAGTCAATACAGACTGAAAAATATATGACAGTCAATGAGTGTAAGGGTTTAGATTCAATGCCTTCGTATCAGGTGCAGGGTGACAGGATTCAATTAGAACCAGTATGCTGGGAGGTGATTGTTGAAGGTCAGGTGCTTTTGATTTCTTCGATCCTGAAGGAACTGAGCACCGCAGGGTAATGGATTTCTTACTGCGGGTATTGATATTCAGTACCAGTTCATCAACAGAGAGACTGTTCAGTTTATAGACCTTCAAGGATCATATTTTGTGCAGATTTTAGCCTGAAATGCAGCCTTGTTACAATCAAATCTATATGATCCTTTTTTTAATTTTGGCAAAAATAAAACAGGACAGGATGTTCGCTGTGATGGATTATGAGGCGTAATCTCTGCAAGTCGATTCTCACATGACATGAATGTAAAGAGTAGAACAAAAGCAGCAGAAAAATTTAAATTACCATGGTATCCTTTGGGATACAGTCAGCGGTGATGTAAAGGGATTTGTAGTAATTAAGCTAAACGTGCAAAAACATGGACACGGTTCTGTTAAAGTGGAAAAAAAATGCTTGTCTGCAAATTCTTACCAACAACTGTGAAAGACAATATGACCTTATAGAGCAAACCTAGCATATTTCAACAGTGTATATAAATTATTAATAAACAGTACAGTTCTGCTGTGTGTTTCTGTATGCGAAGACAAACTAAATAAAAGTTACAGCAAATACAGCATATATTAAATCCATAGGTCAGTGTTCTTGGTTTTTGGGGGCTTTAGATCATTATATAAATGCCTCTGTTACACTTTCTGTAAGTTCACACTAGGCTAATCGAAAACCTCTGTCTCTCACCCATATCTGACTTGTACATACACCAAAATAAACTTCCACTGCTACTTATCCCCCTTGTATAAGCTTGAGCTAGCTTTGGTGGCAGAAAACGTCAAGCTGACCTCAATCCCCTCCCACTGTGGGTCACCATCTTGCCCGACAGAGCAGCTCTCAGGCTGTCACACACAGCACCAATCTGGCATATTCTCAGCCCTGCAGCTAGCAGGTTCCCATGGCCCCGGGGCGATTAGACGTGCTATTCATAACCGACCAAAGCTACTCTGTCAAGCTCCCCCATCTCCTCATTCGCTCTCCTCAAGGATGTGGCTGGTCAAATGCTCTGGACAGCAAATCTACCTTGGCTAAGCGGCTGATTAGCAGGGTTTTGTCACATGAGTGTTTGTGTGTGACAGAGCGAGAGTCCCTATGCATGTGTAACTACTGTCATCTACTAAAATCAACCCTCAGTGAGACTTTCAGCAGCATCGGTGTGACTCCTGCACCTTCTCAGTGAATGAGATGTTCCTCCCAATCTCTTCAAAATCACTTCAGCTTCTTCCTCCCACAGAACCGCCATTTAAAATTCAGATAGCTGAGCCTTCTGAGCCTTCCTTTCTGATACTTTACAGCAGCCACGTCTGAGTCTGAGCAGTTAGAAACAATCTTGTACCATGGGAATTAATTAAGACAGTCTAAATCAAGACCAGAGTGCTTTAAAACACGCAGTGCGGGGTGGCAAAGAGACATAGATGACGACTGGAATGTGAAAGTATGTAAGTATATACAGGTATAGAATAAGGCAGGAAAAAGAGAGGGAAATAGACTGAGGGGGAGAAGAAAAACTAATAGAATTTTATCAATAAACTCTTTTGAGTCACTTTAAGAAAAGGTTTTAACAATAAGTCTTTCAAATCTTGATCATTAACAGACAATATATATGTCTTCTAACAGTGTCAGGACTAGAAAGAGCATGAGTCAACATGAGTCCAGAAACGCTTCTCAGCCACACAGTTTGTTTCTTTCTTTCTGAGTTTACGGGAAAAAAGCTTTGCTCCACAACAAAACAAGTTTACACAACCAGATAGTGATAAGGCTTTCAGTTCGTGGGCGGAGAAGCACAGTGACATAACGAGCCTGCAGCGATCACCTAGGAACAGATCCAAGCATACACAAACACACACACAGGTCTCCACACATCACCGGCTCGTGTAAAGGTCACGTCTCAGCTCTTGATTGATAATGTGATAATAGCTTTGATGTCATCACGCCGGTGCACAACCGAGGCGGTTTTCATTGAGACAAAACAGGCTACAGAAACAATGTAGCCAACAAACCCTGGAGTCATTTCTGTAAAGTGCAAGAGAAATGAAGGAAGGTGCAAGAAAAGTAAAATCACTGGCTCAGCATTACAAGGAGCAGTCACAGCTCAGCGTGCCAAAAAAGGTTAGAGATATGTTTAAGTGAGTGGTGCCCTGATTCCTATAAAAGTAAAATGTAACTCAGGGTTGGGAGTGTTTTCCACACCTCACTGCACAAGATGTTTTCCAACACTGGCATTTTCACACCCAACCAGCTCTCCTTCACTTAAAGGGCATTGTGTAACATGCCAGCAGGACACAGGAGAAATGGGCAAACAGTCAAACTCCTACAGGAGGGACAAAACACAACACAAAACACTCCTGGAAAAGGAGCCATGTGATGGCTGCCATATTAACTGGGCATATGTGAGGTTTGTAAAATGGTTAGGACAATAAGATCTGATCAAACTAAGTTCCAGATGTCAGAAACACAAGACTTGTCCCTGTTGTGCACAATTGGAGAGCTGCACAGAAACGTACATGTCGCAGGTCCACGCAACAACTTTTATGAATAAGTGCTTCAAGTCACATCACTTGATCATTATCAGCATAAGAGTCACACATGTTTTTGTGACCGCTTGTATGTGTGTATTTGACATTATGCTAAAGTTCATCTCTGATAGTGAGATTTTGGTCAAAACCAGAGACACCACCTACTCACTGGATTTGGTTCCCTGCAACTTCTCTCTGTTTCCACGAAGCAACTTTGTTGTCTGGTTTGTAGTCATCGTTTCAAGTTTTGATGAAAGTTCTGATGAAATCAGAAATGCATCTGTACAAGAAGCCGGGAAAATGTTTCATTTAGATGCTGATAATGATCGTACAATGTAACTTTCAACACTTACTCACAAAAAATATTGCTTGCTTCTGTTACATGCATATTACTGTGCAATGCTCAGTTTGAGCACATTATGAACCGTCTTGGAGGTGTTTAATTAATATTGATATATTGTATATTAATATATATATATTTCTCAAAATCTGTGATCTTCTCTAGTTTCTGTGTTGTGAACTAAGGGCTACTTGCATAATTTTCCCATACAAACACTTTCCACAGAAAAATTACATATGTGATCAGTCTGTTACATTTAAATAAATATTAAAATTCAATTTGAGGCTTCTTGAATCTTCACCAAACATTGAGTTTCCCATTGTTTTTTGAAATTGCATCAAATGAAACTGAATCAGGCGACATCTTAAAACCAGATCTGACACCATGCTGTATTGATTTCTAATCTGTCATTAATCTGTTCCTTGCAATCCTACTATGTGCACTCTCAACCCTCATGAAGATCAAGGTACTATGTCACATAAAAAATGGACGTGGGTGCACTCAGATATGCTATTCTCCCCTTCGGCAAAGATTTACCAGCTCCTCACCTCAACCTGTCATGAAGGTGACTGATGTTCCCGCGAGGCGTCCCAGAGGTCAGTTTACCAGGTTCCACCACTGCAGCCCAACCTTGGCAGATACATTAGCAGATGTATTTCCTCTCTGTCCTGCTGAATGTCTTTCAGTTGATGGGCTGCGTGTAGCGTACAGTAATATCTAAAGAGCAGTTGTTCCACCTGCTGTATTTCATGGGTGTCAGACAGAGAAAAAAAATGAAGGAGCAAGCAGAGATTAATTTAGTCTGACATGCATGAAATACAGGTTCACATCCCTGAAGGGGAAGGTTTATAAATTGAAGTTTCAGCCAGATTTTTTCTACAAACTGCTACGCTGAAGATGTGCCTGGTGCTGCATGAGTTGTGTGTACAAGAAAAAAAAAAAACTGGAACACCTTTGAGGTGTTTAGGAGGGCTGTTTGAGGTAACTGAATGTCAAAGAACGTCAACAACAGATGTGGAGAAAGATTTCGCTCTTCCGTGTAATTGAGATATGAAGGCGAGAGGGAACAGGGAGAGGAGGCTGGATGAGAGGTAAGAGATAGAGTGAAGGGGAAAATGGAAGGTGAGATTGAAAACACCTACAGTGAAGGAGAAGATGACAAAAAAGATAAGAAGACAGGCAGGAGGTGTAGACGTAGCCTACACTATTCAGGCCATAAGCAGACAGGTTTCAGAAACATGTCACAGGATGATTTTTCTCGCAACCAGAGCCAGTTTCACTAACCACAACCTATTTATAAACCTGTGATAATAATCTCATGAAACTGTTATTGAAAAATTGTGAAAAAAAAAGTTCATTGTTTCTCATCCTCAGTGTTAAATACAAATTATATTCTCTATTTCGACTCCTCATAACATTTTCTTAGAGAATCTACTTGTGGAATAACAACACCTGTGGAAGTCCTTCAGCGCTGAGCTGGATGTGACGCAAATAACAACACAAAGACATCCAACACAATCGATCTGCTGGCATCTCACAATTCTGCAACTACATCTTGCTCACAGGTTATCCCAAATGGAGTGGGTTGTGTGTAAGCATGTGAGTTTGCATGCATGTTTTCCATAAATGTAAATGCATCTGTGCTGTGTTTGTCACCCTTGTGAGGAAATGAGATGAAGGTGCCCTCTTGGGATGTTAGGAAAGACGAGAAAAAAAGCTACATGTGTGTACATTTGCATTCACATTTGCTTGAGAAAAATCTGTCGCAAAAATCTCAGTGGCCACAGCAGTATCACTGTTTTATCATCACATATACTTCACATTTAAGTCCAAGTTTCTCTCTGCTTCATTTAAAACTGCTTCCACCCACATCAACTGTCTATTTCTCTTTCTCCCTTTCACACACACACACACACAGAGACACACACACGCTGACACTACAAGTTGGTAATGCTGGATGGAGGTTGTCATGGGAACACATCTTTGACAGTTTTCTTGGCTCACTCGCAGTAGAAACACAGAAACTCACTCCGGAGGCCGAGAAAGTGCAGGCGCTGAAGGAGAAAAAGGCAACACAGGGCAAACGGAATCATCAGGAGCCATCAGAGACGCACAGTTGAACGCATCGAGTTACTGTAGCAGGATGGTTTATATACTCTGGACTGTTGATCAGTGTTTATTGTCAGCGTCCACCTACGGAGATTAGATTTACCTTATTTGACATGTCCTTAGATCTGAATTAAATCAAACAAACTTCATTCTCAGTTTTCATGTACTTTTCAAATGCTTCTCTCATTACTGTACAGTAAACATATATGCATATCCCGACCTTCAGAGACTCCAGAGAGTTACTGATGCTGGCCAAGAAATAGTTGGCGCCATGCTATCATCACCTCCTCCTCACCCCTCTTTGCCTCTGTTTGGGCCTAACACTTACTTTGTTTTCTAACCCTTGCCATCTAATCCGCCTCATAACCAACCTTATAACCTTTATCCTCACCCCTCCCAAATACTGAACACCAGTTGATCAAAGGCACATTAGGCAGGTCTTTGCTAACTTTCTAGGTTTCAAAATATGAGCCACCGAATCAATATGAAGTCCCCAAAACTTTGTGGCTCGGAACCACTTGAAAAATGTCTTGTCATTTTTACCCCACAGCATCTGTTTGGTTTAAATAAACAATATATAACATCTCAATAAGTGAACGTCAGAAGTTCTGGTAGGCAGATTTGGTTAGCTTTGGATAGTCAAGCTAGCTGTTTCTAGTCTTTCTGTAAAGCTGAGCAGAGCATCTGTTCATTCCATCTGCAAACTACATAGACATGAGAATGTTGTCAATCAGCTCATCTGACTCTCTTAAAGGAAGCAAATATGTGCATTTCTAAAAATGTAAAATTTTCCTTCAATTTTAAACAGAGCTTAAAAGGCTCAGACTCTAACCCACTCTAAGTCCATTTGAATGGTTTTAATTTTTTGCTGCAGAGCTCTGCTGTTTTTTCTGTTTCTTTCTGGTACTTTTGTCTGTTTCCTCTGAAAAGCACCTTGGGTTACCTTTGGGGATGAAATGTGCGATATAAATACAATTGCCTTGCTTTGTTTCTAAGTCGTTTTAACCCTAATAAAGTTTCCTGATTAACAGTTTGTGTCTACAGTGCAGTCTGCATCCATGTTTACATTCGGGATCAACTTCACTAAGTCATATACTGCTAAGTGGAAATGACAAATAGCTGCAACACCAAAGACATGTGGTGCCCTTACAGTAAATGAATTGCAGACTCAGTCTCTCTGCTCCCATCCGTCTGTCTGCCTGTCAGAGATTTATGACTGTCTCACCACATGCCTTCCACTGCACCCAAAGATGCTCAGTAATCACATCATGGTGCACGACAGCAAAACATTTGCTTATGCATATGTGCAGTGTTAATATATACACTTGCACGTCTGAGCCATGTAAATATGCATTTCCAACCACATCCAAGCATAAACTCAAGAGAATAAGTACAGTTTCATTTCCAATTTCATGTGTAATTTATGAAAAACCAGGAATAGGTATAATGGTTACCTTAAAATAGTAATCTTCCTTGTCCTGCTTCCTCTTTTTATAGTGCAAACAGTAAAGTGAATCACTTTTGTGATGAAATATAATCTTGTCTAAATTTCTTTCTTTAAATCATGCAGTCAGCATTGTTCTGCCTTTCAGGCACTTTTATTGAAATACAGTATGTGTCTCTCACTCTCTATAGTCTAACACTATGGAGGATGCACTGGAGTGGGGTTTTGTCTTCTCTGCATTGTCTTCTGTTCTCAAGGCCTCTGAAATACAAACTGTACAATCACGTTTTCTTGAGAAATGCAGACTCGCAGATTTGGCTCTGTACCTTTAGCTGTGGACAACCCATAATGTTACAAGAGGGTGGTAATATCAATAAGTTAAAGGGAAACTGATGAGGTTTAATTGTATATTACAGTATATAATCTGTGCTGTGATTGCCTGAAGGAGGGTGATTACAGAGTAACACAGTCTGAGAGTATTTTTTTAAATAGTGACAAAATTTAGTCAGTAAAATTCATTTGCACAGACATGAACTTGCTGTCTTTCTTGACACTCAGTGAGAGTGTAGTTCAAGTCAACAATACAGTTTAGAAACATTTTGGTTGAGGTCAGGGAAAACTGCTGTCTGACTCCTCTGAAAATTACTTGGACACAGACACAAAACATCCATTCAGAAATCATGCATTGCCACCCAAACAGGCTATATGAAAAATGAGAATTAATCTACACATTTTATGTAAACAGACAGATTCTTTCTTATGAAGTTCTACTGACTGTCACAAATTTAGGGGAACTTTTGCATTCATGTTTTTGAAGCCTATTGCTTACATTTCCTGACTATTTCAAAACTTGCCATGATAACTGTGCTGTACAGAGTTATGATTGCATATTGTGATCAGGGTAATATTAATTTTTTCATTTAAACTTTAGCAAGCATGTGAGCATTCTTCCAAGAATGTTAATGAACATTATCTCTTATTTTACTTCTATTTTTTTATGTGTCTCACCATTTAATAATTAAAGCATTGATAAGATAAAAGGCAAAATTTTACAATGGAAATTTTAAATGCAGTGGTTAACACAGTGTGTATGTACAAAATGATAAAACATATCAGTTGAACAGGACAGCCCCTAGAAACTCATTTCTCTATCACAATAAAAAAATAAAAACAACAACAAATATTTTATTATGAAAATAGACAATAGACAATAAAAACATATTGGGCACTGGTCTCTTCAAAATTTACAAGCAGTAACTTGTCTTGTTAAGTTTTCCAGTTACCTTGAAATCACAGTAAAAACTAAATTTACATCATCAGTCCACAGATTCAGTCCTCAAACATCAGACTCTGAACACAAGCCTGAAGCTTTCTCATACATACATGTGCATTTTAAGAGCAATAAAACCAGTTACCAGAGTAACCAGATATAATTTGCAGTCATGACAGAATTAGCAATAGAGGTCACATTTTAGGATAGACATTGTGTTAGCTGTTCCTGTAAGAGAACCACTGTGCGTTTTAATAAGCCATCTCATAACTGTGACTCATGAAATAGATTGTGTGCAAGCCCATAGACCATTTATCACATGTCATTTCCCATCTGGCCTGCAGAAACACACACAAGGGCAACATGAAGCACTGTTTATGCTTGCTGCTGAACCACTGACTGGAGCCCTCATATGTACTGTGGAACTGTCTGTGCTGCATTAATATCTGTTTAAAAAAAATAAACAGGTTGCAGGTTGTTGAGAAAATGCTTAAATAATTTTCCCCATAGGCCCTCTTTCAGTTTAATGAGACAAAACTAGAAACACCGCTTCTTCACTGAAATATCCACTGCATGGGGCTGAGCCCTTCCTCTGCATGCTAATGTTCTGAATTATTTTCATCAGTGCTTGATTGTACAGTTTATATGTTCGATTTCATAAAAGTGCTTTTGGGAGTGTATTGAGGGTTTCACAAAATAATCAATTAGTTGGCTTCTAACTATCAAAACAACTAACTATACAAAGTTGTACACTGATTATGCCGCACAATACAGCAATAAAGCAGTGGCAATGCATTGATAGCAAGATATGCAGTTGTCATCAGTTGTTATTGACAGGTCTTTGTCCTGTGTGACTTAAACACCTCACAGTGTGTGTGCGTGTGTGTGTGGGTGTGCGAGTGAGTGTGTACAGTCAACAGAGTGGAAATACTTTACCACAGCTGACAGAGAGAGTGGGGTTTTTAAAATGTAATTTTCCAAATTATGTCATGTTAAATAAACAGAATTTTAGTTAGAGAGGGAAAAAAATGTTGTGATCTTTTAAGAAAACAGTTGTGTTGTTACTGCAGTCAAACAGTGTTTTTGAGAGTAGTCAGTTTTCTAAATGCAGTCATTATGCGACATGTAACGTGTAACTAGACAAGCTTAGGTATCATGAAATCAAGAAACCTTAGTGGTTATCAAGAAAAAAACAAAGCCATTTATGTCATGTACAAATATAGAAATTTAGTCCCACATAAGTTAGTCACATCAGTCAATATGCCCTCCCACCCAGAGAGCTGACAAACACACCAGAGCTGAGAGGATAACACTTCAGTGAGATCTAGACTAATCAGAATTAATCAGCAACGCATGACTTCCAATCAGAATTCTCCATCTGTGAGCAGCACAGGGCTCTTACCAAATATTCACATGCACACACATTTGTGAGGATAAAGGAGAAGTGAACAAAGACATAAACACATTTACAACACGACAGGACAACAAGGAAAACACAAACTGGCCTATACAACTATCATACAAACACACACACACACATACATACACTGCACACAGAAAGATGTCAGCTGCTTTTTGATGATAGGAGATGTCAATATTTTTCTGGGCCTCTCTCCAGGGGTCTTCAGATGAGCGTGACATGGATGGGCCCCTGGGAAAGGTCAGCACAGCTCAGAGCCACAGTGTGGCCACATCAGACGCAACACTGAGGGATCAAAAGCAAGGATGTATCCAACCAGTGAGACCTCACAGTGTGGCAACATGGTGGAAAGATACAGGAGAGGTGGAGGAGATGGAGGATGAGGAGGGACGTCAGAGAAACAATGGCAGGTGTAGTAAAAGAGCTTAAAAGAGAAGAGGGGGAGATGGGTGTGTGAGGGAGGACAGTAATGGAGGAGGTGGTAGGTTTGCACTGGTATAAAAACATTAAGTCACCTGAAAGTCAGCAGCTTTAATATTCTGGCCTTATTTACTATGTAACAGCCTCTCCTTCTCTGCAGGAAAACTGTGTTCGGAATACAGTAAAGTCAGATTATGATTAGGATGTTGAAACCAGCCGGGTCAGGACCCCTCGGTGTCACTTCTTTAAAGCACAGGGCTGTAAACTCACTCCGAATTAAATCCATTCAACCTGGGTTTAAGTTGTAAAAGCAAAAAAAATGCACTTTTTCTACACCTAAACACCTTTTCGATGATTGTGTTAGATAAAAATTAGGTGATAACCTAAGTGATCAAAATTCATAGATGAGAATTTTCCCATATTTTATGATAATCCATCAAATAGTCAGTGGCTTCTAAAAGTAAATCCATAAAAATGGCATCTAAATCAGTGATCTCCATAGCAATAACAGGACCAGAGTAACCTGCAAGCCCCATGCCCAAGCAAATCAAAGTCAATTTTAGACTTTCAGTCATCTTTATTGTAGTAAAACTGATTCCATCACATTTTAGTAGTTATGTGGGTTTTAGAAGCAGATAGCAGACCTTTTCAGGATGACAGTCACTTAAATTTGGGGATTCTCAAGGCAGACAGAGATGTTCTTATTAGTAGCTGAGGCTCAACTCTCTTGTTAACATGTCTGTATAAGATTCAAAGCTGAATAGCAGAAGTAGAATGATTTTTACACAATGCACAGGAGCCTGAAAGCTTAAAGTTCCCCTCCGGAGAGAAAACCACTGCTAGTCCCATGAATCATGATACTCAAACGAGAAAAAGAGAATGACTCATAACTCTAAAATCATCAAGTTGCTGCCTGCATGCAAAAGCACAATAGCGACAAGAGAGAAAGAGGCAGGAGAGCGATAACAGCAGTGTGTCCACGTCATCGGTGAAAGAGTAACCTGACCCTTGGGAAGGAGGGGATAAATAAAGGAGCGAGGCGCGTGGGTAATATTACTGCTCTGCTGGGCAGTGATGTCACTTAGACAGCAGAGATGCTCGCCAGCCCTGCCTCGCCATGCACAAACACATACACACAGGATGTAAAGAACTGCACACAGACACACACACACACACATACTGCAGATGCTTAATTATTTAACATGCAACATATATTTTTACACATCCAAACACACATGCACATGATTCCTCATCAATACCTATGTGGTCAATAATTCATAGCATGTTGTTAATGCATTGACTGAAAAAATCTGCCTTCTCCCTCTTAGCATTTTTTTCGTTCTTTTCTGCATCTGTGGATGTTTCAAATTCTGTGAAAAATCACCTTTTTTCAACATTTATGGTCTAACCTCAGCATGTACACAAAGAGAAAGAGGGCAGCAGGATGGATATAAGATTCAGGTTTCCTCCTGTTCGACAAACAAGGTTAAACCTCACACTTGTGTACTTCAAAAGCTCCCCCTAAATATAGCAAAGGAGAGGAGAGAGAGAGAGAGTACGAGGATCTGACTGCTTTGCACCCATATATAACCTCACAGCACATGGTGTCACACTAAACTGTGTCCCCGCTCTCAACCCTCGTTCTGTCCCTTCAGCACTTTAGTCATTTGCTATAAATAGACATACACATGCAGTCGCAAACACACACACACACACACACACACAGACACACACACACAGCAGCCACTAGCCCACTTTGTCTGTCTACTTTTTATTTTTGATCTGTGATGCGACCTCACCTGCAGGCTTGTGTTTTGTTTATGGTGAGCACAGCACGCTCCAAGAATGCAGTGCTGCTCTGCTGTACCGGCTCAGAAAATACTTTAGCCCAGCCCATCGCAGTGAAATACTGCACACCTCCGCGGGAGGCCAAAGGCACTCTCACCGGGAACGAGGGAGGCTTTTAAATCACATGCGATTAAAAGGTGCACACATACACATACACACACACACACACACACACACACACAGAGCATGCAAGCAGGCAGGCACAGACAAAAGCACACACTTTGTATTATGATATTGCATGAATAAGCAAATGCTCTCTTCTTTAAAAAAAAATTAAAAAAGGACATCCTATCATATAAACAGCCCAGGGACATTGTGGCTCAATATTCATGCTTGCAGAAATGTACATAGAAGTGTAATTTTTCCAAGGCTGAACCTTTTCTTTTAAACCTCCCGTGCTCATTTTCTCTCCTCATGTTTAATATTTGTGTTTCCTAATAAAATGTTTTGGATTTAA
>JAPZDV010000009.1:13036951-13062746 GCA_029814665.1 Acanthurus lineatus | reverse complement strand
AAAAGCTTTGCTCTGTCAGTGGAACAGTATTGATTACGTGCTGCTGAATCTGCTGTATCCACAACTACCAGCAGAGGACTCCCTGCAAATGTACACACAGGAGAGAAAGCCTCAACTGAGGTCAATAAAAGTGTGCAAATGTGTGTGTTCACATACACAACTAGCAACTGTATGTGAGTTCGTAGTTGCATGTAGTAGCTCATTTATGTATTTATTTATTTATTTATTTTAATTCAATTAAAAAAAAAAAAAGGAAAATTTGTCCATCATGTCTGTTTGCATTGGGAATAAAATATCTGAGAGCGAGAGATTGATTTTACATTTCTGGCAGCAGAATCAGGCATCGTTTGGAACGAACAGAAGAGGATCCTGTTGTTATTATGAGGAATGAGTCATATAGGCTTAACAGAAAAAAAAAACAGGAGCAACGGAGGAGCACTCAAACATGAAATCCAGGCAGATGTCACAGCCCTGACAATGGTGCAGGAACCCTAAAGCACCAACTGCTAATTATCAAATATTTGAGTGCCTGCTCCATCTCCCTCCACAGGCCTGCAGAGACGTCATGTCAGGAATCAAGGAAAAAAAAACAAAACGGAAAGGAATGTAAAATAAAAACCACTGCCACACACACAAAAGGTGTGCTGATGCAGACACATACTACTTCTGTTTAGCTGACCTTTCAGCTGAACTACCTGGGGGGGAGGGAGGGCTGATATGTAGCTCTTCCCCTCTCTTCCCCTCTGAGGTTAGCCTCTCCTCTTTTCCCCCATTATCTCTCTCTCTCTCTCTCTCTCTCTACTTTCCTGCTTTTTTAGACTTCTTGAATTTCTCACCGTCCTCTCTTTGCATTCATCCAGCCATCTTCACCACGAGCCAAGAATGACTCTAATTTTGAACTGTCTCCCGAATAAATCAACACGCTGCTTTACCGCTATGTTGACATACCACAGGCATCCTTTAAAGTACTGCAACCATCACATCTGTGAGCTGCACCCATGGATGCACTTCACGAGGATACAAAATGTTATGAGGCTGTAACACAGAAGAGATATATATATATATAAAAGCAGCAACATTATCTTCTCTTCCCAATCTACAGAAAGCGTTCTGTCCTTGTTGTCCCCATACTGAGGTTCTTTTTTAGGCTCAATATCAGCATAGAACAGGGAGTACAATATTTTCAGCCATTGACAATGACTGACAGAACACATCAAAAAAATGTGACCTTTGATGGGTGATTTGAACAGAGGAGGACAGAGAGCGACGCAGAGGAATGAAAAGAGGATGGGGTGTAACAGCTGAACCCTGCCACCACACATATGGGGGACGTACTTGGTACAAAGTGAGAGCAGCACAGCAACCTCCCATTCCATCCATCCCTGCTGGAACTGAAGATAATTATTATTAAGAGACGACAGTTTTCTTATAAACTGGGATTCACTGCTTATAAATGGCCTGTGTTGTCTGAAAGGATACTGACATGGTTTGTGTATTTTAGGCATCATATGAAAAGAGTATTCTAATTCAAATAAGCCATTAGTGCTGCACAGCTTACACACTGGCTTCCCCCTCTCTCACTTTGTCTCAGAGCATTTTGGGCAGCAATTTACATTTTTTTTTGCTCCATAAAATGAACTCAAGCATACTTTGTATTGCAGGTGCATTGTAGTTTTATTCCCCTTATTGCGTGACTAAATTTGTTTATTCGTCATCTGTAACTGATGTCGAAATCACTTTTTGCCCTTGTATCCATCCATCGGGTACAGCTCTGACGCAAGAAGTTGGGATCACTTCTTTTTTTGCAGCATCTCAGCTGTAATGCAGCGAAAGCTTGGCATGTTATAGTCCTAAGAATCCCCCGTCTGGGCTACAACACACTCTGTGACGTCAGAAAACCCTTTGCCTGTGTGTGAGTGTGTGTGTGCAGGCCTCGCTGTCAGCCCCCGCATGGCTTAAGAGGAGGAGTGGATGAGGTGGGATGGAGGGACAAAGACAGAGACGGAGGTGGGAGGTGGGCTTTACGCCGTGATGTAATTTCATGGAAACTGTTATGTGTGGTGATGCTGCGTCCTGCAGAAGCATTAGGCAGCACGGCCTCCTACTGGCCGAGGTTAAGATCACACCAACAGCACAGATGAGTGTATCTAAATGGGAATATATGATGTTGCCACTTTACATTCAGCAGCGGTGTTTTCTCATCCTGAGCATCAGTAAGCCTCTGTTCTTTGAGCAAACACTGACACTGGCATTCATTGTGGAGCCCGAGAATATAGTTTATATAAGTAGATTCACACTTTTTACATTTAACTTATTCATCTGTTGTTCAACAAACAACAAAATTCACAGGCAGACTCCATATAAGCTGTACACACAGTTATGGAATATGAATTGATAAATGTTTGCTCTGCAATTTAATGCAAAATGCATCATGTCTTTTGTTAGCAGAGATTTTCAAACAAAACATTCATATTTGAATATGACCGCTGTGGAACTCAGAGGACACTTTAGCTTGTTTTTAAAATATAAACATATAGCTCCATCTGGTGGTGGTATGGATAAGTTACTGTGAATAGTCAGTTGTTTTGTGCATTAAGAACAAGAAAATCCCCCTTCTCATTTCTTAGTTTGTGCACCCTTGAGTTCTTTCCTCGCTTATCTTCTCACATCTTGGTCGATCCTTACAGAGATGTATGCAGAAGAGGCAACACGCATTTAGATGAGACTTACTCACTTTGGGGCAGCTGTTAAAAGCAATGTCAGTCACTCCCTTAAAAAGGTTTTATTCTGAGCAGAGAATGATCATGATCATGATCGTATTAAATGATGCAGGAAGTAGTGGGGTGGATTATGGGTATCTAAACACAATAACATAAACATTTCTGCAGACAATCACCAACAGAGGATAAGTATGCATGCAGTTACAGAGAAATATATTTTAAAAAAAGCAAAGGGTAATGTTGCAATTATTATTATTACTTTTTTTTACAGTGTCTCATGGTTTTTGGCACTTAAAAGCCCTGAAAACCTGGCTTCAGTTTATAGTGATGTATAGTAAAATTATTTAGTAAAAGCAAATCAATAATGGTAATATTTAATATTCACAAATAAATAAGCAGCAAACATATTAAAAAAACATCGTCCAGTAATATTCATGAAGTTTTACAATCAAAACTTGAGTTAATCTGCATCATTGGAACTTAATGTGTGTGCTTTGACCAGATTTGATTTACAGTGACAGTTTAACGCTCAGTGTGTAGGATTTAAAGAGACCTATTTTTTTTACAAAAGAAATGGAATATAATATTTACAAGTATGTTGACATAAGTGTTTAATTCCCAGAAAATAAGACTCATTGTATAATTTTTATTACCTTAGATTGAGCTTTTAATATCTACAGAGGGAGCAGGTCCTCTTCCACAGTCAGGCATATTTCTGTTGGTCAGAATAGATCAACCAAAATGTCAGTTCTGAAGAGGAACTTTTATGTTTTCCAATGCGTTTTACTACCACAGAAGGTTCACCTTAAGGCTCAGAGAGGGATGGTGAGGAAAACTATATACAGTCACCTTTAACATCAAATCTTTAAGTAAAAAGAAAATGTGCAAGATGAATTTATTGAAAATGAGACACATGAAAACAGAAGCTTCTCCATGAAACTGAGTTTAATAGATTGTTAAAAATAAGGCTATGATGCTGTTTTAGCAAACATTGACCAGGAGAAACCACCGTTCTGGTGTTCAGATGCACCCGGTACATTGACTAAAGGTGGCCAGTCTCTGGGGTATTACAGATGGACATACAGTGAGCACACATACACCACCACACATTTGCAAAACCAAACACACACTGACAAATGTGTCTTGCGTTCAAACTCTGACATGTACACATGTACTGTACACACAAACGCACATATAGACATCCACCCCACCCAAAACGGTGGCAATAAACAGAGTTTTAGCCAAAAACATAGCAGTGTTCCCTTAAAAAAAACATGCATAGCTTAGTACACGGATGTGTTGTTCCAAAAACCAACAGGTTATTGTTTGCACACTTTGATCTCATGGTTTGTCAAAAATTCCCGACATGATTATATTTTATTTCTTTTTATTTAACCATTATTAACAATCACGTAAACTCATTGAAATGTAATAGCCTCCTGTTATATTTTGCTCATGTAGAAAGTTACATTCTGAACCAAGATAGGCTCGATAACAAAGAAAATAAATACTGGAATGGTAAAAACACAATATAAAGTTACTTTTTTTGAAATGGACTGAAGACCGATGTCGGCCAACATTTCTGTTATAAAAACAAACATAAACACCTGCTTGATATCAGAATCCTGCTATCTTGTTACAGTCATTATTACTGATAAATGTGTCTCATTCTCTACAAAACACACATGAAGCCAAAATAACAACAAAACAATGACAGTAACTGCCTTTCTGGCCTCTAGTGTATTTGTAACGACAAAACAAGGAATGATGAAGCAATTAGGAGAGATGCTCTTTAGTGCAGAGTGCATGTCCATTAGAAGGTGCCACACATTAATGCTATTTTTAGTCAGATTCCCTTATTCAAGTGTATTTTCCAACAAAATGACAGCCTTAAAAAAAACAAGCAAACAAAAAAAAAAACATGTAAACACCAAATTATTAGACCCACAAGACACTTTTAGTCTGAAAATACTAAAATAGTCTCGCTGTGTTTCATTCTTGTCTTTTGGTTACTGGGTTGACACCTTGCCAGAAACATTTACACACTTTGTTCCCTTCACACAATCAGCACATAGCAGTGAAGTGTGCAATTCAATGGATGTTTTCCCAAACCTTCGGGGACTAACACATAACATTTTAAAGTGCCAATGAGCTGAAGCAAACAGGAAGGGCCACACCGGTGGCACCTGACAAGGGTTTAGATTGAAAACGTCCGAGCAGGCACACACACACACACACACACACACATACACACACACACTCATTAGGATGAGGATACAGGATTTTCCCATGCTAACCTACGGTACAGTAAGCTGGTTCTTTCAGTCACAGGGAATCCTCAACTTCTGAAGCATGATTCAAACATGAAAACATAAAACTGTGGCGAACGGGACTGCGTGTCATTCAGTACTAATACAACCTTCCCAAGTAATGTTTCATCCTACAGCTTCCTGCTGAGGAAAAGCACATTTTATCTACCACTGCTACGTGCAAGCTGCTCTTCTAACAACCAGACAATACAGCTGAGCAAATAAAACACATTGAAAGAATTGAACCTTTTGAAATTTTGTATACATTTTGAACTGTAAGCATCACATATCAACACCTGTCCTTATCAGTAAAGATACTAAAAATGTTCAACACAGGAGAAAGTTCAGTGAAAGCTGACACACAGATGTGGTTTACAAATGTAAAAGTCTTATGTGTACAATATAAAATATACTTCAGCTCAACTAAAAACTTCCTGCTCCCTTTTTTTTTATGCTACAGGCTCTTCTTCCATTTTATCCTTCACACTAAATTCTTTTTAATATCTAGGAGACAGACCACATCTGCACATTACCTGATCAAACCAACAGCTTTAGTGCCTTTTTGTTCTGTGTGCAGCAGCTCTTCCAACATGCAGCCCAGCAGAAGGAACCACTCAGACCTTGGACGGATTCTTAAGTTAACATAAAACCTCACCTAACCTATTCCAAATTCATAAAGAATAACCTGTACAAAAACATGGACTAAAAATAACTGTTTCTTTTTTTGTTTGTTTTTTTACAAAGTAGTCAACTACTCAGGCATTAAGAACAATCAGTAATATCAAATTAAAAACTTCAAGAAGGGCATGCAGGGGTTGGTGGGTGGGCCTGGCGTCGACACACAGTCTGTGATTTTTGTTTTATTATTATTTTTTGTTTTAATCGTGAGACATTATAACCTGCCAGACAATGAGGTGGCTCTGCTCCGCCTTCGTAGGTGCTGACTGCTGGTTGGCTGTTTGCTCTGATATACCGTCCAACTCCCCTCCTTCATCACCTGAAGGGGGAGACCATGAGTCAGACAAGCAGAGTAAAATATAAATATTTCTATATTTTTTTATAGTACAGAAACATAATTGTATAACTTTCTATGTGGACTCCTGTACAACATTTAAAGTTAACCCTCCCCATGCTTCATCAGCGGTGCCAGTGCTGTGGTTTACTCACCGATTCTGAAGTCAATGTAGCCTTCGCCTCCACTCATGACCAGAAACGTTTTGGGCTCTGAGGTCGCTGTGTCCGAGGATTCAGACGCAGGGTCATCAGAGCCTGAATCTGCGGTGCCTGGAGGGGGCATCGCCTGACCTGTGACGAACAGTCACAAGACAGGAAGGAGATGTACAGAATGCGATCAGGAAGCAGCAACTATTTTCACTCATAGATGATTTTATCAGTTACGTAATTGTAAAAGCTTTTATTAATTTGTTTGATGTCAACTATTCAATTTATTGAAATTATTGCCAATCACAAATTCCTGTATATTAAAGGTAAATTAATGTTGAGCTGCAACTCACAAATATTTTCATAAATAAACTTGCTATATTATTCTCTTGATAAACTGTTTAGTCTACAAAATGTCAAAAAGAGATAAAAATTGTCCATCTCAGTTCTTCTGAGCACATTGAATTTGTCTGAACAACAACCAAAAACCCCAAAACATTCAGTTTAAGCAACATAAAAATGAAAAAGCAAATTATCACATTTCGAGAATGTGCAACAAACATGTTTTTGGCATTTTTGCTTCAAAAAAGACTAAAATGATAA
This sequence comes from Acanthurus lineatus, assembly GCA_029814665.1. Classification (NCBI taxonomy): domain Eukaryota; kingdom Metazoa; phylum Chordata; class Actinopteri; order Acanthuriformes; family Acanthuridae; genus Acanthurus; species Acanthurus lineatus. The sequence continues at coordinate 13,055,953 of JAPZDV010000009.1, read as the reverse complement.
ATGGATTATAAAAATAATTCCTTTATTGTTGCAGCTCTTCCTAAATGATATGAAATGTTAATTTGTTTTAATGTTTTATCAAATGAGAAATGATGCTTATTACTTATATATAATTTGGTGACTCATACATGTGACTAATAATTTTTAATCATTGTTAGCTAATTATACAGTATTTTTTATCATTTCTAGCAGTCGATATCACAGTTAATCTGCGTACCTGGCACAGTGGCAAAGAACTTGACAGCATCGCGATGACCGTGAAAACACAGCTGGGCGTGGGCCATGGAGCAGTATGGCACAAAGCTTGACACGCCACAGTCTGAACCGTCATCACCGTAAACCCGGACAGCACTGCCGGGCCGATTTGGCACTAGTCCCACTGTCTTGTTTGCTGCAGAATAAGAGAGAAGGAAACTAATTAAAGCCATTGACATCAATGTTTTTGTTTGGTTTTTTTTGGAGTATCATTACATTTGTCTGTTTTGTTGTGCTGTATCGAAGCAGGTAAGGCAGAGACTTCAAAACAAGTCTGTGAGATAAGGGGGACTGAACAAGACAAAAGGTAAGATCGTACTTAAGACGATCAAATCTCAACTGATTTCCCATCCAGGATCTGGACAAAGGAGTTATGACTGCATGCAGTCTGTGGTCTGTGGGTTCATATCAGTCTGACAACAGATCTGTTAGATCTGTCTGTCTCTCACCTGACGCCTCTGCCAGGAGAGAGCTCAGTGCTTCTGACCACAGTGTGGAGTTTGCAGCAGAGAAACTTTATGTTGAACAGAAAGAGGACTTTCTCACATTTTTACACTCCAGAAACACAGTGAACTACACAGAAGAGTAAAAGAAATAGAAGAATATGGAGACAAGGGGAGAAGATCTGAGTTACCTGAAGAGGAAAACTAGCTTAAAGGCTCACAAAAGTTTCAAAATTTACAAAGAAGTGGTGCTCTGAATTTCAGACAGAGCTGTGCAGTATGAACCTGCCAAACACTGTCGTGTGAGCTACACATACAGAAATTGTGAGACAGGTATCCATGGCAACATGGGTGTCTTTTATTCACAAAGTGGTGCCAGGGTGATGCTAACAATCACTGCATTGTCTGAACGTGCCAGGAGCAAAATCTAGGACACACACACACAGTGAGAAGCTAGATGTGGAGAGGATGTAAGGCTGTCAGAATATAAGAAAGGCAGAGTGAGGGAGAGCTTCTGGACAGTATGACGGTGAATCACCCTGAAGGCACCTCAGTGAGTGTCCATGCTGAAGGGCAGAGGCTTGGTGATGTCTAAAGCAGAGATGGAATGAGAGGAGGAAGTGTGGGAGGCTGCAGAGGTGCACGTGAGCTTGAGGAGACCGAGTCACTTGATGCCAAAATTACCGCAACTATACTTTGGTTTGAACTTATGTCAAGTGGAGCTCTAATGTTTTTTTATTGAAGGAAAAGTTTAACAAAAAAAAAAAAAGATTTTTCCTTTATTTTAGAAAAAATGTCTGTTAAGTGAGTATTGATCACAATATAAAGACAAAAAACACAAATACACACTCTCTCCTTAAAAACCACACTTTCTTAAGAGTTTCTGCTGTGTGATACCTTCAGACAGCGGGATGGAGATGATGACGCCGTTTCCCGTCCCCACCCACAGTCGACCGCAGGAAACCATCAGAGCTGTGATTCTCACAAAAGAGAAGCCCAGTTTACCTGTACCTGCAACACAACACACACTTGTTTGCAATTCCAATCCATGTGAAAATGATCTGCAGGAAGGGGTCTGCCAAAAAAAATATATATATGTATGCCACTGCACTTGTAGTTAAGCACATGCATGTGGGCTTGAATGGTTTTAATTTTTCTTTCATACTGTGAGCAAAAACAGCGTAATGGTCAGATGAGAAGGGATAATGATTTCAGTAAAGTGTGCATACCCAACATCTTGCTGACGTAGGGCTCGATGTCCACATCCTGGAGGTGCTGGTAGGTGTGAGCGTGGAATAATCGTAGAGTTGAATCCAGTCGGATCGACACCCAGATGCCGTCTCCAACCCAGGCCAGCTGCCGCACCTGACTCTCTTTACGAGGATGAGCGTCAAACGATTTCTGTTCAGAAAAGACAGGATGTGACTATGTGATTTTTTAAAAATAAATGTGGAAATGACAATATCTATTTTCTATTTTTTTTTTATAAAAGTGAATTATATGTTATTAAAATAATGTCCAACAGATTGTGGTTGACTGGAAGAGAAACTTTATTAAAACATAGTGACAGCTGTACCTCTATCCTCATGGCCTTGGGCTGGATGACGTAGATTTTGTTCCTGTAACCGCACCACACCTTGTCATGGACTACTGTCATACAGCGGATGGAGTGATGAGGACGGCCCAGATCCAACAGGTGGTAGTTGGTTAAATCCCACTGACCATCTTCTTGAGAGAAACAGAGTGACTTAAGAACTGATGATCTCTGAGGCAAAACATGGCCAGAAAACACCTCAAACAGTGTATATATTAAAAAATTTTTAGCAATTTATCCCGGTTTTGCTTCCTTAAGCACAAGGAGCCCCAACCCACAGACTTACCAATGCCTCTGTGGAAAATTGCTAATGTCCCATCAGCCAAAGCCACAAGGACTCTCCCTTTAACATGCCTGTAACAAGTAAGAAGACAATTTTCAACTTCTATTATCTTTCCTCACTTATTATTTTGCACCAAAACATAAAAAAGTTTCTTGGCAATAAACCTGATTCTACTTCACATTCTGACTTTGCACTCACACTATGCTGAGGATGGAGTCCTTGAGCTTGATAGCATGGAGACACTTCCTCCATCGAGCCACAGACGAGTGGACATACAGACTTGAGAGGGAGAGAGACAGAGAGATGAGAAAAGGCACATCAGAGTGCAGCAATGGCTTTTAAGGAGAACATTTCAAACTAAACCTGAAAAATAGCACTTGTGAAAGTATAAAAAAAGAACCACTGGATTAAAAAAAGCCTTGATTTCATAAACATCTTCAGTCCATAACAAAAAATATGTCACAGAAAGTATTCATGCCAGTACAATGTCACACTGTCTCCATCTATCTTCATTAGTCTACAGTATTCATTGCTGAAGTGTTATCTCTGATGTTTTTGTTGCTATACTAATAGCACCCTCTAGTGGCTGTTGTCCTGCTCACCATCCATTCTGAGCCCCAAGCCACATGGTGGGGAGGGCGCTGCTCATCCTAAGGACTTCCCCCTCTGATGGGTCTGAAGCCTCTGGCAAGGAAGTGGCACAGTCCTGCCCAGAACCCCTGGATCACAGAGAGCAGAAGATTTAGGATTTTTAATGCATTCTTCATCAAAAATTTTAAAATCTTAAATAAATGCACAAATACTAAAAAATCACAGTTGAAAGATGAAAGAGGTGTAATGCAAACGTAAATCCATGTGCAGTGAAATAAATTGGTTTCTTATTATTCAAAATGTTGGGGTTGTTCCAGACGGACATTAACCTAGGTGAGCCGTGCAAAGGTGGTGTTTGTGATTTTTGTAGAATTTTCACCAGGCTGTCAGAGCTGCAGCTGTTGTAACCGTTCCAAAGCAGTTATGGTTTTTAATAGACTCACTAAGGAATGAAAAATCTGAAATTTGAATGTCACTGCAAACACTTTGTCCTATGTCCTTGTGCTATGTGACTGTTTGGGGTGTATATATATCGTTTGTACATGTACTGTAACTGATTTGTTAGGGTAGTGGTGAAATGTGAAGCCTCTGAGCTTCCTTGATTTTATGTTTTTGCATAAGGGTCATTTTGATTCTTCGTGTCTTTGTGTTTTTTCAGTAGAACTTGGAGATGAGATGATTGAACCAGTTCAGGATGGCTTGTGTTGGAATCATTGAAAACAAGCAACTTATTCTAGGATGTATTTTCATCTTTAACGCAGCTATTCTGCCCAGAATGTAGACTTTTGCATCTGGCAGAATACTACTTTAGTTTTACTCCTTTGTTTAAAAAAAACCTTTTTCAGTTAAAAATGGGGACCTTACATTTGTAAACTTTAAGTTTATTAATACATTTGACAGAAGTGCTGATCTGAAACTTTATTGCTGACCTCTGTGTGTCAGCAGGAGGGGAGTCAGTGGGTCCCACCCCCAGCGGGTCAGTGAACACATGCTCTGTGTAGATTCCTGGCTGGTTTTGATCTGCTCCCTGGCTCTCCTCTCCATCTTCGCCCACACCAGCGTTAGCCTCTGTCGCTTCTGTCGCCTCCTCAGCTGTAGGAATGCCATCTTCTGCTGGACTGGTTTCCCTCGACAGCTCAACTGTGGGCATTATGTATAACAGGGTTAATTAGAGTAAATCAATTAATCTCTATAAACCTACCAGTCTTAAAATAACAGTTTCTGTAAAAAAAAGGGAGGGAATCTGTTGTACCTGCTTTTTTAAATACAACTGTCATTTTCAGCATTTTCTGTAGATTGACGTATATGTAGAGGTTTATGTAGTTTTTGCAGTAACATTGTTGCTGCTTTTTTATCACACAGTAAATAGACTATTAAAAAATAAATAAATAAAAGTAATTAAAGGATGTTTTTGCTGCCAAAACAGAAAAGAAAACTAAACTAGCTAAAGACTTGAGGAAAAGAAATGAATGTCTGATAGCTGACATGACAGGAATGTTGCATCAATAGTTTAGTTTCATTTTTAATTGCTATCTCATTTCGTCCAAAATATTCAATCCTCAAAGTGATATTTTGTGTTAGGAATACAGTGAATCTGAAGATGAAATGCAGCAGTTATTCAAAAGCATTCCTTGTATCTCTGTAACTGTTTGCAGTACTTTCGCTCGTGTCAGCCTCCTGTAGGAATCTAAGTAAGCCGATTGGTCATTAGTTGGGCTAGTTTGATAAACTGTTGCTAGTTGTCCTCTTTGTGTTTGATGCTAGCAGTATGGCTGTAAAACAAACAATGACGCATTTTTAAAGCATTTTCTCAGCAGAGAACTACCTGAGCCAGAGATGCCGCTGTGCTCAGCCGGCTGCTCAGTCGAGCCTAAGCTTGCTGTCTGGGGAATGGCAGTGGTCCCCTCTGCTGCCACTGCACCATCGCTGCCTGTGGAGCCCACACTGGCCACACTGCCTGCCAGTGACACCCCATCGCCTTGGTTAGTCTCTAGGTCTTGGGGTACCTCCTCACCTGCTGGATAATCGGACTCCAACACACCTGAAAAACATACAAAAAAAAAACTCACAAAGCTTACAATCAAACCTCACAGCTGGTGGAACTGAAAAGATAAATCATGCAGTCATGAACAATGAAGACAAAGACACCAAATTTCCACAAACAAATGACATGACCACTCAGTCTACCTGGCACACTGGCGATGCAGACCACGTGGGTGTTGCAGGCGTAGAAGCTGTCAAGCAGATCAGAGGGCTGGCTGGCATCCAGCACCATAACCTTGGTGGAGGAGTGTGTGCTGGTGCACACCCACACCATACTGGACATCTCGTCCTGATGGACAAGCTCCTTCTCCTGCTCCCCTTTCTCCTGATAATTACAAACAACATAAATCAGCAAAGAGACACCAAACTTGAAGGACTTTTCTGACTTCTAATAATACAAAAACATTACAGCCTTTTCTCTACATCACTTACTCTTACCTTACTCTCTTGTTCTAACTGGTCCAGGCTACTCTGAGAACCCTTTGTCTGCCTGGTGAGCTCTGATGTGGTCCGCCCCCCTGACAAATTGACCCCTGCAGCACACCACAGCTGGGAAACAGAGAGAAAAATGGTTATTAATAGGCAAAAAGTATGCTGCCTGTATCTAAGCGTTGACTAACGTACCTTCATGGAAGCATCTTTCTGATCCAGCGGTCTCAGGTACACTGGTACAGGTAAGTTTATTTTATTCTCCACCTGTCCACCATTCGCCACCTTGGTTTCATACAGCACATGCAAAGAACACAGGCTTTTAAAACACACTTTTACTCAAATGTGGAAAAAGGCATCATTCTCAACAATGCCTGGGCTCTCTGTAATATTCTGCACATGGTTACCAACTGATGATGGTTACCATCATCAGAAGAGTCTATATTAAGGGTCTTAATTAATTTGTTAGTACATTGTACTGATACCGAAGTTGGAAAAATGCTCTAAAGCCATTGAAAAACAAAGTTATAAATGATAACAGCGTGAAAATGAGACACTAACAGCACAGACAGCATCTTTCCCAAGTCTCTGCATCATGTGCATGGAGGCCAGAGTGACACTGATAGCTTTAAAATGATATTTGTTTACATGCCACAACACACTACTTCAACATTTCTGGCCTTTTGTTGCAGTCCAGCCAAAACCTGCCATATGTCCTATTACTTGATTCCTATTTAGACCTCCGTTTGCTACCTTGTACTTGCTGGGCAGGCTCCAGCCATGTGCAGTGACCCGTCCATCCTCCTTCTGCATGTGGGCCTTGACCTGTCTGTATTGAGCTCTCTTCTGCTCTTTACGTGATGGTGAACTGCACAGGTCCTTTCTACAAGGAGAGCAAAGAGAGAGAAGTGGGATCAGCTTACAGACACATTATATGTGATGCAGTTGTTGAATTTTGTGTTTATTTCTAAGGTTTTGGGGGTTTCTATCAGTTTTCATTGTCACCGTCCCTTTTCAGAATGTCTTTATAAATGTTAAAACTGCATCGAACTCACAGTGACTTGACACCATTACTTACTCTTCATTGAGGAAGTCAAAAGTCTTAGATTTCTCAGTGGGGAACTGGGAAAAGGTGCTGCTCCTCTTCACCATGCTGCCTGTGGTGTTGTATTTCTGGGGTGCTGACTCCACCTTCTTTATAGCTGGGGCACTGGAGGAGGAGCTAAACAGTCTGCTGAAGCTGCAGGTGGTGAAGACAGCCAAAAGGGACAAAGAGCAGACAGGAGTGCAGGGAAAAAAAGCAGGGTAGGGGGTCACCAACCAACCGGGCAACCAAGGAGCAAACACCAACATTTACTGTACAATGACATAAAGCATGCTGGGAGTCTTAAAATAGCTGAGCACTTGCTTTTATATTTACTTGGCACTAATCAAATTTCGTCTTTAGCAACAAGTACAGTATGTAAGTGTAAAGTTAGTTTTATGCTATTAAAAGATACCAACAATACACAGACAAAGTCAGTCTGAAAGTAGCATAAGTCCTTGTGTAAATTATGCATAATAAAACCATTTAGTTTGTTAAACTAAAAGTTTGAAAAAACACATAAAACATTACAGTTTAAGAGCAGCTTATAAACTAATTTATCTTATCTTCTTCACATCAATATACGAGGTAACCATTCATGCAGAAATGATGGGGGAAAATCTTATACTATGCCGATATATCTTATTCAGATCAAAGCAGTCTTGACACTGATGCGTCTACAGTGGTTTGTGTGTTATCATTAGCCTCCACTCACTTTTGTGCTTGCCAAAAGAAGAAAAAAAACAGCCTTCAGTTTTGATCATTACATTGGCTACCAGTTTCTCATAGAAACAAGTTCTAATTTCCACTGAATGGTTTTGGCCCTTACGTCCTTGTCCGATCTTCTAATCTGGTCGGCTGGTTTTGGTTTGCTGGCTGTTTCCAAAGTCAAACCTGAACACAGTGAAGCTGCTTTTGGATTCTAAGCAACTCAAATGAGGAAAAATAACCTGAATAGCTGAGCCATGAGATAATATTGACAGCTTTCAAATCCAAACTTTAGGCCCACTTGTGTACCTCTGCTTTTAATCTTTTTTTTTTAATCTAACTTATTTGTTGGTTTATTTAACTTTTTTTTCCTCTTAGTATATTTGACAGTTTAACTGTTTTTGGTTGTTTGTACTCTGTGCGTTTTTGCCTCCCTTTATTGTTTTTATCACCTCTTTCTCATGCTTTTGCCTGTAAAGCGCCTCAGGTTTCCCTTTGGTTTAAATGAGCCACATTACAGATTTTCCTGTTCCTGTTTAGCTTGCTTTAAGCAGACAGAGTAGGAAAACATCAAAAAGGCACACAGCAGGCAGGAGACAGGAAAGCCCGGGGGCACAGGGACAGTCATGTCTGAGCAGTTTGTGATAACAACAACTGATGTACTGCATGGAGAGAAAAGATCATGGGGCACAAACACATTAAAGTTGGATCCATTTGTAACAGAGGAGCAGTTTTGTGTCAATGGAGGGGAAAAATAGAGAGGTTTGGCTGGGAGAATGTTTATTAAACCAGCTTTACCTAATGCTGCCAATTCAATAGCACATCCCGGAAAAGATGAGAAAAAAAATGTATTTGAATATTTGAGAAAAAATGTCACAGTTTTTACCTCAATACGCTGTGGAAACTATAGCCCCGATAAACGTAAGGTTTTTAAAAAATAAACAGTAAATAGGAGAACTTACAACTGCCAGATGCTGGATTTCTTCTTTTCGGTGAGTGCTGGATTTTCTCTGGACGCCCTTAAGAAGAAAAGAGCCACAAGACCTGATTTCAGCTTTTAAGAAACGCAAGAGCAGACAAAAGAGCAGACATACAAAAGAAATATGTCCTACTGCTTCTAACATTTAAAAATTTAATCTGTTCAATTCTTCAGCTGATGTGTCATTGTCGTATTCATCTGTGTGGTGGGTGAAACACTAAGAAGTTACAGTGGATGGAGACGATCTACATGTTCTTGTTACTGAGGAGTGCTTTGTGATGTTGCATCAGTCAGTTTGACAGCAGCAATACAATCTGATTTCATCTATTCAGATCTTTAAATATTACACTCAGGTTGCACGGTCATTGCATCATTTTGATCCACTCAACAGCCGGCGCTCTGTTATACTTGGTGCTGAAAGTTATGCACTGTTTTGGACAGTCAGCTTTAAGAAGTGAAAACAGCAGCCATCTTTCTTACAGAACAAATGGACACTGGGATTAAGTTTATAACATGGTGAGTATTAAGTTATTAGTCATTAAGACTTTTAATAAAGGCTGTTTGAACAACATAAAACAGCCAATGAGAAGATGCATCACTAACCAGAACATAGGCGATGCAGCGTTATGCAGCACACTCATGCGTGCATCAGCAGCTTTTTGTTCTGTACCTGATCATCTCTGTCCACCGCACAGCTTCCTGGAGCTCCATCAGTCTCTCCTTGTACTGGTTTCTCTCCATCAGCACTCTGGCCATTTCCACCCGGGTGAAGCGCTTCCTCTGGGCTGTAGGTACATCACTCTGTGGTAGCATGCAATTAAACCCACACACAAACACAAACAAGTACATTTATTCATATGGCAAAGAGCTACATTCTGACAGAAGCATGACAAACATGTTACACACACACGTTATAATCTCAGAAACTGTTGTGCAAGGACTCACATCTTCTTCGTCCTTAGTTTTCTGTCTGACTTCCTCCACCTCAAGTCGCACTCTGGAAAAGACCATTTATTAAGAGGTTGCTATGTTCTATTGTCCTTTTACAGTTTGCTAGCTGATTTTTGTTGCTTTACTTTTTGAGTTCTTCCTCCAGCTCTTTGTTTCTTTCCTCCAGTTTGAGCTTGGCCTGCAGCACAGCCTCCAGCTCCCCATGCACCATCTCCTTCTCACAGGTCAGCTCATCCACCTTCAATATCAAGTCTTTATTCACCACGTTCAGAGCATTCCTGCAAAGATGGGAAGAAAGACATTTTAGTATATTTGTAAAATGCTACTGGCAGCTTTTAACCAAGACAAACGATTAAGAGGCATTTGTTGAACTATCCAATCATGACATAATAACATCAAGTTGTTGCTTACTTTGTCTCAAGTAGTTGTGTATTCTCCTGAATGAGATTTTCAACTTCCCGGCCCATACCTGAACAGAATTGATCACTTAAATTAGAATTTCATTCCAGTGGAAAACACTTTATAAAAAACAAGCTGCAGGAACTACATGAAAACTACAAAATTAAGATGCATCACTACAGATTATTTTTACTGTGGCAAAATATAACATTGCACTATGTGGGATTTGATATTATCTCCTATCAAAAAATATTTGTTACTGTAATTTTTACAGCAAGAGAAACTACCACAGCACACAAAAACACAGCACACAAATGCACAGCACATGTCACATGACCGACAGGAGAAGGATGGATAGAGTGGGTGGGGTCTTACCAATCAAACTAAGGTCTGAGAAAACCATGCAATCCGAGTCAGGCGGAAAGAATAAGGAAGAGAAAGAGAGAGAGAGAAAGAAATGCGGAAATATTTTGAGACAGTGGAATGAACCAAATGACGACGGAGCCGGGGCTGGACGTGTGGCTGTCGGCTCCACAAGCAAAAGATGTTGTTGGGTCTCTAAGGCTAGTTAGATAAGACAATCGCAGCAGTACGGAAGGAAAACGAGAAAATACAAGTGCAAAAAAATGATTTAGGCTGTAGAAGGAACAGTTAGGCCAACAAACTCCATATTTCATGCATCAAATGTTGGAAGAAGTCAACTGTAATCAAACATAAAGCAGAAGAAGCTGTGGGCTGCAGCGATGGTGGGTATGGCAGAAAGTGACTGATGAGTACAAAAGAATGTTTAACTAAGGAAAGGTTTGAGGTCATACACACCAGAGTACTCCACTGGGATTATGGACAAGAGCCAAAGGATGGGACACGGGAGAAAAAGAGGTGATGTTAATGTGGGTAGATGGCTAACACTGCATAAAACATCTGGACCAAAGCAAGTGGTGTGGCATTGCAGAAAACAGCTGGAGTTGGGAGTTACAGTGAATTTGGATCTAGTAACAACAGATAGTAGCTTCAGAAAAAACAGCAATCGCAGCTACAAGAGTTATTTAGGGTCAGTATTATGCACTTCATTAGTATGTAAAACATTTCACAGACATGACAAGAAGAACAGTCAAATATGCTCCGTGACAATCTTTGTTGGAGAACAGCAAAAAGTAATGTCAAGTTTCCTCTACAGTCTATTTAAGTAACATTATTTGAAAAACTGTCATCTATATATGAATGTAAAAGTATTTAAAAACAATTGCAAGGTTACATGTCTTTTGATCCACTAATACTCGCATGGATCTCAGCGTGCAGAAAATTCCTCTCCTCTTAGCATAATTAATCACTATGAAATACAATTTTTGTAAAGCTCTGTAAATGGTAATCATAACTCATTCTGCATTTTGTTTTTTGCTTGTTAGCACTACAATAAAGATATTCAGTAGGCCTGTAGGACTTTATCAGACCCCTACTAGCTAATTAAAAACTATTTTTTCCATGGCAATGGTATCATTGTCACAAAGGTGTTTTTTTTCTAAGTAGGTATACATTGAAAAAATCTCATCAAATATGCTTTAAGGTACCATATAAACATAATCTTTAACCAGGGACTTCCCTTATCTAAATATATGAGACAAATGATATATGTAGATATGATGACATCTTCATTGCAGATGGGATGGGCTTTGAACTGAATGAACTATCTCAATTTTTGTACTCTGTTGTAACAATGTTTGATGCTTTTTTATGTCATATACAACATCTGGGACTTTTTTTTTGGTTTAAAGTGTTAATTTGAATCATTTGTACCTATTAAATTGATTTTTTAATATAAAAGGGCTCTAAAAAGGTCCCAGCAATAAGAAAATCTAATAAAATCAAATATGCTTAATGTTCAAACAACATGAAAAACACTGGAAACATTATAGATTGTTGTTCAGGCACCAGGAAAAGAAGTGTCAGTTTTTTAATTTAACAATCATTGGCTTAATTCATAAGTGAGTCAGGACATTGCATACAGAATACTTCAAAACAGAAATGTATCCAGAGGGTCTAACAGGACTGTTGCTGCATTGTTCCAAACAAGATAAAGTTTTTACTCACCCAGCAGATCAGCCCCTTCATCCACATCCCCAATGAGCCCAGTGCCAGCAGATGACAGCTCTTCAAACAGAGAGTCTGTATTGCGGTCAAATGCCCTGTTCTCAATGCCTTTTGTTGGGGTACTAGAAGAGTAATAACAAAAAGAGAGTTAGTGGATGCTACCTGGTGAAACCCTGTTGAAAACTAGCCATGACATCACGTCCCTTATACTACCTGCAGGGCTTGTATCCAATGAGATCCATGTCCAGCTCTGGGGTGGACTCAATTATGTCCTGCACATCTGAATTGTCCTCATTTTCAGGCAAACCTGTGTAGGATGCAGAACATCAATACAGAAAAGAATTATGTCAGTAAACCTGCACCAGATGTTTCTGAACTGAAGTTACAAACAAAAAACACTTTCATCTAGGAAATCTCTGCAACATAAATACTATATTCCAAAAAACTGTCTTTTTCTTCTGCATATAACAAAAAGCGAAATTCATGACATATGATCATGTTACAAGGCCAGTTTTTATGAGGTTGTAACCCACCCACTGATATGGATCTGGTCCCAGGTGCAGCCTGCACCTCTGTGCTTTTACTGTTCCCATCCTCCCTCTCCATGTCTGAGGCTGTGGTGGACATTGGTGTGGCCGACTTGGAGCCAGTAAAGTCTGACAGCTCATCCTGTTATGAAACATGGCAAATTAACATCGCAATTCACAGACAGCTTTTCAAAGCCAAGGGTCAAAATGAAAAGTAGAGTTTAAGGTAAATAATGCTACAATAAATGAAGGAAAACACACCGAACATATTGGGATCACAAAGAAAACAACAAGCTAACATGTTCAGACAGCTTAAAAGTGCTAATTATGAGCCAGAAAGATCACTACATTCACTACACATGCAGTTATATTGTATACAGTAAAGTAGAGCACAGTAATAATCTCAAAGTAAAACTCCACCTCCAAATTCCTTAAACACAACAATTTGAGAAAACTACACTACTGTTTTTGCGTAATACCAAGAATTAGCACCAAAAAGCAAAAGATGGGTGACACAGAGCTCACACACAAACACAACCAAGGAAGTCCACAAGCAGCTACACAGATTGCAGGGGGGAGTCACACAACAACAGAAATTAATCAGAGTCACAATGAAAGCTGTAATTCTAACTCTAATACACAACACAACACAACACAACACAAGACTCAAAAACTAACAGAATCAGAAACAATCAGTTCATATAACTAAAGAGACAGAAAGTGTAAATCTACTGGCCATCACATCTAATGTTACACAACTATGGCATTAAAAAAATTAAGTTCAAATGTGTGATGCTATGTTAATGTACAGTGAGTGCTCAGAAATGTTATTGTTATGTTTCAAATCTGCATGAATGAAGCAAAGGTAGTCTCTTACAATATAAAACTCATGCATTTTAACTGAAAAGAAAAACAAATTAGAGGCCAGATGCAACCATACTGTTGTTGACTTTAAAAAACTGATGACTATAAAATTTTCTCTGTGATACAGCTGATTATTGTGTGGCAGAAATTTTGAAATATCTAACCCAGCCTTCATACAGGACATGGTTGCATGTAGCTCAATCCAGCACAGGTGGTCTAATGCACAAAGTAAGAGGTGATGCTTTTGAAAAAGATGAAACAGCATAATGGAGGAGACTACTGAAGCCCACACATAACGCAAACACAAACACTGGGCTGTCAGCAGCCAACGCAGGCGTGCTGCTGCTGCTGGGTTTCTGCCAGCTGCCACTCATCCAACTACCTTGCAGTCGTCTGCCAGTGAATTTCCCCAAGTAGAGTCCTGCGCACTCTTACCCTCCCTTTCCTTTTGGGGGTCCACAAAGTCCAACTGCTTAGGGGGGAGAGTAAGAATGAAGCTCACATGTGCAGAAGCAGTTCACTGAAATGCATAAAGCCCAAAGTGTGCACTTCTGTGAAGTGAATTGAAAGTATTATGAGTGTAGATAAAGTTCAGCCTGATAAAGGAAAGCCCATGACTGTGTAGTCCACTAAATCTGTGAATAAACTCCAAAAAATTGGTTGGACTGATGCACAGTTTAGGGAAAAACATCAAAACAGATGCTACAGAACGAGAAATAGTCTTTTATTTCACGATTTTATCCCAAGCTTACATTACCCACAATACACTTCAACTGCTGACAGTTCAGTTGGAGATTCTGGTATGTTTTGCTAGAAGCAGCTAATTTTGCCTCAAGCTACTAGCTTCAAGAGGAAATGATGAGCTGGCTACAAAAATCTCCTCTTACTCACATTTTTGTGATTTCAAACTCGAAGCCCTCAGCCCTGAATGATGTTTATCAGATCTTGTGCAGCTTTTTCTAGAGCCATTGAAGGCTCTACTTTTGAAGGCTAAACTTTTTTCACACATGGAGTTATAATTGATGTGCTAAATCAGTGTAGATACCATGTAACTGTCACTGCTCTGAGAAAATCCCTTTAAATAAAACGAAAAACTGATTCAGATCAAAAGATGATTTGGAAAATATAACTGCCAGTTTAAAGGCAATGGGGATGGTACTGTTTATATGACTCATACTGTAGATGGAGATTAGATCATGACTGGCATGCAGGCATATGCAATTATTAACCTGCCGTACCTTTTCACCCTAAAACACCACCATCTGCCATAAATAAACACGATGTCTCTGTTGAACTCTAAGAGCCTTACTGCATATCAAAGCTGTTCGTCTTCAAAAGGCCAAGGCTCAACAATAACCCTCCTGTAGCAATGATTACATAAGAACCAATCATATTCAGGCTAGCCCCTTTTCTCCCTCAGTGACTGGCTGCCAGCCACACAGCGGTGTCATTCCCATCATGCATTGCACCACAGAGCCACAGAGCTGATGTCCCAGTTTTAACAAAAACGCAACAGTGGGATGAATTAATATTGTCACCCTCCAGGTCCTGACTGCCACGACACAAACAACACACACACAACACCAACAGCTTCATTTAAGCTAAGAGAACATGATTGTTTTAATGTCTGTTTTAAAAGAGAGAATTTTATTTAAATCAGTGTAATAATCACTGTAAATGCATATCATGAGATGGAGCTCACTTTGCGCCTGCATAATGAATATTCATGTGATACGTTTGATGATCTCCTCTGACTGCTGCACCTAGGGAAACGACACGTTTGCATATTCATCAATGGCTAAAGAGGAGGATGTCTGAAAACAGAGATTGCCTTGTCAGATGTCTACTAAAATTTGCCTCAATGCCGGAGCCTTATCAAAGGCTCTCTATTTTTAAATGGATCCAAAGCGAGAGCTCTTCTATCTTCTCACTCTGGCAGGAGGGACAGAAACACTCAGCCAGAAAATGGGATTAAAGCGATCGCATCATCCCCCATATTTCATAATTTTTTTTTAATGTCTGTATAGTTTTGACACTTATTTTGATCAAACAGCTCGAGCTGTTAGACTGCTCAATTGGTAGTTCATTTTTAGGTAACAAATAATTTGAGGCAGGTTGAAAAAACCCAAATGTTTTAAATTATTTAAGATCATAATAATTCTGAATGTCTGATGAGGATTTAAAATGTCACCAAACAGAAAGAAAAGAAAAAGAAAATCTGTCTCGATGTGGATTTATGTCAGGACTTCAAAGACGTGGTCATTTCTGTCTCATACTGTGCTATGCTGCATGTCTCTAAACTGCCCACATCAGTTATCAGGCTGACCTCATGTTGTGTGAATCAGACATGAGAAATTTCACACTGGAATAAGTTATCATTTTCCGCCGTCAGCCATACTAAAAATCCACATTGAGGTGCCATCCTCACACACATACCTTGAGGCTAGTGTTGGACCGGGGTTGTGTGGGGTCTGTAAACCTCCAGCTCTCTGTGCCCAGAGTCTCTGCTCTGGCCTGTGGGTCTGGGGTGAGCAGAGACACCCCCCCAGAGGATGGGAAGATCCCCAAAGAAAGAGGGCGCTCTCTCCTGTTAGAGGCAACGAAAAATAAAAACATTATTTGATCATGTTTTCCTCAAAAGGAATAAACAGCTGAGAGTTTGATGTAATGGTGGAGAGGCTAAACACCTCACAAGAAAGAAAGAAAGTCTGTCTTTCAGTGTCATGACATCCAAATTTAATAAACATGGTGTTTTATGGTCGTTGAGCAGCATTTTAATCCTCACACAGCTAACTCTAAAATCATTAATGCTCACAAGTTATTAACATTTTAATCTTTCCTGTCTCTACTGTCTGAACTTTATGACACAAACACAGAATTTATGCAAACTCATCTGTTGTTGTCTTACCTGACTCGGCCGACCGTGCTCGACTCTGAAGTCTCACTTATCTGCTGCATTTTGATCCTCTCTACATGCTCCATATAGTTATGGATCATCTGCAGAAGTAAAACCAAACACCAGAGAAAACTAGTCACAAATATAGTTTAATGATTACAGTGAGACAACATTTCCTTCCTCTCTCCCCCCTCACCTCCGTGTGTCGCTGATGGAGGGAGTTGTATTCCTTCTTTAGCTCCATTTCACGTTCTTCTAACCTGCCGACTGACACAGAATACAACACATATCAGTATGAGACAGTCAGTTTACACATCAAAAGTGATATAAAAATTAAATACAAAAAACAAGCATTACAAATTTAGACACTTCCAAGTAGGACGTGGACTAAATAACCCATAGCAATAGTGCAATGACTATATTACAAGGCTACTGGTGTATATAATAAACAATTTAAGGAAAAGTTTTATATTTTGCATGATATGCTCAGTTGCTTTCTTGCTGAGAGTTAGCAAAGAAGAGTAATATAAATCTAGTGTCCACAGTGTAAATATGAAGAGGGGCCATGTCCTGGACTATATTATGGCTTGGGCTAAGTCATTTCCATTAACCTTTCTTTCCTAATCAACTCGGAGCTAGGACTTCTTGCTAGAAATGTTAAGGTGAAGTTGGTTGCTCTGATAGAGTAAATAATACTAGCAGAATGTATGTGAATACGGACCCTGGTTTCTCCATTATGACAACTGCTCAGCCCATCTATTTTTATCTTTTTTACACTTTGATTTTCATGCATATAAACCAAAAAAGATGTAATGTACCTCCATTGTACCTCAGTGTAGTACAACTCTGTACAACAAACACATGCAAAGCCTGAATACTGTCAATTACAGCAGTTGAACCTCCTGCATGAGGTGTGTGTGTGTGTGTGCGTTGACATAACAGAGGGTATTTATTCTTTTACCATGAGTCCTAAAATTAAAGAGACATGTAATGAAGGGAAGTTAAAAAGCTTTACACACAGGAGGCAGTTCAGTCTGACTTAATCCTTCCTGTGTGTTTGTATTAGTGATGTGCATATTTGACAAATCACTGTGTGGAGCAGCTGCACCTTAAGACAACCTTAAAGATTTAATACCTTTTTTGCTTACCTAAAAACCTGTTTTAACGTCCACACAACAATAACTTTCTTCCTGTAATGGAACTTCTTTCAGGAAATGTAACACTAAGAAAATCCACTAAAATACCAAAATTTTGGTGAGCCATTTGAAAGCTGCATAATCGTCCATTAAGATGCATTTATGATGTCATGTATCTGCAGAGAAACCTAAAGGAGGAGATGTGTGTCGGCATTTCAATCATTTTCATCAGATTTCTAGATCCTTTTTTTGCTTGACTAATTTAGTCTAAAGTGCCGAGGCCCTCAACAAATATTATACCATGACATATAACTTGATATAAACCAACAAAATGGAGAGATCTCACTGAAAATAAATAACTCTGTTTAATGCAGTGTCCCACATCTTAAAAAAAACTTGTAAAATCTGCTGGAATCTCAGCTTGATGTTATTGATGAATTATGTAGAGATATGAGAAATTCAATCGTTCCTTATGGGAGTGCTGACAAATAAAACTACACAACCAAAAAACAATACTGATGAATTGTTGGGTCTCCTCAGTGCCAGACATGTAAAAAATAGAGACAAAACAAAAGCAAAGGAAGAGCTTAAATAAATCTTAGCCATATTAATATTGTCCATTACATGCTGTCAACTGTGACCATGTAAAAAGTAGCTGTGGACTCTGTCCTTGACGTCTCACAATCAGTTCAGGCACAGCAACATACAGCAATCAATGATTTACCTATTCACTGGTTGTTGCCTAAAATGACGGAACCAACCTAAAGCTGTGTGTATGTTCAAGAAAGTCAATTGTTCCAAATGTTTGAAGGAAAGGAAAGAAGGAAAATTACAAACAATTTATTTACAATTTTACAAAATAAAACCAAATTTACATTTACGTTTGCCTCGTTAACTCTTAAGCTAAAAGTGAGGAAGAAATTCATGTTGGTGTTTTTCTTGGCTTCTCATGGCTTTGTGTGATTGAATGATTCACTTCAAAAAATGGTGTCGTGGATACCAGACCAGTCATTGTGCGCATCAACTATTTTCAACGAGACAACACGTGGGAGCCAATCATTCTGCTTTCCTTAATCCACCAATAAGATGGGCGGTAATGCACTGCGCATTAGGAGGATGGGAATAACAGAAATCCTATAATCCCATTACTGCTACTCCGCAAAGTGGGAGAAAGAGAGTGTGAGTGTGTATGGTTGTGTACATCTGTGTGCAGAGAGAAAAAGCCAGCATTACAAGCTATGAGAGAGACATCAAAAAAGTGAGGAAGATTACATGGAGAGAGTAAAATATGGCAAAGGCAGAACTGACAACAGAATAGCATTCATGGGATATGACTAATAAAAAAAATCATACTGGGAAGTAATTGAATTTTCATATCAGTGAATAGATGTTTCTCCATAGTTTAATGGAAACAGTGTCTGTGAGAAAATTGACAAGGTGTGATAAGTGAAAATAATAATTAGCGAACACGTGTGCATGAGTGTAAGTAGTGTGTGTGTGTGTGTGTGTGTGCATTTTTGCTTACTCTGGTCTACATAGTTCTTGATCTTCAGTTCCAGTTGCCGAGAGTGGGACTCCATTCTATCCACATGATTCTGCAGGTCCTTCTTATCCTGTTCATGTGTGTCCTCAAACTCAATTAACTTCTACTCAGAGGAACACACACACACACACACACACACATACAGTTTTTTCAATAACAGTCTGAAACTTTATAGAAACTAATCATGGA
>JAPZDV010000009.1:12930465-13020919 GCA_029814665.1 Acanthurus lineatus | reverse complement strand
GTCCCTCACAGCACCACTTTGCCCGATTATAAATCTGTAGACTCTTTTGGCCTGTGACTTGATATTCAGTGCTCCTGTGTAAAGTTCAAGGCAGCGTTTGCTTAATAATGACAATGGAAAGAACTTATCTCTTGATCTGTGGTTGTAGTGCCATGCCTTGTATCAGTATGATAAGATATCTTGTTTATAGTGCTCGCTTATTGAAATGTTAACAAGCTCCAATTTATTCATAGTCAAAGTAAAAGAATGGCACATCATAGTTGAGTCCTCCTGAGGTTGAAATCTTGACTCTTGTTTCTTCAGCAGTATTTTACACTTAATTTTTTACCAGAACATATTATCGACTTTTCCACAGCAACATTAATGCTCTTTTCTTCTGAAGTGTACTGTTACACATTTACAGATTTGAACCACTAATAGGCAGGAATGCCATTAGGTTAATAAATGTGATGTATGAGCAACAGGGTGAGGTATGAACTCTGACCCCTGTCTCATAAGTTCCACTTCCTATCATTCATACACACTTTAATGATAGGATTTTCTTTGTTGCACGCTGCTGATAAGTAAAGGGATGTGAACAACAGACAGCTGCCCCTCCCGTCACGTACCTGCGCACTAAACATTTAGCCACTGGCCAAATGAGGAAGAAGGTCTTTAAGGGTGGCAACAAGGTAGCGACTAGAGGCTCCGCATTCACCTGCCTCTCTGTGCCTTGCAGAGACATCAAGGCAGCACTATAAGGAAAAGCTGCTAGGGCCGAGAAAAAGCCCAAGAGCTATTTTTAAAAAAATACAAGGAAAAATATTTAAACAACAAAGATAAGGGCGGAAAACTAATGAAGAGGTGAGAGACGTCTATCCAGAACCACAGTGAAGTAACAGAGGGATTACAGTCATTATGGAATTTAAGATACTGATCATGCCTGTGAGCATTGTGAGGATTCTGGAGGTGATCTTCACCTGTATCACCTTCAGCCTGGTGGCTTCAGTGGGACACATCAACCAATCCCTCTGGACGTGGTGCATGTTCACATGGTGCTTCTGCTTCTGTGTCACACTCCTCATACTCATCCTAGAAGTCAGTAGCCTGAGTGCTAGGCTTCCCATCTCCTGGGATGACTTCACTACCGCTTTTGCCATGTTGGCTACTCTCATGGTGAGTGTTTTTTTTTGTTAAAATCTGATGTTATTTGTCTTTGTATGCGGATATTCTCATGATAATCTAGTCACAGGTTGTTTGCGAAGCATATTATTGGTTAGCTAATAAATAACTCCATATAGAAATAAAAAAGCCTATATTTTGCAAGCAAATACATTTGGGGTGCACCAAATAAATATTTTCACATTTAATTGAACTTATGAGCCTTGATAAACAGTCTTTTTAAGAGGCCACTTTCACAATATCAGTACAGTCTCAATTTATAATGGAAACCTAAACAGAGGGATATCCAAAGCAGTCAAATCTACATTACCACAAAATTTAATCATGTAATTGTTAAAAAAAACAGTTACATGTCTAGAAAGATAAATACAATACAGTTCTTAATGTTCTCATAAACTGCACCTCATGTGGGAGTTATGCAACAGAAAAAAGGCTAACCTGCTAGAGGATCCCAAAAAAAGGCATCATTTCACACTTATTTTTGACCTTTTCTCTCACACAGGTGCTGTCAGCATCTGTCATCTATTCCGCCACCTACACTTGCTCTTCCTGTGGCAGACAGATTGGTGCCAGTGTCATTTCTTTTCTGACCTTCATACTGTATGCCGCTGAGGTTGGGCTGACCCGGGCTAAACATGGCGAGATCAGTGGATTTCTGACCACAGTCCCAGGCCTGCTCAAGGTTCTGGAGGCCTTTGTGGCCTGCATCATCTTCACATGCTTGGGTGACATCAACCTCTTCTATAAGATCTCAGGGCTCCAGTGGTGTATTGCTGTCTACTCCATTTGCTTCATTTTTGCCCTCATCGTCATCACTCTAACCATCGCACGTCTTCTAGCTCTTTTGCCCGCATTTGATAAAGTCCTGATTGGCTGCAACGTGTTGGCAGTGTTGATGTACATGACAGCTGTGGTCATCTGGCCTTTGTACAGCCTGGGCAATTCCCCCAGGCCCAACGGCTGTGGACGAGGATGTCTGTGGGATAAGTACGTTGTGATTTCTTTCTTGTCCTGTGTCAACCTTATTGCTTACATTGTTGATAGTATTTATTCCTTCAGGCTTGTCTTCTTCGTCAGCAGAACTTAGATTGAAATATGCCCCTTATTTAAACTGTGGAAAATCACCGAAGTCCATCCGAAACCAAGATGCAGTATGAGAACAAGATAATTATTTTAGTGTCTCTTGTCCATTTGTTGTTTTTATGATAACCCCAACACATTCTGGTCAGTTATTGATTTGATCCCAATTAATGTTACTTTTATCTGTCATGATGATGTATTCTCTGGGGACATGCAAGAACAGTGGTTGCCTGTTTTGTCTCCTCTCTTTTCTTATCTTTTTCTTTTCCTTCCTCTGTGATTTCCATCAGGTCCTTTTTTGATAAAGCATTAAAATGAGCATGTCAGTCTCAGTCCTAAACTTATTTTCTGAACATTCTTTTCAATCTCTGTCTGTAAAAGATGAATAAAACGTAAAAAAGGAGTGGGGTTACTGTACACACTTGACGCACAGGGTGTCACCATTAATTGGTTGCCTCTGCACCTTAGTAATGACAGAGAGAATGAAAGATAAATGACAAATATGTTTAAATATTAACTGTGTTGTTTAATAGGTACATTGTGGTGCATTCTGTCTGTCTCAAAAGATGTTTGCAGAGAGGTATCAACATGTCTGTGTTTAAATATAATACATGGTATTTCTTCTTTTAAAAACAATAAAGCATTACTCTACCTTATTAATCCCCATGAGAGTAATTTGTTGCATTCCTCATTACATTACTTTTACCTCACCCTACCATAACCCTGAGATGCATCATCACATATTTTTCAGCATAACAGTAAACCTCATGATCATATGAGCACAGATTCCTATCCTGTTAAGAACATATTTTTTAAGTACAATATTAGAAAAACAATATGTCTCAATGAAGCTAAACTAGAGCCTACAAAGGTTTTTTATTGAATTCATCAAAGTTATTATGTAATTGATCTGGATCAAAGCCTAGTTTTCTTATCTTTGTGAGACCTGGAACCACCGTATGAAATGAGTTACATAACTCTTGAACAATCAAGGCTTTGTTGCTCTCTATACTATCAAAAGTAAAAGAACCAGGAAGTTGATGGACACTACCTTTAACTTGTTAACAGAAATAAAGAAAGAGAAGAAAAGAGAGAAAGGACCAGAGGAGCAAGGAAAGAAGAGAGAGATGGATGCAGAGAAATATTTTGAGGGACTTCTGTATATATTTTGGCAATTTAAGGGAATAAAATATTCAGGAATTTACTCATTTCCTTTGGTGCAAGACCAAACCCAGAATTTCATACAAATATATGGATCCCCAGATGTAAAGGTGACCACAATAAGAGCATGTGATCCTGGCTTCATTATGGTGCCTCCCTAAACCTCATGTTGTGTTGAATAGTAATATTTCCAAGTTTTTATGCTCCATTTTAAGAATTCTACATAAAAGGTTCAATATTAACAGTAAGCTGTATCTTCTGTCTTGCCCTATTTGGGATAATCCAACTCTTTTGTCAGGAGGAGGCATGCTCAGTTATCAGTAACTCATAAATCATGACATTAATAAAACTGCACAGATTTTTGATGGTAAGGTTTTACCTTATGAACTGCTTAAGCAACAAATTTGGCCCAAAAGACATTCTCTTTAAAATATGTGTAATATGCTCAATAACAATAAGCCCCAAAGGACAATGTGTCTTAACTGGAAGGAGCGAAAGCCAGCATGCTTCTCAAAGGAGTCATGGCATCACCTGGATCTGCTTAACATGGAGAGAGCAGCCAGTTTTCTAAAAGGATTTGACAGGGGTCTTTGTGGGTGGTGGGATATTGTCGGGAGATATCTGAGTTGAAAGCTGAGAGTAGTTTAGCTGTGTTAATGTTCCCCTTATGAGGTTGGAGGTGCACAAATTTTAGTGAGTTTCTGTACTTAATGCCTGTGAAGGTATGTTGATCTTCTGACAATATGAACTTCTACCTACTCCACCTGTGACTAATGTCCATGTAATTCCCATTCAGTTTGTTTGTTACCTTGAGACTTCTTTGAAGCCCTCCATCCCCACATATTTTTTGTGTGCTATGTGTTTGTTTTGTTTGTTTTTTGTTTGTTTGTTTTTGTTTTCTTCTTGTCTTTAAAATCTTTAAAAAAATAAAGAAAAAACACTTCTACAACTCACTGCTTCATCACACCGATGTGAAGAGGCAGATTTTAAAAAGGGTCTCTAAAAGATATAGGTGCTTAACATTTAACTTTTTTTTAATCACGCATATATAAAATCTTTATTGCAAAAAATCCATAAAACAGCCACTCCTCTTTCAAAGCAACAAATTAAGTGCTCAAGAACAGGATGAGACTGACATATGTGATCCACACCCTTTTGCTGTGTTGGAGATCAGTGTCTGAACAAGGTCTATGCAGAGGGCCAGAGTCCACTGTGTATTATCAGGTGACCATGATAAATTCCAAACAGTATCCAATCAGTTACATGAAACAGGAGCCATAAAGTGCAAAGATAAGACCTGGATGCTGTGCGTGAATCCAAGCCAACACACTTTGAGTTTCAGTTTCAAAGAACACACCTGCTAAGTGTTTTTTCCACATGGATTTCTTCAACAGGATCTTTGCAGCACCGAGGGATGCACTGAGTGAAGTCGACTGACTCTGGAAAACAAAACAACACACTTTTTTCTTTTTTAAGTCAAAGGGGACTCATCCTGCCAACCAGCCATGGTCCGTATGGATTTGTGGTCTGTCACCCAGCCTGTGGGCATCATCCGAACAATGGCTGCCATCCTCACTTGTATATGTTTTAGCCTGGCAGCATCAGCAGGACCTAACTCTACTCTCTACTTTGTGTGGTGCATATTCACCTGGGTCTTCTGCTTCTTCTTCACCTTTCTCATTCTCATCCTAGAGTTCACCACTTTCAACACCAAGCTACCTTTTGCCTGGGATGATTTTACTGCTGCCTTTGCTATGCTGGCGACCCTTATGTGCTTTGCGGTCTCCATTATCTACCCCGCCTTCACCAAAAAATTTGCCCCTAGCCAGACAGCTGCCTCTGTAATAACATGGGCATGCTGTGGGGTGTATGGGGGCGAAGTGGCCTTGACTTACTTTCGACCAAGTGGGCAGACCAGTGGCTTCCTCTCCACATTGCCTGGTATAATGAAGATGCTGGAGACATTCCTGGCCTGTCTCATCTTCGCGTCACTGGAGCAAGGCCAGTTCGGCTTACCAGGACTGAAGTGGTGCATTGCCGTGTACTCCTTGTGCTTCATTTTTGCCATCCTCATAATCCTGCTCACCCTCAACAGACGACTGACTTCTTTTTTTCCATTCTCCCTTGACTA
Source organism: Acanthurus lineatus (assembly GCA_029814665.1). NCBI lineage: Eukaryota > Metazoa > Chordata > Actinopteri > Acanthuriformes > Acanthuridae > Acanthurus > Acanthurus lineatus. Next base: position 13,015,386 of record JAPZDV010000009.1, on the reverse strand, counting down.
CATTGTGATCGTCTATAACATTTTGGCAGCAATGATGTATATGACGGCTATGGTGATTTGGCCATTGTACAGTTTCCGAACAGGAGGAACTGTTAACTCTTGCGTCCAGTGTTCCTCTGGTAAACTGGTGATGGTCACTATAATGACAATTTTTAATGTTATTGTTTACACCCTGGACAGTGTCTTCTCCATACGCCTTGTATTCTTTGTCAGCAGGGAGTAAAGCTGCTTCTTATCGACACTAACTGAGAGCAAAATGTGTCTGTGGTTCAAAGTTAAATGAAGAAAGGGATTTGGAAGAGGTTTTAAGCTGTAAAAGAGCTTGTGAACTTTGGGACTTTTTTTTTTTTTGAAAATTACATTGTTGTTTTTCAGACATAGTAAAATGTATGTTTTGTGCTAATGTTATTCAATAAATGCACCAAAAGAAGAGTGATTACAGTAATGAAAAGTTAGCTGCCAGTCAGTGCAGAAGAAGAGGAAGAGTGAGTTAATCATTAAAACTCTAGTGTCGCTATCATAAAAAAAGGGATAACAAGGTAGAACTTTGGATCCTACCATGCAAAGAGTAATCAAACATTACATGCTGTGATACCGAGGTGTTAGTTCAGTTTCAGACATTAGTTTATTGTCAGATTATGTCCGTATTTTCCCTTATTCATTTGTAGCTGTTGCAGTTTCCTGATTCCAAGAATTCTTTGAATTTTTGGGATAATACACCTCTCAGTTTCTTGCAGACAGATGGAAGAAAGGATTATACCACTCTCAAACTTTATCAGTGGGCTAAATCTGTCCGGACATTACTGCGCCTGCCCAAGAAATAGTTCAGCCTCATAATCCAATACATATTTAAACACCTAACTTTTCAACAGATTTTACAGTACAGGTGTGGCATGTTTATTGATAAACTTTAAATCTGTCTAGCTTTATAAAAATGTTTCTACAGTTAACAGACATCACACTACACTAAGCTAACCAGATGCTGGGGTCACACCATTTTCATTGTACAGACATAAGAGTGGTATGAACCTTTTCACCTAACTCTCATCGTGGAAGCAAGTAGGATAAAATTAGATATCCAGATATATTCAACTGTTCCTTTAATCCTAGTGGCATGAACAAAGTCTAAGGCTTCGTCTTCTCATGGCTTTGTATGTGCCTGTAATTCTATACAATGGATTGTTTCAGCGGAAGGACATGCCTTTCATTGTAGATGAACAGAAATGCAGGAGTTGAAGGTAGCTGTGTAGCTAAGTCAAATAATTTTCTATAAGATGTCTGAACTACTATACATGTACTTTATATGTTACAAAGCTAGCATGCTACCAGTGTAAGCTTCAGATTTCGTTTCAGTGAGCTAACTTCATTTATGCTTAGCTTATTTGTTTTTGCTTTTTCTTTTTGGGCACAAGTTCAGATAGGGTCTGTCTGAAAGTAATTTTTTTTTAATGTATTCAAAGCAAATTTCAGACAGAAAAAGAGATCACAGAGGTTCCAGCAGAAATGAATGGACTTCTGGTTGACCTACTCACTTACATGGAGCTATGTGGAAATAAAGAATTACTTTATGTGATAAATGAATTGTGTGTTGTTGGACACTGACAGCATATATTAACTGAATGCAGGACGAGAAGCAAACAAAGCAGCCAATGAAAGATGAGATGGTAAGAGAAGGAACAAGGCAGAGAGCTTGATGAGACAGAGGTAGAGACAGAGGGGGAGGAGAGGGACAATGAGATATTACCTGACATTGGAAGGATGTGTGGGAAAAGTGAAAGAGAAAATCCTTTAATCAGCAGGCAGCATTGGTTTTTGTTGCAAGGTTTTATCTTTCTTTTTTTCTAATTTACTGTCTTTTCTTCCTCATTGGTGTGGAGGGCAGGGATGGACGCTAGGAAGTATGACGCCGATTAGTTCTTTTCTTTGTTAACCAAGTGGAAACGTCACCCAAATGTCACTTGTAATCCTACAGCTATTGTGCTACCTGGCACACCAATTTGTGTGAGTGAGTTCAGGTCAAATGGAGCAACTGTGGTGTGGAAATTTTGCTTTTCTTCTCATGTCAGTTTGTCAGAAAGACAGACAACGTTTCCATGTACTGTATGTCAGACACAGCAGCAATCTGCAGACAGCAGGGTCCGTTTTGATTTGAGCCACAAAAGGGCCAGACATGCATCGAGCCCATGATCTTTTTCACATTGTTTCATCCACCTCGGCTGAAAAATTTTATAAAAAACTGAACTGTGTAGTTCATGGATATATATTTTCATGTCAAACTGGGTTGCCATTGCAAAAGTAAAAAATTATCAAGTTTAGTTTTTGGTTTGCTTTCAGTAAATTAGCCTATACATGCACTGATACTTTACACTTACAACAGCTATTATATTATCAGTGTCTGGGACTTTAACTAATCATAATATTCCCTATTCAAATCTGCTTGCTGATTTTTTAAAACCCACCCTATTATACTATAAAAGATTATAAGGTTTATAAGATTTTCCAAGATTTACCAATGTGAAGTCCTGCCTATAGACAGAGGTGCTGTATCTTAATCAAATTAATGACATTCTTCAAACCTCCTCTAACCCTGTTATCTGAAGAGAGGCTAAAGCTAAAACTACAGAAATGACAATCTAATAATTCAATTTTCTCAAGTCATTTGAGAAATTAAGCTTTTGGTTCTGTCATGAAGTGAAGTTTTTCTTACATTTTATTCCAAACCAAGTAAAATGTGTTAAAATACAGTTAGCTAAACGTTTTTTACATTTTACATCTTGTTCATGATTAAATCCATTTTGCACATTACTGCCTAACAAACATGGCCTGTGAAATGTTTTTCAGCATCCTTAAAGCCCCGTGCTCACTGAGCTAAAATTAAGGAGAGCTGGGATTCCTAAACAATAAAAAACTTCTACTGCAAATTTATAACTATTTATAACTTATTTTTCACAAGTTTTAAGTAAAATTAATTTATATGGCTGATTTTGGGCAAAGGGGAAACCTGGGTAAGACACTACACATTACATGTTCCTGATTGCCTAACAGCCTCCTCTGACTCATTTCAAAAGCCCCCCCAGTTTTCTGTTAATCTGCCAAAAATAATGTGGAAGGCCTTGGGACAATTACTGACAAGATGCATCACCCCTCAAGTTATGGCAAAACTGGGCTTGTGTTGTCTTTGTTATTATGCTCTTTTAAGGTAAATAAGGCCTTCAGTAACAGCAAGCCATCACACACATTAGGTTCTTTAACAGTGGTTTACCAAGTACACATTAAAACAGACTGTAAGGAGATGGTTTACTTTGCATTTTCTCTACCTTTTTTCAAATATACTGCCAACACTGTATGTATACTGTATACAACATTTAAAGCTTATTTAGTTTCGTGTTTATAAATTCATGTGGGCAATCATCTGTGTGTAAAATAACACACTCACACAGACAGCACAGAAACCGCCTTAAATGCTCATCCAGTCGCATGCTGTGATCCACTGAAGCGAACCCAACAGATAACTGTAGTTGGAAGTGTAACAGATGAGTCACTCCAATTAACAACTTTGTTTCCCTTTTTTGTGGCCTTCATCTTTTATTAAACTTCCCCTCTGATTAGTGGTCTTCTGCTTAACTGTGCAACAGTCAAAGGCGGACATCATGAAAAAGGAATCACTTCGCATTAGTTGAAACTAATTTAATACTTCTTAAAAAACCATTGTACGTGGGTGTGTTGTGAGTGAGTGAAATTATACTTTGTCACATTTTATCCACTGGAAAGGCAGCCTGCGTTAAGAATCCTCTATGAGTTAAAATGAGTTAATACTGTTGCAGGTTCAAGTTAAGGATTTTTCCCCTCTTCCACTAAAAGTCTTACCTGAATTACATAAAGAAAGCCTAGAGGAAATGAAAAAATCTATGCCCATGTCAAATCTTCAACGATTAAATTAAGCTAATCCACTTATCCTCATACAGAGAACATGGCCATGCTGGTTAATTTAATGATGCTAATAATGTGTGTGTGTGTCTGTGTGTGTGTGTGCGTGTGTGTGTGTGTGTGTGTGTGTGTGTGTTTAGGTGTGTGTGTGTTTGCGTGTCTGTCTGTCTGGGGGTTTGGTAAGCCTTGGTAAGTTCCTCATACTTATGTAATGCTTAATGACAAGAATTGAATGGAAATAGACTATCATGAATTTCTTTTGCATCATTTAGAAAAGGATAAATTCACCATGATATAGTATTGTAATTTCCAACTAAATAGATCATTTATTAAAAAAAAAAATAAGTTACTTTGTTCATTTATTGACATACAACCAAATAAGCTACTTCCAGTTACAGAGAACTTTATTTCAGACCATATGCAAACATCCATGCAATAAACAAATGCATCAATACAAATAGATAAATAAACTTCTGTGCACATCAAATACAGCTCAGTACTTAATATGTTGAGATCTAGTCCTGCTGTTTGGCCGTCATTTTGTTTCCCTGTGCTTCTGCAGATCAATAACAGAAGAACTGGTTCATGTCAACATGCTGCAGCACTTCATAGAGTAATTTAATGGTATTAAATGTTCTTTCATTCAAGCTCACAGCTTCAGTGATTGTCGACAAGGGCTGCAAAGATCATTCAGGTGACTAATTGTATGTGGTAGCATTGTGCATCAAATGATGATCATGTTATTTTAGAACAAATAATTTCAATTCAAGTACCATAAACCTCCTTTTACCTTACGAAGTGTCAATATTTGGTGACAACCTTTCTTTTAATCCAGATATTAAACTTGAAACATGTCTTGTACTCAAAAACACATTTACAGTGACAACACATGAGTGTAATTTCCCATATAACTTCACTTTGTTCTTTCAGCTCCCTTGATCCTTCTGCAGTCAGAGGGGTTTGAAACAGGCAGGCACTGTCACTTCCATAAAAGCCAAGTGTTCCCTAACATATGTTATGATATGTGTTTTAGAAAATCTTTCTTTTGTCTGCAATGGACCAGTAGACTGCTGACAAGTTTTAATAATGATTGTCAAATTGTTTTACTTTTCTAATAAAATATGGCCTTTCAATATTTGCTAATTAACTCCTTTGGCTCCTGGTGGTTAAGTACAAAGAGGCTTCAACAGATGATATGAAGCACTGTGATTTATTGGCATAAGGAAATAAGAAGCATGAATATGAACTCAAATGCCTTCAAAGTTTCAAATTCAGCAAATACTTTTAGACCCTCTGGTGAATGGTTGTGATGTTTGAGTGGCTTTGACACATTTATGAAAGCTTGGACTACATTTAGTTTCTCTTTTTAAATCAATGTTTTAATTATAGTGTATTTTGGAAAAATAAAGAGAAGTTAATGAATAATAATTTTGTCATTAGTCTGATTTTGGACAAAACTGATCCACCCAGAAAACAATCATTGAGTAACACACACACACACAAAGGCTTCTTGCTGAGAAAATAAAAGGAAGTAATGTATCATTTCTGATAGCTTGTATCATACTGCCTCCATATATGTCAAGTCCACCATAGCCAACAGCTCCATCTAGAGACTGTGAGTGGAAAAACAGCAACATTACTGCCTCAAGCGCAGGTGAATCTTCTTCCTAATATATTGTGGTGTTACTTAATCATTTCTTGACACATTTTAATTAAAGCAGAAAGTAAACATAATTAAGAAAATTAGGAGCCTTGTTATTTGGTTTATTTAAAACATAACACACAGTACAACACACAGCCCAGTGCCTACGTTAGAAATAATTAAAACTGCATTAAAGAATATTACATGACTCTACCATCATGCAAACTCATAAAGGCTTTCAAGGCTCAAGGCAGAGACGAAGAACAAATAAACAGTATCCATTAGAGAATAAAGTAACATCTCTTATTTTCAGTGCAACCCTGTTAAATCTGACAGCTGCTTGATTCTGTGAATGACAACAAGAAATAATGTGGCATTGTTTGTTTCTACCAACCAAAGGTGCTGAAACTTTCAAGTTTCCTTACATTCTTTTGGGTAAGGACTTAATATTTCTGTGGTTAAGGTCTGACTTGGTTTAGGTGTGAAAGGAAATGATCATGCTTTGGTTTAAAAATACCAGGTTCTGTCCCCAGAAACAAGGCGGCCAAATTTCCCACATGTCCTCATTAAAAACACCCATCATTTCTTGCAAAAGCATTTAGATTTGTTTGCCACAAAAATGTCAGGGAAATGCCATAGAGGTCAAATAATCTCCCAGTTGAAACTGTCCATCTTAAAGTGCCTTGATGGTCATTTCACCTCTGTATCATGCCAGGACCATCACCTCCCACCTCAAGGTGAGAAACTTCAGCTCATACAGGCCTACATAAATGTGAACGTAAATAAATGTAGTTTGCAAAAATGTAAACTTTGAATATTTTGTGGTGGCGTACCCCTGGCAATCCGTTTGGCTCTGCACTGTAGTAGTTTGCATCGATATGTGATTTCAGCTAAGAGAGTTATTAAACTCCCACCCGAGTAATATTTGGAAATTAGAATCTGGAGAAATAAGATCCTGCAGCAAATGTAATAACAACGTAAGCAGAGTCATGATAATGAAAGAAGCAAAACAATGCAATGGGCATAAAAGGCCACAAAAAAATTGGAAAAAAAAATAGTTTAAGCCATATTCAAACTCATCAAAAGAAAACTTGAAGGAAATGTTTCTATCTTGACTAAACTGCTGCAAGTCCATCCAACACTGAGCCTGTGGATCTGCAGTTTTATGAGATGCTGGGTAATATAATGCTGTAAATATTCTAGTTTTGACTACACTCCTGGTTTGCTGTGCTGTCACATCAGACTGTCTCGGTTCAGTTGAAGCCAGGTGTACTTAAAGGATTGTTCCACCACTTTGTGCGCGGTTCAGAGAGTTCTTATTAAAATAGCCATTGCAACCTTTAAAATGAGGGCTGGCACACATCGGAGAGAACACAGTGTAAATGAGCCATATCATTATCCTGGCATCCTTAGTGCCACTTCACACCACAGTCCCCTCGGGGCAAGCCTTTGCACACAGCTGTGTGACAGAGTTTACTGATACACTTAAAAGTCTCATAGATCTTCCAGTCTGATCGGCAAAGCACCAGTCAAACAGGGCTCATGAAGAATAATACGTCATCAACTTCCCACTACCCTTTCTTAACCTCCTTTAATGCTGCAGACTGATGGGAAACACACACACACTGCATTCACATGATAGTGTAGATGAGCTCCACTCTTTCCTTAAAGACTTGCCAAAAAAAGACATGGTGGGGCATTTCTTCTGTTTGTGTGGCCGCCTGTTGTTCATGCTGCACTGACCTGGATGACAACAACATGAAGATAATGGCTTTAAAGTAGGCAGCTTTCCTGGACAATTACCATCAAATATCTCCCCCAACACGCACTCCTCCCTCCACTGTTTTTCCATTTCAACCTAATTTCTCTTCCTCCATCTCAGGTGCCCCAGGCCACCATCAAGGTGATTTATTCCCCAGGCTACCTCCTGGCAAGGCTCCATTTGTCTGTGTGTGTCCCTTTCACACACACAAGTTAGTAGCCTATCACTTCATGATTGACTTTAAGGCTGGATATAAAAGCCTGTGCTCCACAGGAAAAGAAAGAGGAAAAAAAATGAATAAAATGGCTGCATTTTAAGCTTTTACACCAACAACTGGTCTTGGCTGTGAGGTGATTACACACACCCATGGGTGGGACTTTCAACTTTCACATCAAAAGGCGGGTTGACGTTTTCCGTATAAATACTGGCAGCGCGTCGAGACTCTCCATGACCCAGTGAGTGACTCCTCATCGTCAGGAGAAATCCACAGGACTGCCTTCCGAACAGAAAATCCTGGAAAACAGACAAGATGTTATTCTTTGCGTCTCTGCTGATGAGAGTCTGTGCGTGCGGACATCAAGAGAATGCCTCGAGATGAAAAGTCAAGTGTGAGGTGGTTTTTCTCTCTAACGAGAAAATAGATTTTGACCTGGGAGACGGTGCACGTTTTTCTAAACGCATGATCAGCGCGCGAGAGAGGCGCATCAGAGGATAAAACGCACAGAAGCGCACAGGTATGTTACTAATGCTACGGGATTTACCAAAAAATAACGTGTTTACACAATGAAATTAAATGTAATGATGTCTTCTTTTATTGTGTAAAAGATATGATAAATTAATTGTAATATCTGGCTTGAATCATTTATTAGAGGAGGTGAAGTTTATTGTAAAAATGTAATGAACCTTTGTACATTTATTTAACTCAGATTAGATAAACCATCCGTGGGAACGCTTCGACTTTTTCTAATTACTGTGGGCTACAGTTGTTATGGTTTAGTGGACAAAAATGTCAAGCCCCGTGCAGCCTGAAGCGCACAGGGGCTTCAAGTGTTTGTGTTCCCAACAGCATGCTGCGGGCTGCGCGTCACTCCCGTGTTTGGAAGCGCGGTTCAGTGAATCTGCACGTCAGACGTTTATTTGTGCAACACATTTTCACAGCCTGGGGTTGCAACGTCTGACAAGTGACTGTTATTAAATCATTATTACTGTAGGTCACCTACAAGACACCAGGTAAGGACAGACAGGTGTCTAATTACAGGTCACTATCACCGTGGCAGCGTGAGATCATTATGAAGGTGCCGTTTCTCTCCTTTTTAAGCTAAATATGAGTGTAACAGATTGCTGTATTTTAGGGACAACTTCACAACCTTGAGATCCAATGCAGAATCAGTTTGGCGCCCTCATTAATTTATTTTTTTAATTAATAAAATTGAAAATTCAATCCATATAACACTTTTTTTTAAAACTACATAGAAATATTGTTTTCTCTAGAAGACACTATGCTGATTGGGATAAATATACAAGCATTTTACAAAAACTTTACCTGCTCCCTAGATACAAAGCAAACGTACTGAATGCTCCCTTAATTGCTGCAAGGCAAAAAAGGCAATATATGATTGCAGCCAAAATAATGCAAAGATGCAAAAGCAACAAAAGCATCCAGTGGCATTTGCAGTACAGATGCAGCAGCTGGAACTGAAGCATTTTCTCAGCTTTGACCAAATTTTGCTGTCAACTAAGCAAAGTCACAGCAGCTGTCCAGAATTCTTCCTTTATGTCCAGAGTACTTCACCTCCTACACACTAGTCACCCCACTGTGACTGAATTTTCAGTTCTACTTTTATGCTTAAATAAAGTGCTGAAGAATTTTGGCTAAACTCCAGAATAAATACACATTTGTTCACTTAAGGATTTTCATAATTTAGTGAACCAGTTCATGCAAACAATAACATAAATAACAATTTATTTTTGTTAAAACGTTAAATTTCGTTGTAGGGCTGGGAATATATCATCTACATCTACTTGTGGGACATTATTGATAGCCTGCTCCATTGCCAGATATTGATATTTTTATTGGAGCATTAGGGTGCAACAGATTCCCCTGACATTTTAACTCACCAGAGTCATTACTTCATTCATTAGTAATGTTGTAAGTCATCACATATATCCTCATATTGCCGCTTTTTTCAAGTTCAGACTCCTGACAGTTTATGGCTGTTACACACTGAAGTGCAGGCACACAAGCCCATGTACAAGCTGCAATCATGTGTGTGTGTGTGTGTAAGGATGGGTGGGGAGGCTGTTAAACTAGCATTTAGCTAAGATTCAATGCACTTTTTTTATACTGTTTCATCTTGTCTAAATTCTGTGAAACTGACACAACAAATCAGGGAATAAATTTGTAATTTCTGCCTTTGGCATTTTTAGGAGGGTTTTTCTTGTGCTCCTTCGCAGACAACATAATTTATCATAGATGATGTCTTGCATAGTGTTGCAAATTCCCTGTATTGTGATATTATCCACTGTATCACGATAGTCACGTATCATGCGTTTCTCTGTGATTGCTACCCCTATTTAGTGATGTTAATGTTGACATCATGTATATTTGTCAGTGGAGCACTCCAGCTCCTGAGCATGAGGGCTACTTTCCACTTGGCTGCACGTTTTTGTTTCTGTCTCTGCCCCCCCACGTTATGGACATCTTACCTAATGGCAGTGACAGTATTGGAACCTGCATAACTAATGTCCTCTTCTTCTAAAGTGCAACTCCCCATTAAGGGGAAAGGCATGTTGACCACATGCCCAGACAATTCAATGAAAAATGTCCCAGCTCTCCTGGTAAATATTTGAATCCTGCCCAGAGAGCTCCCGTGTGTCGTTGGGAAAGTCCATGGGGCAAAAGACAGACACAGCAGGTTTTCTTTTTAGATTGTCGGTAAGCTTGCAATGCAATGAATTTAAATTTGCTGTTTCCTGCTTTGATCCAGCTCTCCATCCTTCAACATGGATGACTACAATTTGACATCAATATCTTCCTCCCAGTCCTACCCCAGCTACTCCACCCCCAACAACATCTCAGACATGGCCGCACCAATGCCTTTTGATGTAGTCACCGCGGTCATCTACACCATTGTCTTCATTGTGGGTCTTTTGGGCAACACACTGGCCATTTATGTGGTGGTTCGCTACGCTAAGATGAAGACGGTCACCAATATATACATCCTTAATTTAGCCTTGGCGGATGAAGTCTACATCCTGGGTATCCCCTTCCTTGGCACTAATAGTGTGCTCTCCTACTGGCCGTATGGGGATTTCTTCTGCAAGGTGTGCATGACTGCTGATGCCATGAGCCAGTTTGCCTCCACCTTTTGCCTGACGGTGATGAGTATTGATCGCTACCTGGCTGTGGTCCATCCTATTCGCAGTGCCAAGTGGCGGAAACCACAGGTCGCCAAGGTTTTTAATTCCATGGTGTGGTTTGTGTCCTTTCTGGTTGTGCTGCCAGTCACGATCTACTCACATGTACAGGAGGAGTTCAACACCTGTAACATTACCTGGCCTGAACCGCATGAATTGTGGTCCATTGTTTTCATCCTCTACACAGCCATCCTGGGCTTCTTTGGGCCCCTGATCGTCATTTCCTTCTGCTATTTGCTTATTGTCATTAAGGTAAGAAGACAGATCAAATTGGTTTTTGGTTTTTATTGGTTTATAACTCAATTTTTTAAATTGTCCTCTTGAATTTGGCTCTCAAAATCTTATAAAACCTTTTCAATCAACCTTTTGACTTTCAGGTGAGGTCAGCAGGTGTGCGTGCAGGCCTGACTCGGCGGCGTCGGTCCGAGCGTAAGGTGACACGCATGGTGGTGATCATCGTGTTGGTGTTTGTGCTTTGTTGGCTGCCATTCTTCACAACCAACATTGTTAACCTGATTCACATCATCCCTGAGGACAATACCACCCTGTACTTCTCCCTGGTCATCCTCACCTACGTCAACTCCTGTGCCAACCCGGTCCTCTACGCCTTCCTCTCTGACAATTTTAAGCAGAGCTTCCAGAAAGTGCTCTGCATCCACAAACCGAATGGTGTTGGCACCACAGACCAAACGGGTGGTAGACAGATAGCACCCAAGGAGAACCACAATCCTATTATCACACCCACAAATCACACACCGAACGGACAAGGGCAGAGCACTCAGGTACAGCACAGTACACAATATTAGTCATGTGATTCATGTGATTTTTGAGCAACAACTCTCATTTTTTCCTATTAAAGTATTTTACAGCATGCATGCTCCTGTAGTCAGCCAATTCAATTTTTCAGCTTCTAATGCATTTTGTAAAAGAAGACTGTATCAAATGTTAAAACTGTGAAAGAAAGGTGAAAATGGAGGGAGACATGATTATTCTACTTTGAACAAATTTACCACTGTAGTTTAATTATTGAAAGTCCGTCTTAGTAACATGTTTAAAAGGGTTAACATGTACATGTACAATCAGCAGCCCCCACTGTCACTTCAGTGTGTTGGATCACTAATACCCTCTTTTATTCCATGTGAAAATGTGAGCTTCTAACCCTTTCCTTTAAACTCAACTTTACTATAACCGCTGAGTTTTCCCGTTTTTAAGCTCATCATTTATGTTTTTAACTCTGTCTTTCTGTCACCTCTAATATCTGTGTCTGTTGTGTCTTTCAGCAGTCCGTCCAGGTGGACGTCACAGGGAATTTGGATAGTGAGCCTTTAAAAACAGCAATGAATGGCCAGCAACCGCTATGATTTTTTAAGCATACCCACCGTGTGTTCATGTGCTACATGGGGCATTTACTCCAGGACCTTGTGTTGATGTTATTTCCTGTCTTTATTGCTGATCTGTCCTCTCTTACTGGGACATTTGTGAAGAAGACCAGAGGAGCAAATTAGTGAAAGAAAAGGACATTCAGCATTCATCAAAGCATCTTATTTGAATTTTTGTCTTTGTAACTTAACTTTGTTGGCTGCATTGTACAAAGCATTATTTTGCATAATGATTTAAGATGAGTATGAACAAGATACAGTAATGAGATTTCAAACACTTTAAATTCTCACATAACTTTATTTGAACTTTCATTTTTTAAAAGGCTTTCATACTTAATCATATTTTAGTAAGAAATCTTGTTTTCTGTTCTGCTTTTGTTTGATTTGCTGCTGATTTTAGTGCTATGCTACCTGAACACTCCCTCTATGTTTACCTGTATTCTTGATGAAGTCAGTGTGATGTATATTTCACAGCATGAGACAATTTCACAACAAAGTTAAAGTAATAAATTGACATTTTTCGAGCCTACAGTAATTAGGATTCTGGTGGAGATTGATACCAGTCTGATATCCATCTGTTAATCAAACTGTTAAACTAAGCCTTAGCTTAGCCTAGCATAAAGACTGGAAACAGAGGGTAACACTAGTGTGGTTACATATTAATTGCTGCTGACATTGTACATACCCCTGCAAATACAGCTGCACAGACCATGCTGAGCAGAGAAAAGGTCTGGCTCATAAATCTCTGATGTTTATTTATGTATTTATTTATTTATTTATTTTGTACAGATCAACCAAAGAGATTGAATATATTACTTAGTGAGCTTTAGCTGGAGAAATTTGTCACATTTGGACAAAAGGCTGTAACTATATCCTTCTGTTTCAAGTCTTCATGCTAAGCAAAAGCTAACTGGCTACTGATAAGTAGCCTTATATTTTAAGACATACTGCAATAAGAATAGATCCTTCAAGTTTTCATTCACTTTTCTTGTCTTTTTGTGCTAAATATCTATTTTATATCAAAATCTCTCTTTTCTTTCCTGTTAAAATATTTTTGATGGCTCATCTTGAACATTATCTTAAGGCATACATGACATTACTAAAGCTAAAGATGCTAACTTTCATCTGACATTTCCAGCAGAAATTAAAGTGGTGTTGTTCTTGTCATCTAAATCTCAGCATGAACGATGAAATGTGTATTTCCTTAAAAGTGGGACTGTACCTTAAGGAGGAGAAACTCAGAGTGATAGAGTGATGGAATTGATGCTGTGGAAAAGTACATTTTGCTGAATTTACTATGTGAGCCATGACAGTACAGTTCACTTCCCAGGCCACCTATGGCCCCAACAATTACTGATCAGTCATTGATCTTGCCTTGGCTTGAAAATTAACAATGTTTAAATTGTACCTCCATAACAAGCAAATAATTTTCTGTTGGTTACTGTAAAGCTGACTCAAACAGTTGTGATGCTCATGACAAGTACTTTCATTTGGCTCATCATTTTTAATGGGCTTTCTGTGACTTAATTTTTTTTCAAAGCTGTGAAAAAAGTCTCCAAATAACACAGACAGCCCATGTTCTCTGGTTGATTTATCTCCTCTCTCTCACATGCTGGACTGGACACCATGAGGAAGGAGGATATCACTCTCCAAACCTCCAAAACAAACCTTATCATATCCTGACTCACCCCGAAGCTGCTGGACTATGAGCTGATCGATTTGATGCTGACATGATTTGGAAGTTGATGGACAACACTGTGGCATCTCCATTGCTGTAACTTGAGCTGTTAACAGTGTTAAAAATGAGTTAAAGCCTCTTTGAAAACTACCCATTACGATGAACCTGTGGATACATGGATACTTTACAGGAAACATTAGATTTATTTGTGTTAGAATACTGTGAATTTAGATGACTAGATTTTTAATATGGAATATGGAGTTATCTGATATCCCCACACAAAACCAAAAATTAAATTTGTCATTTTCTATATATCTCATAAATTTTGTTCAAATATTAAGTCAGCTTTGCATGTTCTTCTTGCATTAAGTCTGTGCAGTACAATGTAAGAACACTGATGTTTGCCTGCATGTAACAAAGCTGTTGTGTGTACATTTATCCCGTTAGCAGACAGTTGATGTTTGTTGTCGCTGTGACTTATCAATGTTATGGCTGGTTTATGTTTCACTAAAACCTGCCATAAAACTTGCACTTTATTTTTATTTCCAGTCGAAAGGGAGCAGTGGCAGCTTTACGCATGAATGTTAATGTCTCTCCACACAAACCAACTCAATTTTTTTCTTTTAGTTTTGCAAGTTAAAGAAGTTGTATTAAAGAAGCAGAGGGAACAAGAAGTGGTATTTTAATTCCTGCAGGCCATTTGAACACATCTAGATGTGTTGTGTGATAACAACTTTAGAGAAATGGCTAGCCACAAAAACAACCATTTACATAAAAACTTGAATAGATGTCAGCAAAATAAAGGGGGCAGTTCAAAGTTCCTCTGTAGGTTGAATTTTTATTTGTTGTTAATGGTGGTGGGATTTTGTTTGGTTGTTGTTTTCCAAGATTAAAGATCTGACAAACTCATTACTGTTAATAAATGCAATTATACACAAACATTGTTACCGTCATCATTATGTGAAATTTCTACATTGTGGCTGCAGGCTTGAAAGGGATTGCACCTTTAGGAAAGGAAGAGTATTACAGCAACTACAGGCTTCTTACAATACGTGTGAGAAACAAAATAGAGCCTCAAAATTAAATTTAATCCGACAATAACTACTTTAAAAAATACAAAATGTGATAGAATTGATATGTGTTCAGCACACAGGGCCTGTTTTTTAGGAAAGTGCCAAACAGTAAAATGGGATTTAGATTCTATGAGGCCCATTCGATGTCAGCTGAGGAAATAAGATTCATTTGTAATTCTTATTCTTGATTCCCAAATCCATTTGATCCTCTGTTTACTTTCTGTTACCTCTGCAGTATGCACCTTAACCTTCAGCTTCAGTGATCAAGGTGTTTTTCAATCTTCATATTAGTTTTGTACGTATTGTAAAGGGGTTTTTTTTCATAGATAACCATCAATAGCCTGTCACCAACATTAGTCTGTATTTCAAATCTTAGCTAACAAAAGTTCTCTTTGGCTTGTTTTTACACATTGTGCTTGAAAATGATGGTAAAAATCAAAGTGACTGATTAAAATATTATTGTGAAATTCATCAGTAAAGCTCTAACCTCGATTTTGGATAAGGCCTTTGAAATGTATGTGCACAGCTACATTGTTAGTTACAAAGGTTCTGCGGGATTCAGGATAACTTCAGGATGGAAAAGCTCTTTGGTTTATGCAAAGGTTACTGTAGAGGTGACAGAAGGTAGATGCACAGATCATAAAATACACCCACTAGCTTTTCTAGAAGGATGTTACTTCAGGTTGAGTTGGCAGAAAGGTGTATTTTTTTTCACCTTTCCACCGTTAGCAGCTGTAGTGAATGTTTGCAACAGGATCATCACATGTTTGAAACTAATTAAGCTATATTTTTTCTCAAAAGGGATGCAGTAGGCAGATGTTGGCAAGAACATATCACTATCTTCACATTTATCCTCACATCTTCTCCCCCCTAATCATTATCCAGTAGCCTGCTCTCTTTTCTCTTTTTCACTGCTCCCTAAACATGTATTTATATATTCCCTCATTTCTTTATATACTCTACTTTCATTCTAGCCCTTATTTCATGTTTGTTTACGGACAACCTGTTTGTGTGGCTGGTTGTGGGGGTAGAAACACACCGTGCCTTCTGTAGCCTCTGGTTACCTTGGTGTTTGCGGTCATGCTTCTTTCGTTCCATTAACCTCAATGTCAAGCAAGAGAATGAAGGTTATGCTATTGTAACCCTAGTTCTACAGGTTTGGCCGTCTACTGGACTCTATGGGTGATATTCTTCTCCAGTAGGACTCACAGCCTGTGGAAAGCACAACAACTAAAATCAAAGTACTCAAGTGACTCATGATCCCAAGAAATTAGTTTGTTTGCAGAGAGATTGGCATTTTGCTGCACAGTTTTGGCAGCCAAAAGGCCAAGCACACCCATGCTGTTGGCTGCTGCAGCCAACTCTAAACCCTGATTAAATGTTTTCTGAAATAACTGTTGCCTTATCGAGTTATCTAGTGTTATTATTAAACTGAAAAAGAGTGCATTGTTCAGAGAAAAAAAAGTTGTCCAGAAAAGGCTAGCAGTTTGTTAAGGATAGTAAATATACATTAATATTTATCACAAAATATTATAATATATGTGCACAAGTTTGCTAATTTTTTCTACATTTTCCTTGTTGACTATTATTGTGAGTGGTCACATTAACAAACAAACCTCAGGAGTGTTTTTATATCTGGGCAGAAATAGCATTAATTGCCACCCCCTCCCCAAATTTGCAAAACGTCCCTTGAACTGCATATACCAGCAAATGCTTTGGGCAGTTTTTGACTTTGGCTTTAGAAGGTCTGATGCTTTATGGCATATTTCATTTCACATAAATTAATCCCAAAAGAGTGAGTAACCCCAGTAATTTCTAGCCACATTAGCAGCATTGAGACACTCAGTAGACCACTAAAACTTGAAAGGCAAGGTGACCAACTGAAAGAGTGAAAGCTTTCACTAGGCTGTTTTTTAATAACATTAGCATGTGTATTCAAATTTTAGGGGGTAAACAGTAGAAAAGCTAAAACAACTGTCCTCTGTAAATTTAGTTGAATAAAGCGAAGTGCGAAATGCAGTAGAGTTTGCCAATCATCTTTTGCACTTCTTTTTTTCAGTCAATTTAGTTTTGATTACATGGGATTTGAACAATGTAAAAAGCTATGTAAAAGCAATCATAGTGGGGGGAAAAAAATCATAGATAGACGAGCATACTCATAAGATGTTCAATCATTACAATCACAGAGTTGGAATTCTTTCTAACGTTAAGTTGGTTTTCATTTTTTGTGGTCATGGCACATTTGGTGCTGTGGATACTTTCCCAGCCCCTGATTTAAACAGTGGTTTACACAGAGGATGGTAGTTATAAGATATATGAAGACTTACTAATGGTCCAAGAGGAGGAGGAAAGTTTGAGGTCAAACTTTTACATAAAGTCAAATGTAAGTAGAATGTTTTATAATATGTGAGATATTTGCCCCACAATTTAAAGAAGACAAGACAATATTAAACAGTTCGCAGGTTGAGTTTGCAGTACTAACTAAAGATGAATTCAGTTCTCATGCAAAAAAATAAATGTGTGTGTGTATATATATGTATGTATTCATAACCAAGAGCATGTAAAGCCTTGAGTTTTTTACGTCACCAAGAAACATATAAGTTTCATCCTCCTCTTATGTAAACATTCATTTAAAAACTTCTCTCTTTCTCTCTTTTTTTTATGCATTTTGACTCATGATGCAGCGGTAATTAACTTTTAAGTGGAGAGGGACACTGGGATGGTGATTATAGGATGAAAGCCTGCCCAGAGAAGCATGTTGAATCCTCTAAGTCAATTACTGCACAAACCACTGTCCCCATTATAGCTTTCCCTTTAACAGCTCAAGATTTCAAGGGAAAACACATAAATGAGAAAAAATGATTAATGATGAGGTTTATTCTCATGAAAAAGACAGTGTCAAATTTTGGAAGGAAATGTATCTGTTGTTCAAATGTGATGGGGTTTTCTCTGAACTCTCTTTACTGTGAAACTAGCACATAAAGGATCTTGAAAGAGTGCAAGTAGTTTATAAAGGCAACTAAAAGATATAAGTTACTCTTAATACATCAGGACTTGTTACACTTTGAACATGAATGATTATATAATTATTTCTGAAAGCTTTTACAAGGTGTTCATTTCATGCAGGCTCATGTTTGTGCTCCGGGCTCAGTATCATTTACAGAAAATCTATCAGATTTATTTTAAGTGAAGACATTACGTGTGGGACATGTCCTGTCATCGATGTTCTAGTGCTGCTGGGAAGACACAAGTCAGACAAAAGGGAGCCTGACCTCACCTCACTTTATGGACACATGATGGGTGAGTTGATAAACTGAGGAGAGAAGGATGGGGAGTATTTTAGCTCTATAAATAAACCATATATCTGTCTGTGTAGAGACAATGAAGGGAGGAATGTGAGCATTTATTTTGGTGGTGGTGAAAGCGACGCCATGAATGGCTGACATCTGAGTGAAAAAGTGAAAAGCTGTGGTTCCACTTTCAAAAGAGGGGACATATGGCAGATTCTACTAAATAAGTATTTCTGAAAAAAAATGGCTACAGTGCTAAAATTCTAAAAATCTAAAAATGACATTATTATTATTCTGAAGTTTTTTTATGAAAATTCCCCTCATGTCTAACAATGGCTTAAATGTAACTCTGCCTTTAAGGTTGGGTCCGAGATTTCAGGTTCCTCTAGTAACTAAGGACAAATACTAACAATATGGACAAAACATATGTGCCTTTGCACATATACTACAGTGGATCATTGCTATTGGTGCATATATATTTACTCCATTTATTCAAAATTTGTAACATATAAATAGAACAGTTATAAACATTAATAGTAAAACTATTTTTGTGAAACTTTGCCCTCAGCCGTCCACTAAAAGTATCTATAGCATCAAGATAAAATGCTTTATAAACAGGACTATCATCAAAACCTTTTTTTTTTGGTTTTATTGAGACGGAGGGGGGAGACATAAAAAGGGGATATTTCAAACTGAAGTAAGAATGGGGAAGGGGGAAAGAAAACATGCCTTGTAAATACTGAAGGACAAAAACTTTTGCATAATACAGTTTTAAACAAGACTTTGAATTGACTGATTTTGTAAAATGTGGTCATGTCACAAAAAACATTTTTGCTGTGATGCTGCATTTTGCTTTTTTAATAGTTGTCAGTGTCAGTCTGTCACCAGACTGGCAGTTGATTGGTTGGTTGGACATTTTGTCCCAGACAGAAATATCTCAAAAACTACTTAGTGGATTGCTGTGAGTTTTTTTGTTTGTTTGTTTGGTTTTTTTGTTTGTTTGTTTTTTTTCACAGACATTCATGGTTTGGTGAGATGAATGCCTCTGACATTGATGATCTTACTTTTCTTGTGTGCATCCAAGAGGTGAGCATTCTTAATCTGTTGCTGCATGCTGCATAAATTGTCAGGAAATGAGATCATAGACATTAATTTCATTTTCAGGATGAATTATAATAATAACTTTTACTTTGGTTTAAGACCATTCCTGCAAAACTAGTGACAGTCAGTCTCAAGTGAACTATGTGTTAAGTGCTAAGTAGTGAATGTTGGCATGATAACACGACATACTGTTGGTGAACTAAAAATAGCTTCATTGCTTTAGACTGTGCTTGGTTTGGGCTATTTTTTATTTTTCAAAATAAGCTGCTAAAGAATGAAAAAGTGAAAAAACCAAGGATGTGGTTAGTTCTGATAAATCTTAATAACACACGCCACTCTTGACATCCTCGTTTGGCTCCGAAAGACTAATTTACAAAGTAAAATCCTCAGTCCTCAGTGTTGCATTGCAGCACTTCAACAAGCCAATCACAATCCAGCCTGAAGCCAAAACTGTGCATTGTTCTCCAAAGTTTGAATGAAAGTCAAGAGCACTTTCTCTTGCAGTTTGCAGTTTGTTTTAGTTGCAAATCCCTGCATGTAGAGGAGCACTGAAGGGATCAGAAGGAGGAGACTGAGGAGCAGGTTACCCTGTGTGGCTAATTAAAGCTGAATGCTGTGCCCTTCTCCACCTCACACTGTCTTCTCCTACATCTGCCGCTGTCTGTTTTAATAATAAATAACTGGATTTAGAAGACTAGTTGCTCCAGTAAAACAAACCAAGTATACAGAATATATTCATGCAGCCACTCATTAACAGCAATAAAGTCAGAGTCCATCTCAAGAAAACTACAGGCAATGCTACAGGCCAGATACAACAGTAGAAATGAACTAGCTTCACAACAGTGAGGAGATGTTGGACTTTCAAGTGGAAATAGTGATGAGTTCACAAAGCATCAGTCCAAATCATAGTAATCATTTGAGGAGACAAAGTGGCCTTTACCTGGCACAGGTTTCTATTTACCTTTGCCTGTTTAATATTTTGGTGACACCACAGGAGGAGGAGGAGGAGGAGGAGGAGGAGGAGGAGGAGAGGCGCAGTAGGGAGTGCATCAGTGTGTCAGTAGCAATTAAACCCCACAAAGCATGTGCAAGACAGTGTGTTTTTACAAATGATGCACATATAAATCAGACAGCTCAAAAGCTCAGGGACTATTTTTTATGAATAATGCATTAGACAATTTGCCAAATGCTGTCAGGACGTGTGATGGCTCTAAGGGTCGGTCCATCTTCTGCAGATGTCAGAGGCTGTTGGATGAACTGAGACCCACAACTCTCTGAGTTTTAGTTATAATTTTACTATGATGATTTATAAGTTGTTTGCATTCATGAAAGAACAGCTAAACTGAGCAGATATTTGTTGTGTTCTATAAAAAACCTGGAGCCTGTTGTAGACGTCGTGTGTTTGTTGACTCATGGAGTCATTAAGGTGAAGATGTGACAAAGACTAAACTTGGACTGTCTTCTTCAGTATAAACACAGGCCTCACAATGTGTGTGTGTGTGTGTGTGTGTGTGTGTGTGCGCGTGCGCGTGTATGTATATGTATGCGTGCCTGGGAGGAAAATGATGACAGACGGCTGACAAACCCATCCATTACCGATAAAGGCAAGGAAAAGGTCACAGTATCACCACAGCTCTCCATCTGTTTTTTCTTTACATTTGCCGGCACTCGCTTCGCTCAACTCCACTTTTACATCAACGAGCTGTCAATCAGTGAACTCCAGTTCCCTCTGCAAGCTTCTCCATCAATTCCCTTGACCCCTTCATAGACCAATTAGGGAAGAAGCAGTGATTGAAATAAAAGGGGGGAGGCGGAAAGACAGCAGGAGAAGGTGTATCTAAAAGCTTAAGGAGAGCATAATGATTCTGTTGCACTTCTTGATCTTTTTATACCTACTCCTGTAGACAGAGAGACAGATATAGACAGACAAAGATCGCTGCAGGAAATTGAGAGCTTAACATAATTAAGGTTCGATAAACATGTTAAATGTGATGGTCCCTCTAATTGAGGTTTAATCTTTTCATCAATAGGCGGACTTGTCCGCGTGTGTCCTCTTCATGAAACAAACTTTGTCCTCTATAAATATCGCGTGTATATTTAGGTGGTTGTCAATTATGAAAATGGCCTCTAGAATGACTGAAGAAATTCTTGTACTGCTAGAAAACATCTGTCAGAATTTGAGAAGACCCAAAACTTGGCAAGAAGACACTGAAGACACTGGCAAATGTTTTTGCAAAATTCAAGGTAAAATGTGCAACATGGAGGACAAGGGGCAGAGTGACTCATCTGTAAAGAAAAAATTCAACATCTGTCTTGTTGTTTCACTGTATGTCTCACTCAAAAACCTCATAAAGTTTCTGATTTGATTTTCTGAGTCACTTGTGTGCTAAAATGCAGCCGTTCACCTTGTCCTTAAAATAATTATCATACTTTTAATTTTAGGTCATATTGATGAGTGTACCTTTACGATATTTCTTCTTAAAAACTTACAAATAGTAAAATGATTGAGTAAGTAGCATCATATTTGAAGCTCCAGTGCTTCTGGTTCATCTAAGGACAAAGAAATATCAACTAGGTTTTTCACAGTTAAAGCAATTTGTTTTTACCTCAGGACAGGCACACACCAATCTAGAGATAAAGTTATCCTCCTGGTAGCAACAACAACAACCGTCTCTGCTCAAATTGAGTTCACTACATTCCCCGATGAAAACAATGATACGTCCTGGCCCGATTGGCTGGAAACTGATGCGTTAATTTGAACAGTTATCAAGATTAGACTTTCAATCAGCAAGTGGGTGTATAGGTAGAAAAAAAAATATATTTGAGCAGGCCAGCACTCGAGAGCTGACAAATGCTGATTTGCTTGTCTATTTTCCCCAGAGGGGCTGATAGAGGAAATGACGCTCTGAGCCATTGGAGTCATTGCCAACATGAAGATCTGTAGCTCAATAACAATTAACTGAGATTTGCTGTTTGTTTTTCCTGCAATAAATCTGTAAACGCCTACTGGATTTTTATTGATTTTTATAGTACATTGAGAATGAAGGACAGAGGTTCAAATATTACAAACCTGCAATTTTACTATCAACAACAGAAATGAACTGAAATGATTGTGAATATGGATAAAATAACTCTGTCGGTTATGAGTTTTTTAATGTGAGTCTAATGTGAGACCATTGGAGCTTCTCATCCAGGCATTATGATAAAAAAAAATAAAATAAAATAAACAGAAACGTTTTCTTGTGACTACATGCAGAATAAAGATAAGTGGCTGAAGCAAAGCTGTCAGATGCAAATAAAATAGTCATTTTCATCAATCTAAGTTCCTTACTGGCACTAATAACAGAAGATGAATACATGCTTTTAAAGATTATTATTAATGTTTTAGAGGCACTGTATTTATTTAGGAAGGCTATTTGTTGTGACATGTGTCAACTTCATTTGTATTATTCAAGTCCACTCTGACATACATTTTAGGATAAAATTGTGAAAAAAATGTCTAACCCCATTATTACTTAATATCAGTTTTATTTTAAAAGGTTCAATCATAAGTCAAATCTCTTCAAGCTAAAACTGCCTCGACTTTGGTGAGGAGTTGGCAGTGAACACTCATGATGGCATAAATGGAATTATGAGTGTTCACTGCCCTCCAGTGGTCTTAGTGAGGAACTGTATCAGTTCCTAATGGCTAATAGTGTGGATAATGTGGGTAATGTTGTTGATAATGTCATACAGCAATTCAGTTGTTTAATATTAGCCGTTGTGTCGACTGATTGACTCTGTTTAACAGTATAGAAGCCTGTATGTACGCAGTCCTTACAAAATACGTACATTTTAACTCCTCACTTAAAGTATTCCCAATTGTTACTCCCTTATTGCGCTTTACATAAAATTAGGTACCAGTAGGAACAAGTAAGTATTTTTATCTACTGATTCATACGACCATATTCACATATTACTGTGTAAGTGTCAGGAAATTACATTATACGCTACACTTTTATAATGAAGCGTTCACAAGTTTCCTCGTCTGTTGCAAGGTACACGGGCTATTTTGGTCATTTGATGCAGATAAGTAAATCCAAAATATTAAAGAGGGAATTCTGAACCAGGAAAAAGAAATCCTTATTAAAGATTCAATTAATATTTACAATTCAGTCAAGGAATTTGCTTAAATAAGGTCCGGAAATCCACAGTTGCGTTCAAACAAGTTTGGATGCATGTTACTGTTCAGTATCGTGAATTGCGACTCTCTGTAAACTAAGTGAGAGAATGTATGGGAAATTCACATCATTGCATAGCTTTTTAGTTGGCCATCATGATATTTACTCAATACAGTATCTGTTTTCTTTGTGATGATCTGGTATCGCACTTACAAATGTGTTCACAAACCTTTTTCTACCACCCAGGGGCAGTGTTGTGTCATTTTGAATCCTCTGTCTTTGTCCTGAATATTTCAGTTTCCCCTCAGAAACAAACAGGTAGCCGAGTTTGAGGGAGGTGGTGCTATTGCGCACAAGGCGCTAACCCTGCGCAAACTACAGTAGCCTATAACAGCCTATAACAGCCTACACGTTCCCAGATCAGTTTTTATGAGTAAATGTCCAGGCAGAGCTCCGATAATCTTGTCGTATTTAACGTGTTTGCAGCAGACGCATACCTGATGATGCTCTGAGGTCTGTGCGCCCTGCGAAGGATCAATTTTGGAGTCGCCATCGGTGCGCTTCAGCTTGATACAGGACACAAGATCTGGAAGACTGGTTGCATCGTTTTCTTGAAGCTGAAGTTAGCCTCCTTTGACGCATTTTTTTTTTTTTTACTGTGGGATTTCTTCGTTTGAGTTGCATTTGGAGTTGTTTACATTGTTTGTTTGTGTGTGTGTGTTTCTCGAGTGTGGAGGAAAGCGTGCGTATGGAGCAGAGATGTTTTCGCTCCGTGGAAGTTTAGCCCTGCGCCCGCTCTCTTAAACTCTCATCTTTGCATCAATTATTTCACTTAAACTGAAGACTGTGTGAGGTTTAAAACAACAGATGGAAATGAGCAGCGAGCGGAAACCGCGGCTTTGCATCATGACGAAAGGGGAGAACGGGTATGGGTTTCACTTGCATGGCGAGAAGGGAAAGAGCGGACAGTTTATCCGAAAAGTGGAGCCCGGCTCTCCAGCTGAATCGTCGGGTTTGCGCGCCGGGGACCGTGTGGTGGCAGTGAACGGTGTCAACGTTGAGAAAGAGACACACCACCAGGCAAGTAGATACGCATTCGTATTTGTGTTTTCATTCCGTCTGACAGCGTGAATCAACAGGTCACACAGTTCGTGCGTGCATCTTGACACAGTGGCATGGGACGGTGACAGCAACAATCGGACAAACACACCATCTTAACTGGGAGATAATAAAAAAATGTCTGTTTGCGAGTTAATGTTCAGCTTGGAAAGTCCTCTCAGTTTGCTCATGTCATATAAAATGTCATTTTCTTCTATCTGTTTTTGCTTTGCTTGCACGTTCCAATTAATCACGTGATCCATTTCATGTGACTAACCTGGACTGTCCCTTTATTTGAAAAATGACGGTATGCAGAGGACTGCAGACTGACTGAGCAGGCTGTTAAGCTTTATATAAGCATGAGCCTTAACGGTCTAATTATAAATCAGTCTTTGAAAAGCGTTTACAAACTGTCCTCACCTCTGTCTGCATGTCTTGTTTCACTCTGAGTTGGCTGGTGGTCAGATACAAACAGCAGGCACAGATAATCATTTTCCCATAGATCAGCACAAAGAAGCTCTGTTTGTGTGAAGGTTTCTCTGCATCCTCGTTGCTGCAGAGTTAAAAACAAACCTGTTAACTGTTGAGTTTAAAGCTGTTAGAACATTTCTGCTGCCCTGATGCTTCTGATTTGGGTTAACAAAAAGAATACAGGGCATCATAATCTTTCTCAGTGGCTGAAAGATGTTTGTCACCTACATGTTAGAGACCTCTGAAAAACAAATCTTCCCTGCCTGGTATGTTTCTGTAAAAATTATAAGTTTGTAAACTGATTATTGTGGAAATGTTTGGACTCTTCCTCATGTAAACAGTATTCCAGGGCTGCAGTTCAACTGTCTTCATTATAAACCCTAATTATATTTTTCCTCATTTTAAAACAAGGAGAAGCAACAAACTTCCACATTTTAGAGGCTGAACCATTACATGTTTTACATTTTTTGCTTAAAAACTGACTTGAATGCCATCTAAAAGTGTATGCAGTCTGTGGTCAGTGTGTTGCACTGCATGTCAAAGTGTGATTGTGTTAAAAACTGTTGAGAAATTGTTCCAGCAATGACAGGATGCTTCTAGAGACCATTAAACCAAATGATATTCTCTTTAATCGATTTGACTGCAGCCAAATTCTGGAGTTCATTTTTTTGTGTTTTGACTCAAAAAATGCTTTCATATCATCTCATCTCGTCCCTCAGGTGGTACAGCGGATCAAAGCTGTGGACAATGAGACCAGGTTGCTGGTGGTGGACCCTGAGACGCATGAGAGTCTGCGCAGCCTGCGCCTCACCGCCACAGAGGAGATGGCCGTCCTGGGGAGGGGACCTCCGTCCTCTTCCTCTCCCCCAGCTTCCCCTTCCACTCCGCAGCCCTCTGTCCCATCTTCCCCCAGCAAGAAGCGGGAGAACGGCTCGTTGTCTAAGCAGCCAGTCACACTGAGCAGCCAGGTGCAGAAGCCCACCAGGAGGTCACCATCAAAGGCTGTAAAGAAGGTAAGCTAGCCCTCTACCACAGCAGGGCATGTGGGATTAAGAGTTATAGCACCAATGCTGTTACTGTCATAATCATCCACTTTTATGTTTTCTTCTTACTATGAGGACTGTTCACTCTGAAAATTCTTTAAAAAAGGAAAAACAATCGAGTTTGGTTGGTGCCACAAATGGACTCAAAAGAGGATCGTTAGGTGGATCTATGAAGGAAGGCCTGTCGATCTTTAAAGCTGATTGGTTTTTCTGTTTTGTTAATTTATCTCATCATTCTGACATCTAAGTAAAGCTTCTTGCCTTCTGACTCATGTAATCTGATCTCAGAATTACAGTTTTCAGACTTACATTTGAGCTGCCCAGTCATACAGAGCTGCAGGTTTATGATGGTTAATTCTTTCAGTTTTTATTCAGAATTAATTGATATAAAAAATATATTTATATTTTCTTGAAATAAAAGAGAAAGGGCTCATTTTTGTCCCCTCTACAGTCAAAAACATTTTGTTTATCAAAGACAAAGGAAACCAGCAAATATTCCTTTTTGAATTGCTTGAAATTATGATTTGGTTTTTCCAGTTTCAACTGGCAATATTATTGTTTAACTTTTCAAATAGAAAAGTTAAAATGAAAGTTAAAAAGAAAAGTTTACTCTTGGTTTCCAGTCTTTATGCTAGGCTAAGCTAACCAGCTGCTGCCAGAAGCTTCATATTGCGCTTACTGACATAAGACTCCCTAAAGAACATTAATAGAGTCTAACTATCCTCTCGAGGCAAGATGTTGTTAAAACTGAGCAACTAAAAGAGCCTATATGTGGTGAATAACAAGCGTAAACACATTGATAAAGCCTCTCCAACACTTCTCCTTCTGAGTAAACTGTCAAGTCACCAGCTTTAGCATAAACAGAAGCTCAGACAATCTGAGACACTCAGACAAAGCATCCTCAGAGATTTTTCAACTCCCAAACACAAGCACAAGAGTTAAAAATATGAAACGCTTCAGCAAACAGATTGCAGGTAGTGAGTCAACTCTTTGAACAGATTCTCCTCGGCTCAGACATGCTTTCACCCCAGACTTGTTATCTGGCTGCCTTGCCAGTTTCAGATTAGATGAATAGATGTCATGCAAGTTTCCATACTGTTCCACAGCCTTCCTCGTGTTTATATCTGGCTGTGAATGTGTGTGTGTGTGTGTGTGTGTGTGTGTGTGTGTGTGTGTGTGTGTGTGTCCTGAGGGGAGATCTTTGGTTGCTGAAAGCATTCCAGATGTTGTGTTAGAGGTCAAAGGGAGCAAGAAAGGTCAAAAGGGTGGGTTTTGTCACAAGTTAGGAATCTGGGATGGACAACGCAGAGACTCTGCAGAACAGGAAATCCACAGAAATCTTAAAAAGTATATGAATAAAGACGAGCGGCGGGGAGATCCTCTGAATGCCTTTCTATTTTAGACTTTGCATTTATTGTGAAACAACAGTCCAGAGGCAACGTTTTCCTACAGGCCGCTCACATCTCATCTTCCTGTGTTTATTTACACATGTTCTTCTGTCACAGCTGGTTGCATAATGCTCGAAAGTCTATGAATACATTTCATTGTTTACATCATTCATTGCCGACATCTAGTTGCTCTGTCTTCTGTGGGACGTAAAGATCTGATCAGCTCTGGATTCACATGGTCCCTAGCAGCTAAACAAGGCCGCTCAACTCCTGCTCTCTACATTTAAACAACATGTGTTTTCACTTAGTTTTGCCCTGCCAATGTGAGCGGCACTCAGGCTCTATTTCTACAACAGCAGTGACAGGGCCAATAAGTTAAAGTTCTAAATGTGTGTGTATGTGTGTGTGTGTGTGTGCGCGCACGTCTTTGTTCAGCTTTGGCTTGGGCGACCTGTGGGAAGAAATCCCAGTGCTTGGTGGGGTCGAAGTGGTCCGGCTAAGGCTCAGGAAATGCTTAGAGGTCTCTTGTTACTCTATTTCTCTCCGACTTAAGAGACTAATGAAAGAATGGAAAGAGGGTTCAGCAGCATGAGCCAAAAGGCATTAGCAGTGCAAAAGCAGGAAAATTGGAGGACAGTGTATGAGCTGCTGTTGGAACAGTGATTTTAGAAAAATCCAGTTACTGAGGGAAGTTTGACCGACCATATATTACCTCCTCATGGAGCCGGAGCATTGAAACCTCCACAGTTGCTGCTCCATTAGCACCATGATAGTCTGCAAAGAGTTGGAAGTCTCTGTTTCCTGTCCCATCTCAGAGGAAGCTGTTCCACTGCAGATATGCAGACTCTGTGTTGACACTGCATGCTGATTTCGCATATTATATCTGGTGTGTAGTAGTTGTTAGTCCATGTGGCTGGCAAGGAGCTTTGGCAACCAATGCAGTGTAATTACCACAACAAAAGCAGAGAGGAAAACTGACTGAACAGCAATGAAACCATTATTAGTCAGCAAGTTAAAAGAGCGGATTCATTGCTCCCTCAAATTCTTTGTCCCGGTGTCTGTTTGCCTTTCACAGCTGGAAAGGTCGACTCACTTTGAGATGTTTCATTTTGCTCGCTCTGATCTGCAGGAGAGGGGGGGACTGCTGAGAGAAGCACATTTCTTCTCTTGTTTTTATTTTCAAGAGAAGGAAGTAGAGAAAGGAATGAGGGAGAGATGGAGAGACAGAGACAGAGAGCAGACAGCGTTTGGACCAGAGGAAATCCAAGAATGAGAGCAGCCAATAACAACCTTGGAGATTTGTTGGATGGAGTTTGGCCCCCCCTCGGTGGGGCAGGGGAGCGGGGAAAGCAAATGTTTGCAGGGGTAGTGGAGTCGCACAGTGAGGGGGAGAGTTGATGAAGAGGATCAGTGGTACCTGAATGGCTTTGCATGTGCCACCATGTCAGTGAAGGTGGGTGCGTTTATGCACATTTGGGATTTGTTTTTATGAGCTACATGTTGTCAGCGCTTCGCCTTCTGCTGAGGATTGTAAACATTTAACCACCAAGCTGACAGAAAACAGGATTAACTGGGTCACAAGACAAATACAGTTTCATTTTGTTGTTCTTTTACTTCTATTTTATTCTAATTTGAGCAGATTTGTCTTTAAGAGAGATTGTCATTGTAGAGTAGAGTTTTTTTCAACTGTGAGGTGCGTTTCTCTAAAGAGGCACAGATGAGGTGATGGAGAAAGAGTCATTCTGCCTGAAGTGAAAGAGACAGTTACGGTCGTAGCTGCAGTGTTAGTTTGCTCCATTTATCAGCAAGGTTTGACAGCTGGTGCATCAAAATTTGTGCTTGTAATAACTCAATCAAATTCAAATACACAAACATAGTTCAAATAGTTTTTGATTTAGTGTGGCTTTGACTTCTTGAAGGTATAATTATCACTGCTGTTAATTATAAAAATACATTAGTAATACACCCACTTAAATTATCACAGAGACAGACCCTCCATATAATCCAGAACTTGCCTGGAAATTATCGTGTTTTGGAATTTTCTTGCATATCAGAGTTATCCAGTGGTAGCTGTCTGTACATTACTGGCTGCACTGCAAACAGTTACTGCTAATAGCTAATTTGGCTTTAGTTGATGTTGCCAATTTAAGTTAAAAATTAGCAAGGGGGGGCCCAAATGTCAGATTTTTGCAAGAAATATAAAAATTTTGTTTCATTGCATCACTATCAGAAAAATGGCAGTGCACTCCAATGCCAAAGTGTGTCAGCAAAATTTTAAGAAAGTGTTACAGTTTGTTTCCTTTATCGACAGGAAAATTTGCGCCTGCAGATTACATTTAAAGACCCTGAAGGACACACAGCATGCACTCACACGCACATTTAAAAGTCTGTACATGGTCGCCGGAGGAGCACAGATAGATATGAATCTTTTGTGCAACTGTGATTGCTTGCACATTTGCATAATAAATCCTTGCAGTCAGGGTTATTGTGCTTCTGTGCATCCTCCCCAGGTTACCAACAGTGATGCTATTTGTTTCTGTTTTATAGCCACTTATCCCCCAGGTTTCTATTTTGTGTGTATCTCTTTGTTTGTCACTTATAGTATGCAGTGTGTACAGACTGTTTGTGTTTTTGTCATTCTCTTTGTGTATTTCTAACTCAATTTCACAAATAATAAACAACAAACAAAAGACATTTTTCTCTATTTTGCCCCTTTTCTTCACCACGGTTTCCAGCGCAACAGGCTTACAGATGACTCATGTTTGGCTGAAAGTAATTCAATGTTCAGGCCTTAATAGGTCTTTAATGTTTACCATGACCAACAGTAAATCACATAGCTTTACATAAGCCTGGTAAGTGTAGGGGACTGTGTATAGCTAAAAGCTCTTTTGTTGTAGTTTTGACTCAAGGGCCGACATTAGAGAGAAATGCCACTGTCTCAGAGCATAAAATTATATTACTGTGTTACATATAATTTGCTATATATTATATTATATTATATAGCTCATTTTTAAGCTACTTTTGACCTATGTTCAACAGTTTAACCAGCCTTTTGTACTCTCAAGTGCGCTCACTAAAACCCTTGTGGCTACAATTACATCAAATGTTACACTGGCTGTCTAAGCTTTCCATTTTATATAATAATTGTGTTTCACTGTGGAGTTTAACATAGTTAAGACTTTATGATATATTGAAATTGAAAGTAGATTTTGCAAAAAAAGAGACTAAACCTTTGAGAGCATTAAAACGCTGGGAAGACATGTCGTCCTGTTTTCAGGTCAAATCTGTGACAAGATCAGAGAAAATGAAATCCAAATTGAGGCATGAGCTCAGTTCATTTCGGTCAGTTTCTTAGATGCTGTCTCTTGAAAGTTTCCCACTCTCTTTCTTAATCATTTTCTCGGAGGCTGGATGGTAGCCATCAGACTGCGTCAAACACATTTAACTGAAACAATGAGTGACACTCCACTTGTGCCTGTTCCAGGGAGAAAGGAGGAGACGTTTCAAGAACAGGAACATCGTGACTCCGGTTTGAGATGTATCATCTTACCTCGACACACACCTGAGGTGTCGTTGCTCTGTCTCTGTGCTTGTCTTTGTTCCCTTTGCACACACATGCACTTAGGTGTGTCATGTGGATGTATCATTAACGCCAGAGCCGAAGATAAAGTGTCAGGTGTCACTTTCCCACCAGAACTTTTCTTTAACTTGTCAACACACAAGATGACAAAATTAATCTGCAACTATCTGTTTTGATGGTTCCAAAATTTCTGTTATTGTTAAGTTTTTCAATGTGACTGCGACTGTCACAGAAAACAAGACATTTAATTACATTACCTTGACTCTAAGATGTTGGAAATTTTCATTATTGTTGATGATTTTCTAGATAAAACAATTGTTTCATAAAATAATCAGCAGATTCATCATAAATGAAAATAACAGTCAGTTGCAACCCTGCACACACAAACACACACACACAAGAATATCAACATTTTAACTGCGATATGACTTTATACTTAACCAGAGATTCCAGCACAATTTGCATCTGTATGTCTTCATTGTGTGTGTGCTTGTGCTCATTCATGTCTGTGCAGATGGTTTTAGTGCTGACACACAAGCAGCACCAGCTGGCTGCCATTAAATGCATGTTAATCAGACATCTTCTAAACACAAGGCATTACAGCAGAAAACAAGTGAAAAAATAAAGTGTAACATCATTATACATAGACACAGAGAGAGACGTGTTTCTGCCCTATTTTATGAAAGTTGACACATTTTGGGGTGAAATTGTCCCCGTTGCTGCTCCTCTTCCTCCCCTCCCTGGCCTGAATTCGCCCTCTCTGTTGGCAGTGAGGCCTCAACACACACACACACACACACACACACACACATATAAACATGTTGTGGTCTTTTGTTGTTGTTCTTTCCAGTCCAGCTGCACACCTGGTCGGTATAACACCCAGCTTGCTGGAAAGTACATGGAAAGTCGTTGTTATGGTAACAGTCAGCATCAGGATAAGTGCGCTGGAAAGATACATGTGGCTTTTTTTTTTTTAGATAAAGGACTGACGTGAATTGTGTGAAAATGGAAAAGAGAGACAAAGAAAAAATGCAAGAAGATAACATTTTTTTGCAAAAACATGCATATGACTCCGGCTGCACATGACACAGCGTCTCTGTCTCCAAGTGATGTGTTCATTATGAGCTTGACCTTTAATAAGGTTACTTCCAATAGCTCTGGAGCTCATATGATGTTTTGGCTCAGTCAGACACAAATCAGTGTGAAACAGTCGCAGTGGTCCAGATGATCGACTCAGCTGTGAGCACGCAGACCAACATGTGAACAGCACTTTGTGTCGTACGAAACCTCAGTGCATCATGTGTAGGATTTGCAGAGGCCTGTAGGAGATCATCTGCTCCCTGTAGAGCAAAGACACACATCTGTTAAAACACTTAAAGAAAGAGGAGCGGTGTGTGTGTTTGTGGAGGTGGTCTGCGTGCATGTGTGTCCTTGCACGGGAAAGAATGTAGTACAGCTTTTTGTGATGTATGAAGATTCATAATGTATATGCTGCATTCCAAATGACATAGTTTTTCTGTCTACTTTTAGTACGATCCACAGCTGCCATAGCAAAAAACGTCCGGGTGCAAGCAGCATGCACCCAACTGGGAAGCATCGAACTTTGACGTGACACTGAAGGCCTCCTGACAATGCATCTGTTTAAGTCTGTAGCACAAAATTGAGGTAGAGCAAAAAAGTATGAATCTTGCTCTGTGCAGCTCAGTTGATGTGACAAATTTTCTGCTGCACAGAGGATTGCGAGTCAGGAAAAAAGCATGATAGTTTACATACTGCAGAATGCGACCAGATGCAGAAAGACACCCTGATATTTTCTTAATACTGCATTTGACATACATATAATCTTTTTTCATTGTGTTTGTATGTGTTATTCAGTGTGAATGTGCTCACTCGAGGCTACAACTCTATGTGCATGTTTGTGTTTAGCTTACGGAGATCACACGTGTGTCACAGGTGGTGAAACCTTAAAAGACTCAGATTTCTATCTAAACATTAGCAGAGACTAAACAAGTCAAACATGGAGATGAAGTATGCAAGGGAGGCCCGACGGTTTTCACAAAATCCACATACAGAAAACATATGTGAACACATAAATGAGCATTTTTAGGAGTGATTGTAGCGTTTGACTGAAAGAGATCAATGAGAAGACATCAGATGGGGAGCACAGTTGTCAAGGGTCAGGGCTTGGGGTCATGGGTCAGGTTTGAATAAACACAGATAGCGGTACTGATGGATCTTTGAGAAACAGAGGGCAACAGAAGAGATGTCTTTGCTGACAATAAACAGGAGAAAAATGAGAGGTTCTGTAGCAGTAACTTCCCCTGAGAACATGCTGCGTCAGACACCCGTACACATGCTAAAAACACATGCTCCGCTCCATTGATTTTCAGCACTAAATAGACCCAAAACTGCAGTAAACACTATTTTTTTTACTGATCTCTTCCTCAGTTTTTTCTCCCTCTCTTTGCAGATGCTGCGAAGATGTTGACTGTCATGAAAAGGCAGACTGTCTGGCCTTTTATTCTCTAAATGTCCTTTTGGTTGGCTGCGACCAAAACAATCATCTCTAATCTGTAATGATTTCTAACAACACAGAATGAGTTGATGGCTCAGGTCAGGCTGCCTGAAGTCTGCCTGACATCTCCTCAGCGTCCTGTTCCCCAAATAAGTTTCTCATTTTGCCCAGGATAATGGGAAAAAGATGTTGCCTGTCGGCTCTAATGTAACAGCACACAGCACAGGAGTCGTCTGGAGGTAGTCAGCACTTCAGCCAGTGTGATTGTCTGAGCTGCGTTTTCTGCCTCCCAGATGTATTTGTAGGGTTTTTCTTGTTGATTTTACAAAAAGAGGCATTTAAGGTTGTGTGTGATACTATGAGTGTCGAACAGTAGCAGTGCAGTTGACATTAATGTTGCATAATGGAAACACATACAAGACTATTGTCTCTGTTTCCTTTTAGCAAAGAGAGAACCCTTCATGTGTTGTTTCACATTTCTTTCTCCTGACATCAACAAACAAAAATTTTTTCCTCTTTCACATGAAGTGAATATTTTAGACCTTATGCTCGGAATAAAACTGTCCGTGTAAGATATGAAATGAAAAATAAATTTACATACATCTGGTTTGTAAGTAACAAGGCTTTGGTGAGCGTGAGTCAGTAATTCTTTTTACCAACATCTGGAGCTTGTGTGTAAGACACCACCCCAACCCCCCCTCTGAATACCAACTGTGTTACATCAAGATGCAGGGGTCTGGATTTTGTGTGTGTGTGTGTGTGTGTGTGGTAGAGAAAATGAACTAAACTCCTGGAGCCTGTGAACTGTGGAAGGGTCACAAGTGGGGAAAGAGGGCGTGTGTGCGATTGTGGAATTAAAAAACAGGGAGGGTTGAATGAAGGTAACGTAGGAGAGACGTGAACAACCGAGTGCATTGTGTTAAAAGTGTGTGGGGGGTGTGTGTATGTGTGTGAGTGAACACAGCTGCGTGTATCCATGTATAATCTCCGTAGGCAGAGCTGGTAATATATTCAAACGTTGTCCTTGTTAATCTTGAAGACATTGACTGACTGTCTCTCTGTGGACATTGTTTGACTTTACCAACATCAGTAATTGTTGGATTTCTACAGGAAATGTCTTTGTCAGTGTGTCATGGCCTAAAACCCACAATATGTCATTTCGACTGCCAGAGGTCTCTTAGTTAGAACAATGAAAACAAAGAAGTAGTTTGATGATGTTGTGAAGGAGCGTGGGATTATGGGAGTTGTTGTCTTTAATAGTCAACACTGTCGATGAAAATCTATGGACTGACTCAGGGGAAAACTTCACAGAGGAGGTTATATTTAAGTTTTACTCGTTTTTTATTATGTCCCTTTTTTTAACTTTCCTCAACATTCTCTCATCTGGTCGTTCCTCAGAAGTTAATGAAAGGAAACAAAATAAAATGTAGCTGTACTTTAAATGAAGTTACTTATTTCTCTGTGTTTTAACATTGCTTGAATCATTTTGGATAATGTTAGAACAAACTTAACAAAATGTATTGCAAAGATACAGTAATTGTTGGAAATTATGTGATCATGTGGACATATTATACTTTTACCTTACAGTGTTTAATAATTTGATATAAAACATGCAGAACGATTCCTTATCCATAATCTTAAATTTCAATGCGTTACTATTAAAGGTTTGACTCTCATTTTAACTTAAATTAAAATCTGCCTTTGATACATAGATCATGATATCTTGATTTGTTATCTAGCAGATATTGTAGAAGTTGCTGACAATGCTCTCAAGTGATCCATGTCTCCTTAGTTTACTGCACCTCAGACTTGTGGAGTACCTCAAGGCTCCGTCCTCAGTGAGAGAAGTCTGATTAGCAGGTTTCATCTGTTTAGCCCAAGTTTTGTCTCAAAAATGTTTCTGTTATCTTCAAATCTTATCCAACTTTTGATTATTAATAAGTATTTAGTGTCACTCTTACTTGGTAAAAGTTTTCATGCGTTCATCTTTTTCAAAATTGATATTTGTAACTTGCTACATGTGCTAATAGCAAAACCTGCTCATGCTTCCAGTTGTGCAGCCAGTCTGTTAATGGTAGAGAAAAAAGGGTCAGAAAAAATTAAAATTAAAATTAAAATTTCATTTCTTTAATTGTCTTTTAATTTTTTATAAGGACTTATTGTAAGGTATTACTCAGTACTTCAGTGCTTCACAGTATGGCTAAAGGAAAATGTCAGCTTCTTTGTAGAAATGTACCTGCATTCAACTTCAGATCCTGCAACAAAACTCTGCCAGCATTTCCCTAAAAACAGACTGAAACCCATCTTTTACCTTAGTGACTTTACTATAAATCTTTACTTAAAACTATTTTATATAACTTTCCATTTCTAAACCATGGAAAAGTGCTGTACAAATAAAGTTTATTGTCCTGCTCCAAACCATAATTATATGTGATATAAAGCTCTAACATTTCTTTACTGAACTTAACACACCAGTTGTGTCTCTTGCAGTTGAGATGTTTGACCCAAATCTTTAACATTATTTATAGATTGCACTACTTTATAGTCATTACTGGGTCAGAGTATGGAAAAACAGGCCTGCCATCTTTAAATCATCTGGGACTGACATCTAAAATCCCTTTTTGACATAATCAACACTGGTAGTTGCTCAGTTCCTAGAACTTTTGGATATTGGAGTTCATCCCAACAAATAGGTTTTTTATTTTATTTTTTTTGAAAAACCAACACTTACTGTGCCTCTCTAACTTCATTTTCTTAATCTCATCTTGTAAATATCAGTTGTTGGATGTAGGAATATCAGTGGAGCGTAGGTCGGCTGTAGCCGGGCCGAGGATCGATCTATGTGCTGCCCACACAACTGCATCGCCAACAAACATGAGAAAGAGCGAGAGAGAAACCAAAGGCAGGCAGCAGAATATTCTTCTCTGCTAGAGCTCATTACAGCTGATCCAGAAGTCCTTGAAAGCAATAAAGAGGGCTTTGCAGCTAGTTATTGTCATGTTTCAGCTAGTTTCACTTCTGTTTTTTTATCCTGTGAGCTCAGTACATATGACCTCCATCCATGAGCTGTTGTTGTCACTCTTTTGCAGTTCAGCCGTTTTCTGTCTTTTTCACATGTTCAGTTTGCATCTGCTCACTGCTGCACTCACAGCTGTGATCCAGGATACGTTCCCACACATCGATCCATGCAGTGTCCACACACACACTTTTAAAAAACACAGTCAGGCGTTTGTTTCCAGTGTCCCTCTGGTCGCACTGCGTTTCACTGAGTCAACACATCAGCAACTTGGATCAGTTTAATTGTTGTGTTTGTGGGAGTCGAGTTGATGGGATGGGAATTCTATAGATGCTTTAGTAACTTTAGACGGCAAGAGGACGAGGTTTAATTCATGTGTGTGAGAGATGAGGTTAATGTGCATTGAAGTGTGTGCATGTGTGTGTGTGTGTGTGTGTGTGTGTGTGTGTGGCATCGCAGCACACAGGAATCCCCACTAATTGATTCATTATGCTCTGGAAAATAGAGGAGGGAAATTTATATCCATCTTCTGTCTCTTTCATACACACACTCTTCCTCACTCTCTAGGCTGGTGTTGACAGCATGTTTGTGTCTCCGTGCTGTTACATTGTACTGCATGTTTTAACAGCTGGGAGGTTTATAAACAGACACATATAGAGTCATATTTAGAGATTATTCTCTTTTTTATTTATCTGAAGGTTTTGTTTTATAAGTAATCTCATTTTTTTAACCAATAAATTTTCAGTAAATTGCAGAAAAATGCCGGTTTTAGTTTTTCAATGCAGATGATTAATCACCAGTAAGTGATTAAATTATTTACTTACTGGTGCTGGACAAGGCATTTATTGATGTCTGATGATAAATAATTTTCACTTTAAAAAACAATTATGATACAAACTCCCTCGATTTTATGTTGTAACTTTTCTTTTGTTTTGTTTTGTTTTTAATTGAGATAAGATATTCTCTTAGTTTTACTGTGTTAAAAAAACCCAAATATTTTCATTTTATACTCACAGAAAACTCATAATATCTGTATATATTCCTTAAACAAGAGCCTCAACAACTTTAAGATTCATTTATATGACCCCATACTGCCCTATGCACAGACTTCACACACACACATATATATCTTTCACACTCAAAAACACTGAGAATCTGCCACACACTGATAACAGGGGTGTGGGCACACACAAACACACATACACACACACACATTACATCACCAACATCAACTGCTGTGTTATCGCAAGTGGAAAATACAAATAGAGGGAAAAAAACTGGAAAAAAAACATGTTTAATGATCGATTTTAACAACCAGAGAAGAAGAAAATAGCTGCATTCATCTTTAAAAGACTCCCTCCTTCATCTGTGACACACACACACACACGCACACACACACACAGCAACACATAACTGCTGAATGCATCAGTGCTGCCATCAACCCACACAATTTAAATTGACATTTAAATGCAAATAGGCAGAATGTTGTATTTTGCAGCCTTTTTCACCACGTGTTGCAGCCTGAGGCAGTCAGAGATAAGAGGGGGACAGAGAGGTGGGACAGAGTTAAAAAAGAGTTCAAGAATTTAGAAAGAATTAAGACGTGAAATACCGTGACATGGAGGGTGGAAGTGTGCAGCACAAAATAAACAGAAGATTAAGGAAGAATGTGAGAGACAGATGGAGAAAATGCATTAGAGGGGGTTCAAACCACCTGTTGATTTGCCCTCTTTCCTCTCCATCTCTCTCGCTTTCTGTCTGTCTTTGCATAGTTTCACCAGCCTCGTGATCATGAAAGCGAAACAGAAGGAAGGATATGTTGTGACACTGTTAATGCACAGACCGAGACAGCTGATAAACAGGCGAGTGACAGTTTGATAAACCTTGATGTGATCTGGACGCCAACATTGAGTATCTTTTTGAATCGTTTGTTTGTCCTCGTCTGTGTTTTTCATCCCTTTTTTTTGCTTTGTGGTCTTCACAAGCAATTTGCTTGAAATAAATCAAGGAAAATTCAGTCAACTTCATGCAGCAGGTTCTCATGGAAACTGAGCTGTCTCACAGAAAGGCCGTATCAGGGTGACATGTGCAAACACTTTTGTTGCCAAAGCACTCATGGCATCAAGAGTCTCACAAGCCTTATAATGACAAACTAGCTTCATGATGGTCCTATTTAATCTTAACCATAGTCATGTTAACTCCAGCAGGCAGCAGAGGCTATTGATAAGAGAGTACAAAGGATAAAAAGAGGAACAAATACAAGAGTAGTACACAAATACATGATCAGTGCAAAAACTAGTTAACACTCACACTTATTCCACACCCAACCTGTTCAGGGCCACAGCTGACCTGAGACCAGCCAGAGTAAAATGTCAGCAACAACAAGGAACATCTGTTGAATGTAATGCATTAAGCAGAGGGGAGGATATGATAACAGAAACTTAGCAGCTGATTACAATGTCCAAATTACAAATTATCTAAACAAATCCGAATGTAGTTTTTTGATGTGCTTTGTTTAATTGAAGTGCTTATGCATTTAATTTAGGAAGATCAGCCTCAAACACAGAGTAGCCAATCGTCATACATGACCTTCACAGTTTATCTTTTTTTGCTTTCTCTGTCAAAGCACTTTGTAAACTCTGTTTTAAAAGGAGCTATATAAATAAAGTTATTACATTAGTACTATTATTACTATTATTATTATTATCCTTATGACCAGATAGCAGAGATGTCACTGCTGTCACAGCTGTACTTGTCCTCTTAGACTTGCTGCTGTTGTTCTTAGGCCCTAGTTTTTTACCATTTAATGGCAGACTAGAACACTTGAAGGCATATATGCTGCCCCCATCAGGTCTGGAAGAAATAATATCCTCCCCATAGGGTACTATAGAGAAATGTGTCACATTTTCAGAACTTTGGCATAGACTTAGAGGTATCAGTTCTTGTGTCTTCCCTCATTAGCAGTGCAGTAACACCATTAACTGGCTACACTGATTATTTTTGCCTGAATTCTTTGGCAGAGCACTCAGCTTATTAAGCAACTTTTGTACACATACAGTGTTTTTACATGTTTCACTTATCAAAGGCCTCTCTTGAGGGTAGCACTTTTCCTGCATATGTCATTGCAGTATGTAAGATGTACGATTCAGAGAGTGTGTTTAGGGCCCCTTGGGTGAGAATGTGTTTTTTAATCACATACTCTCTTTGTTTTCCTGCAGTTACACTCAGAAAGGGAGTCTAACCTCTAAGGGACAGATAAAACTTGACATCTTAATGTGTGGAGCATGGGTGGTGCAGTGTCTTCTCAAAGTACAAAATGTGTTTTGTGGAGTATTATTTTTGGCATCACAAAAGCTGATTTTTGTTTGATCATACATGTTGGACATTGGGAGAACAGTGATTGTTGGCCTTAGAATATATATCTATTTACAGTATGAATGACACTTTGTTGGGAGGCAGACAGTCATCCTGTCAGCATCAAGGCTTTTGTTGTGGGCTAATATCAAGCTGAGTTCCTTGAAATCCATCATGATCTCATCTGTGCTCAGTGACAGTCCAGCCTCGAGCTACAACACCCTTTATGTTTGCACTCAAGAATTTTGCAGCAAATTTCAGCTACAGCCCTGCAGCTTTTCAGTCAGTGTAAGTTTGAGCTGCAGGCATTTTAAACAGGTGTGAAATGACATAAAAACCTCACCATCCATAACTGCTTCATCAGATGTTTACATCTCACGGGTAAAGTTAGAAGACTTTTTCAAGCAGCTCATTTGTAAGTTTCACTCTGCATCATCATCCCTGCAGCACAGTCCTGTGTGAAGTTTGTGGCTGTGAAATAGAGGAAGGATGTTGACAAAGACAGACTCAGACTGTCTCTCAGATGAGGAATGAAGGGATTGTTGGTTGTCTTGACTTCACTTTACTGTATTTTAGTTGATCATGAAGACACCGTATTCATTAACGCTGATGACTGATACAGGATGTGGAAATCAGCCGCTGGGACATTGTGACAGCGTGTTGAGTCATTGTCAGTGACCTGTGAAAAGTTCAGTTCAAGACTTTTTCAGCATGTCATCCTGTCTACTCTTCCACTGGCAGATTTTTTGTTTGTTTTGTTTTCTTTGTTTGTTGTTGTTTAAATGAAAAGAACTATTTCAACATCTTGGGAAATACTATTTACACTTTCTGGACGAGTCTTACAGGAAAGGCTGACAATATTCAGAAATTTATATGATAAATATGCAGCTGTAGCTAGCGGCTAGTTAGCTTCCGTTAGCTCAGCATAAAGAAAGCAAGAGAGGACAAGATAAAAGAAACATAATTGGCACATCAACTGCAATGCTTTCTAAATAACATGAAGGGTAGGAGCAGCTGCTGGCCGTTTTACTTGCTCAGGACCCGTTTTGAGGCATTTGGCAAAGATTCTAAGAAGTTACTACCTCTAACAAAGAAACAGTCCAGCTAATAAAATGCCCCAAAATAGTTAATCATGTTTTTTTTTTTTTTCATTTTTATCAAACAAACGAGGGATTCTTTTTTGAGCTTGAGGTGTGCTGGTGGATAGGCTTTGTTGCTTGAAGGCAAAGCCAGACTCCCAGTTTGCCCAAGTTTACAGTCATTAAGCCAAGCTAACTCCCTGCTGGCTCCAGCTCATTATATCTACCATGAGGACATGGCACTGAGGATACAATATAACAACATGTTGCATGGCTGATATCAATTTTCCGGTCTGATCATGTTACATTGGCTTCTGCTTCTTTTTTTTATCCTTCCATTAATTTGTTCCAGATGGCATATTCACTGTTATTTTCTACACTTTTCTCTCTCCCTCTTTCACTTACTTCTAAGTTATAATCTCAGGAAACACTTTAACAGCAGGTAGCATTCACACACACACTGTACAGTGCAGGGGACAATGTAAACAGATCCCAACAGGTCTTGTACTGGTAAAGCTGAGCTGGACACACAAACACACACAGTTGGCCTTCGAATCACAGAGCTGTTATGCAATACACCTCTAAACCAGTGGGAAAAACAGTTGGTTATCAAGATCTCCGGCCAGTCCTCATGTTTTCATGTTCTGTCTGCTCTCTCTCTAGTGCTGCCTTTCATCATATCCTTCACATTTTCTTTACCTTCCTGACTCCTCCTCTCTCTAAGTTCTTTTTTCCTATTGAATTTCCTTCATTTTTTTTATTTTATAGGCTCCAAATCCCTCTGTGCTTTTCTCCAGCTGCCTGTCATTTCCCTTCCCACTCCTCTTTCTTTCTCACCCACAGTGAACTGGCCAGATTTCTCTGATTAGGCAACATTTAAAGCAGCTGCATGCAGGGCACACACACACACATATCACACTCTCATACAACAGTATCAGGGTTGAGCTGTCAGGGCTGACAGCTTTTCTTAATTTGATTGAATTCCATGTAAACAGCTTTTAAATCATATATCAATTGGCTTTGGTAACACTTTTGAAAAGCAGTGAAAACTATGTATCATTGAAACACAAAGTAAAGTTGAAACACATATTGTAAGATTTAAATCTCTGTGGAAATCTAGTTAAGATATGAATGCAGCCATGTAGGCTTAGATCTCTCTGTTAATTTTGAAATTCTTAAAAAGCTACACCTCTTCACTGACAGGTGGAACTGGCTTTACTGGTTTCACCGCTCACTCCTCATGCCAGCTGGTTGTAAACAAGACATCAGCAAAGTTTCCAGGTGCTACTGTTGTTTACACGTTGCCAGCATCATCAGCGTCAGCAGCATTTCCTTTCAGTGCAGTGTCTCAGACTGACTTTAGGACGACAGCCACCAGGCTGTTCTGCTGTTTTTTTCAGGATTTTTATTTTTTTTTTAACATCTTGTCAATCTAAATGCAGTTATGTAATCTTTTTTTATCAGCGCTGCAGTGTGTAAATGAGGATACTGATATGTTTGATGTGCCCTCACTACTAAAAACATGGAGAGTTTAGTAATTATATCTTCAACAAGCAAATAACAACACATGCAATAAAACCAGAAGGCTTTAACACATGGGACACTAATTACACTGAATAAGTCCGAAAAGTAAACAAAAGCAGAATGTCGCTGACTGATTTGATCATCTGTAGCCAACTAGCAAAGCTAATGCTAACACTGAAATGTTAGTGTGAACTTTATCTAACTGTTGGTTGAACTTTATCTCCTGATGACTTTATAGTGTTTCTAGGTGATTATTTTCACACGTAAAGTCTAAAATATGAACAAGATGGTTGCACATATGAAATGTATTAAATTTAAGTTTAAGGCTAAAGCTGCATGTCTGAAGATACAATGGTCACCTGGTGATGCAACCACTTGTTAGTCACCCCCAGTAAAAAGTTCAGTATCATGATTATGTATTTGTAAAAAAAATAATTAAGATATAATTCAATGTAACACAGCAGTTGGGTCATTTGAATGCTTAGAGTAGAGAAACAGAACCTACCTGGGCACGTCAGTTGTTGAAAAGTCAAACAACTGTGAATAGCCGTTTGCTACAGGAGAACATATGAATGTATCCTTGAATGTCATTGTTTCCAGCTGTTTTCAACACTGTAGGCTCAGTGTGATTTCTGCATGGCAAACCCACCTGGAAAATAGGCTGTCAACTCCAGCAGAATTTTTCCAAGCTGAGAAAAACTGGAATCCAGTTTTAAGGTCATGGAAGAACTCTAGTCCAGCTATGGAAATTCATGTAAAATTACATCAGAGCCATGGAACCTAAAATGATTTTAGTTTAACTGCAGATTGGATTTTCTTTTTAAAATATTGTGACACAATGCTTTCTTTTCCAGTTTGTTCGGTATGTATTTGCACAGTATGTGTATGTGCAATGGCTAGTGCGTTTGGATCATACATTTATTAAACTAAAAGTAGTTCACAAGATTTAATTCATTTATTTGCACTCTTAAGTCATGCATCCGAGTGTGCTGCATATGAATTTAGCAAACCAAACCCAGCTGGAAAAACTGCATACTTTTGACTCAGGGCTCATAGGAAACGAGACCTCCTGATTTGTTAGAATGGGGATATTAAGTTAACGATAATCCCCTATAGGAAGTGTGCAAGTGAAAGCATAGTGCCTTACATGCACACCGACACACACACTGGATTTACAGTCTCTCTATAGCAACTCCAAGACACGTAAAACAGCACACACACCTCATTGTGTTGTGGGCCAACAGTGAGTCAGTGATCCTTGGCTGTGAAAGGGTTAACAGCGGTCATGATCCATCCATTGCAGTAGGCCATCGCTCAATTATTTAGCAAGCTGCGATCTAGTTTCATCAACTGCCAACGCCACTGCCAGCAGTCGCATGCAAAAGGAAGTACACACGCATCTGTGTGCACGGGCAGACACGCAAATTAGACATGTTAACTGGTTTGTCCTCATTCTCAATCGTAATACCAAATAAAACATCAGACTGATGACGGGACATACAGTTACAAAACACATAAAAAAAATGAAGAAAGTTCAGTATTTTGTACATGGTTATAGCAGTTACAGCTAACAGCACAACTCCGAGGTCACTGACAAACAGGGAGGGACAAAACAACATTATCTCAAGTTCACCCACTTTTTCAATTGCCAAACATACAGTGTTGATTTTCCGTCACTAAGAAAAAATCTCTTTGGTTAACTGTTAACTGTGGTTAACAGTGATTGACAAATCATAGCTAAGCAACTGTAACTAGGCAAAGCAAGTCCGTCAAGCTTTGGTTTTCTTTATATGTTGAAACCAGTGATCACAATAAAGATGAAAAACACATCTTCATCTCCTCCCACTGTATGTAAATGATCCAAAATATCACTCATACGGGCGCTGCCGTCCTGCGCTGATGAAAGAGCCTTTAGTAGTGATCTGCCAGTGGAGGTGCCGTACAGCCGCCCGACTCAAGTTGTCATAGTTGTCAATTATAACTTGACACACCTCTTTTTAGCCCCAAATAATTAAACCTATTAAGAGAACAACCTATGAGAGAACTCGATTCTTGAGTGTACAGCAGTGTGGTGAATTATGTGTATAAATTCATGTGTTGCTAAGGTTAAGATACAATTCATGTTGTAATACGTGAAGTAAAAAAAAAGTTGGATTTCTAATGTAATCAAACCAAACCACAGAGTCACTCACAAATCTTGTGTGTACACTGCTCTCTCCCCCACATGTACTCCTAAAACAAAGGCTGACTGTGACAGGAAACTGAAGGAATT
The DNA here is from genome assembly GCA_029814665.1 of Acanthurus lineatus. NCBI lineage: Eukaryota > Metazoa > Chordata > Actinopteri > Acanthuriformes > Acanthuridae > Acanthurus > Acanthurus lineatus. Next base: position 12,970,617 of record JAPZDV010000009.1, on the reverse strand, counting down.
CATGGGATGGCACTTGTCCCTTTGACAGCACATCCTCATGGTCCGTGCACTGAGGTCGGCACATGTGTGTCGGTCCATCAAACCTTATAATGTTCTGCTGTGGGTGTGAAACGTTCCATATGGTTTTCCTTATAGAAAAACAGCCTCATTTATGCAGAATTTTCCATGTGAATATTTTTTTTTATCTGACCAGCTGCATTCATGCACCTGGAACAGAACTCAGATCCTCTGTTTTCCCAGCAGTTCCGACCGCCTCTCCTCCCATTGGAATTTTTGGAAAAATTTCCATTGTTGATGACCGACCTCTTTCCTGATTACAAACTAGTTTGCTGACAAAGGGAGAAAATGTTACATCTCGTTCTTTTTCTCTCATCAAAATATTTTTCACAAAAACCATCCGGCTTTCAACACCCACAGTTCAAACAAACATGGTGACCACGTTTCACTTGATGGCCTCTAAGTTTGGAAAGGGTTGTGTGGTAACTTCAGGCCTCTCTGGCCAACATGTCCCAAACCAGAGGTCTTTGTCTTTTACACTTTCACACACAAGTCAGACATCTGCGTCCTTGCACCACCAGCAAGCAGTGTTCTTTTCACCAACACTCGAACTTACACAGCCAAGTTCGTACAGATCAAACCCTCATCACAGAAAGTACAAATCAAATATTACACACTGATGTCAAAGACCAGGACTTTAAGAGATGGCACAGGCCACAGGGGGTGATTAGTGGGGTGCGGGCAGGCATTGAGAGGCAGTCGGAGGTTAGATTGGCAGACACTTGCGTCTCCCCCACATAATGACTCTCAGCTGTGCTACTCTCACTGTTTATGTAAGAGGAGTTCCACTGCAAACTCTTTACCCTCCCCGTCGCGGCTAACTGGAAACTTCTGTCATCTTGTTTTTTTTCTGCCTCTCTGTTTATCTGTTTATCTGTGCTGTGTTTTTCTGCACTTCTCTTAACTTGACTGTTTCTTTTCTTGTACTTTTTTTTTCTCCATTCTGTCACTGCATCTCACTTTCTATTCCCACCCACACACTTCTCCTCGCTTGTTCCCCTTCTCCTCTCCCTCTTTCTGCCATTTCCCAGAATGCTCATACTTTTAATTGCAGAAATAAATTCTTCTCCTTTGTAATATCTTTGACTGCTGCCCAACCTGGGCACTTCTTTTCCAACCTTTGAAAAAAAAGAGGATCTGGAGGGATTCATGGGGGCTGTTGTTACTCTTCCTCACTCTCTCTCCCTCCCTCTCAGGGCAAGCTGCCCAGATCACTGCTGCCTGAAAGAATTCAGAGCCTGAAATGAAATTACACGTTGCCATCTGTGTTATTTCTTTACAGTTGAGGTTCAAATTGGAGGCACTGTTTTGGCGATCAAGGCCCAGCTATGATTCCTAAAATGTATTTGTAATAATGAGTTAAATCACTGATTATTTAAAAAGCTGTTTCTTTCTGTCAGAATAAATTATAAGCCATTTTTTTTCTCTCTGCACACTACTGTACCTCTCTCTCTCTCTCTCTCTCTCTCTCTCTCTCTCTCTCTCTCTCTCTCATTCTGCCCACATACTTTATATGTATTTTTAGCAGGCACATGCTGGACCATGATGGTAGCTTCACATATGCAGTAGAAACAATAGACTTCTCATGTTGTGTAATATGAATGCAGATCTGTCCTATGCACTCAGCAAGCGTGCTGTATGTAGACACACGTGGTCACCTGACACCCACCCTACCTGTCTGTCACCTCTACAGGGAATATCAGCTGAGGTTACAGAGCTGGTCACCATGCTATTATCCCTTTCACTGCACATTTTATCCCACTGTGTAGGTGGTAAATCAGTGTTATCACACTGTGGAGCTCAAGGCACAATAATACAGGTTCTATAAATGTCTTCATCCAGGCTGTTAGGAGTGTCGGTGATGTGCTGCAAATGGACAGCTTCAGTCCCGAGTGAAATTTGTTCTAAAAGAAAATCACATTTATTCTTTGACTGAATGAGCACAAAATGAAAATATGAAGAGGAGGATTATTGAAGTAATGCAATATTCTTTTATCTCACTCATAATAGAAAACAGTTAATCTGATTTGGAAAATTGCGGCCCCTCACAATGCAATAATCATGAGAGCCTTGAGGTGAATCTTTTCTTTTTCTTTTTGAAAGCAACCTGCAGGCTTGAAAGGTGGTTTTTTTTTTAGATGTCCAAAGTGACTCAGATGTGTGACTACCATTCCTTCAACATATGCTGCAACATTCAAACCTCTTTTATAGGCTTTAAAGTAAACATAAATTCCAATTTTGAGGTGTATTTTCTAGCAACTTCCTGACTGAAAATGATCCCATTTCCCCTCTTGTGCTCCATTATATTTTCTTGTCATCACAAACTCTTGGGTGAACCTTGGCATTTATATTATATATTTACTTAAATTCTCATACTAACTTTAATAACTTTCATACTTTAGATTTCCTAATTATTGAATTTCCTACATTATAGGTATGATCACTTTTTAAAATGGTAAACAATGTGTGTTATGTGAGCACGCTGCTTGATTTGAGTCCCTGTTGAAATTTGCATTGATCTGAACTCTGCCTTCACGCTGAATTACATGCAGTGATTTGAGTGTTGACTAAACAATATGTGAAGCAGTTTCTTTGGAAAAAATTACTAAAAACACATGATTATCAAGATGTTTTGTAAAAACTTGTGCTTAAAATCTTAATTCACAGCTGAAATCAGAGTTTAACTTGAGAGGAACATGAAAACAGATTTGGATGTCCACATGGCAGAAAGAGCAAACTTTTCTCATTCTCTTTCAGGAGGCCGTTGCCCAGGCTGAAACCCACACGCAGGCCCCGTCCCAGTCTCGACCCCAAGTAGACCCTTCCGAGCTCGTTCCACGCCTGTGCCACCTGGCCCGGTCTGAGGTGGGCTACGGCTTCAACCTCCACAGTGATCGATCTCGACCAGGACAGTACATCCGCTCCCTGGACCCCGGATCACCAGCAGACCACGCCGGGCTCCGACCACAGGACAGACTGATAGAGGTAGGATGGAGGAGTGTGGATGAAGTGTCCATGTGACATTTGAACGGGATAATATGACAGTAAAATGACACTTTCAACTCTCCTGTTTGACTCAACTGCATTATCTTACCATTGTTATTTTGTTCAGTCTGTGTTAGTGTTGGATGTATATGAGCTGATTTCACCCAATAAACAACAGACTGCATCCAGATTTTCACAGTAATATTCACCACTTAATTTTTGGGACTGTATTAAAAGTTTTTTTAAAAGCTTTCTCATTTACTTTTTTTTAACAGTCAAGACCAATTTAATCCTTTCCTTTATGCAGAACCTCCATTTTTACACAGAAAGCATTAAAAATGCACAACTTTTATTCAGACGTAGTTCAGACTTAATTTTATTTTCATTTTTGTTTATTTTCTATTTTATTTTTTATGTGGGTTTTGAATACATATCATATGTGATTATAGGATGAATTTAGGTTGTTAAAATATGGTGCTTTTGTCAGCATCTAAATTATATCATAATTACACATTAGAGTACACATGAGGAGCATTATAGCAATTGAATACAGTAAAAATGAGGCAATCCAGATGTTTCCTAACAACCTCTGGAGCAGGTCCGAATACAGATACAAATACAGATATGTGTGGGAAGTCAACCAGTGCAGTATGGGACTGGGTGGTGGAGCAAATAAGAGAGTTTTATGAGTGTGCTTAGGAATAACTTACAGTGGTGAGGGAGAACCTCCACAGCAGTGGTGATAAGCTGAAAGGAATTTGGGTCGTAGAACCAAAAGCACAAAACAGTGAGTTAGTTTTAGTACAAAAGTGTTTTTAATGAGCATATGCACTCGGTCAGCACAGCAGAGTTGGGTAAAGGAATGAGGAGATTATGAAAAATGTGCATTAATGATCACAGATAAATGATTCAGGGTTAGTGTGGTTCATGTCAGCCGGTAGAAAAAGATTGATTGGGTGTGAGACAATATCTCCAGAGGCCTCTTGTAAGCATTCATCTTGCCACTTTGGAGAAGTGTGTTTTCTTCAGTATGTTTGATGTGTTTGCGTATGTTTGTTAATGTGTGCCTGGACTTCTGATTTTTCACAAATTCCCACATTTCTAAATAACATTCAGTCCATAACTTCCAGAGAAATCTATGTTTATACTTAGATGTTCATCCAAACAAAAAAACAAGTATGTAACATAGAAGGAGTTTTTACTTTTCAACACTAGTCTATGACTAGTGAACTGAATTCTGCAGCTCAGTTTCATGCATTTTCCCACACATGGTTGAGTCCAGATGTGACCATATCTACCAATGGTGTGACATGTGTATATAAAAGACACAAATGTTACTCCTCTGCCTACTGTCAGAGGCCCCCTGTTTCTAACGATAACAGGACCTGAAGTCTGGACTCTGTCTTCGCTGTGTGTCGGGCTGGTGAGAGAGAAGAGGCCGGTCACAGGGGAGAGGAGAGGCAGCTATAAATCAGTCTGATCTCAGAGGCTGACAGGGAGAGAGAGACGAGGAGGAGGCGGGACCGAGAAGTTTATGTTTGTGTGTGTGTGTGTCTCTTCTTTTAAAACATGAAGAGAAATAGAGGAAGAGAGAGTGTGTGTTAGATAAGAGAGAAAATAAACAGTAGAAAGCAACAATATGTGGACAATAAGGATGATGGTGTATTTATTTAAATGCCAGTCACATGACAGTTTAAGGTCATCCGTTTAATTGAAATATAGATTAGTTAGTTTGTTTATTTCTAATTTTCTTGCTCCAAAAGGGGGAAGGAAATGGGTGACAAAGAGCTTGAGTGTTTGGTAAACTTTCCCCTGGTTTAAAAGCAAAAAAAAAAAAAAAAACATCCTGGCAATGACATTATAATTTTCAGTATAAGCTGTTTGTTATTTATCTGAGTATACAAACACAACTTTTACCCTTCTTCCCATGACCTTTGCCCTCACTGGCTGTACTTCAGGGTCCAGACCAGGCTGCAGAACAGGCCAAGCAGGATCCCACTAGGGTCTGATAATAAGGTCAACCAGAGTTCATTAAGGACCTCCAAACATGACAAGGAACAAATTTGTTGTTTTGAGTGTTTTAGACAAGTTTTTATTTGATTTTCTAACAAAATGTCTCAAAATCAGCATGCAGAGACGTGAAAGTTGTGATACAATGAGATAATCTTACACACTAAAGGTAACTTTTAATGTTGCATAGTAATCCAGTTATTCTGGATTTTTTTTAAATCTGGAAAACAAACAAATATCAATCAGTTATTTTAAGGGGTTAATGTCCTAAGACATTTATCTTTTTGGCCAAAAACAGACACTTCCTGAAGCCTATCTAGCTGTTTCCTTTATTTCCAGTATTTTTGCTAAGCTAAGCTAGCCTGCTCTGATGTATTTACAAGACAGATATGGGAGTGGTCTCAATCTTCTCATCAGACTCTCAGCAAAAAAAGTGAATAACTAGTTCTCAGAAATGTCAGACCATAATGTTTTTGCTCAGCAGCCAACCTCTCAAACTAACTAACTAATGAGTGTTATAAACTGTGTATGATATGTTGTTAATGAACCAAAACAGTGATAACCATCAGTACAGTCCTCAGGCAAAGTAAAAAATCACTGATTATACTTCAGTAGCAGTCTTGGCATTAACAGATGCTGATGTACTGATGCTGCACTGGAACGTTACACTGGTGGTGAGAGTGTGTGGGAACATCCTGTGGCAGGTCGCTAACTAAACAGCCACAGAGCTCCACCTCCCAGAGTCTCTTCCTGGAAACACAAGTACACAAGTTAAGGATCACGTTCACATATACACATTCAGATGAAGTCAAAAAGTTCATAAGGCAGTTTCAGGACAAATTAATTTCATCTGGGAGAGTTTTATTTGCTTGATGTACATGTGCAAAGATTTAAGTATAAATTACTTTGAATAAGATAAGATGTCTTATAATATCTGTTTTGTTTAGGGCTGAAACATGATGTGATTAACAATGTGATTATAATTGTAGTAGAAATAATGTGATTTGAATATCCCGTAAGTCATTTTTTAAGCAAAAAAAATTAACTTCTCCAAACTGCAGCTTTAGCAGAGTTGGGATTTGCCAAGTTCTTAATTGCTTAAACAAGAAAGTAGTGGAGGGAATTAATCTATTTTTAGTAGTTTCATCCCTTTTACTAGGGATGAAATATCCACAGCGAACTGTGAGCACTCCTCTAAGCTATGTATCCTTTTACTGTTCATGTTTTTGCTCTTTTGTTTTGTTTTTGTATGAAAAGGAAAATCTGTTTACTGTTTGCATAAAGCTTGGCAGCTTTGCACAGTTTCTGTTTACAATTATCTTTGGTTTCCTGTGTGATGCTGTAAGTTAAACATATTGAGTCTGAAAGTGATCTGGTGAATATTCATATGACATAATGCTAAATGTGACTGAAAAATCTGAGGCCTTGCTAAGTCAGTTGAGTGTGTGCGTGTGTGTGTGTGCCTGTGTGTGTGTGTGTGTGTGTGTGTGTATGTATGCTGATAATTGCAACCGTCTCTGACCATGCTTCAAGAAAGCTCTTGTGTTATCTGTCAGCAGCTTGTTAGGGAGGTGAACAACCATGACAGATCTCTCCCTCTCTCCTTCTGTCTCTCTCTCTCTCCCTCTCCCTCTGTCTCTCTCTCTCGTTGTCTCTTGCTGTTTTTTTTTTCTCACCACGCCCCATTACACTGGAGGTGTATCAGCAGCTAGTGTTGTAAAGGCCGTGGTGAGAGCTCGGCTCTCTGCCGATGTTTTGGCAGACACCAGTGAACGCCTCATCAGTCTCAGTGCTCTGCCTGCGCTTAACAGTGCGTACTCTGGACCTCTCACTAACATGCAAGTGACATCAAAGTATAAATAAAAGGTCACCACACACACTTCAGTCCAGTTTTAAACCCCTCAGCAGCTATTGGACGGATTGTCATCAAATTCTTGTACAAACATGCATGATTCCCTGAGGATGAATCCTCCGGAGTTTGCTGATATCCTGCTTTTTAATTTGTATCATCAGAAGTTCACATTTTTCACTTAACCAGTACAACTCTGACTTTTCATCTACACGATTAATTAGCACTAAATTCTGTTTCTCTTCTTTATCTGTTATTTTAGTTATCCCCTCACTTTTTCTAAAGTGCTACCATGAGGTTCACATTTATGATTTAAAATGAACAACAACTGTTTTATGAATTGCCATTAAATCCGGCACACACATTTATGTCATCCTTATCCTTGTTGTGAAATGTAGTCACTGGTGGTTCTTTAACCTTTCCTGTTTTACCCCATTATGATGGCATTCCCATCAGCCTCAGCTGTACTTTAAGTGTTCTTAGTTCTTCTTGGCACGTGGTTTTTCTAACATGCTAAACTAAGACAGTGGCATGGTTAAATATTTAAAAATGCTTAGCATTAGCACGTTAGCATTGCCACTGTGAGCATGTTAGCATTCTGATGTTGACTTTTAGCTCAAAGTACTGTTCTGCCTAGGAACAGCTTTACAGAGAAGCTGATATGGCTGCAGACTCTTCGTCTTGTTGTAATTTCAATCAGACAGAGATGAGCATGCTTTTATTTCTAAAAACTTTGACAATGAACAAAGATCAAAGTTATTTTCAAAAGCAAACATCCGTCATTTTGACCTAGAAATTGTGTCTTTTGCTAAGACATTTGTATGACACTTTTCAAATACTGTTTTAGTCAGTGGATTTCAGCTGTTCTGAAAACATAAAAAATTACACCAACTTTTTTCACCACAATCAGTTTTCAGGTAAATTTGTAAGACAACTTAACGTCTTGTTTAACAATGTCCCGTAGTTTCAACTGGCTTCAGTTCATATCAGTTTCCAATTCAGATCTAAGTCTTTGTGATGCTAAACTGGAGACTAATAAGTTAAAAATCATTTGTTGTTATATTCACAGATGTGTGGATGTATTTGAAGATATTTTTTTTGATCAATCCAACATTAACCTGAAGCTGCTCTTACACACAGACACACACAGACTCACACCACATCAAAAATGTACCAGTGGACTTTGGGTGACTGGACCTCTCTTGACTTTAATCAGACACACACACTAGTATCAAGGGGAAATGTCCCATGAGAAACAGGCTCCTGTACTGTTCCTACAGCATGTATTAATTAGCCCGGAGAGCAGAGTGTATTGTCTAGTGTGGGATGGACTGTTAATGAAGGGCTGTGAAACATGACACAACACCTGTTGTTTGGCTGAATACAAAGATGCTTGTTCTCTCTCTATCAAACTGTCTGTCTGTTTCCTGGCGGACTGATGTCTGTTTTTTTATGTATCTTATCCGTCTGTCACGAGTCCTGCGAAGAAAGGACCAGTCAGAGTTTTTTGATGTGAAATAGAGGAAAAATTCACATTTTCCATGCTTGATTTGACTTTTTCCATTTCCAGTGATGTCTTCTTTACGTTCTCTCTCTCTCTCTCTTTCTCTCCTGATCTTAAATTTCCTTCTTTTCTCCCCTGATAGGCCCATTAGGTCTGTCTCATTGCACCTTTTTGCCTACAGTCCTATTTTCCACATTTATCTCACCCCACTTTCCTCACCCATAAATAAGAGCAAAGGCTAATTTTAAGAGTTAGCACTTTTCTTTATCTCCCTCTTTTCTAGCACATCTTATCTTGTCATAAGCAGTGAATTTTAAGCAAATTCCCCCTCTAGACTCCTGACACCTGACACCGGCAACATAGCCGGAGCACAGGAGAGGCATCAATAATTGATTGTGAACCAACACTAACTTGGCGTGGTGCGACGCTGCCTGCCTCAGAGAGGCCGAGGTCTTTACCAAGCTGTTGAAACTCAGGCTTCCAATTCACACAACATCTAGATAAGAGTAATAACAGCCCATTATGTTTTGCTAGCTAGGTGTAGAGGCAAGGACAATATTGTTATACAGATGGATAGACACACAATGCGTTCATTGTGCCCCTGTGTTCTGCTGTTTCTGGCCCTGATGTTTTCTGATTGTTGTTGTTGTGTCAGAAAGTATAAATGACTTTTTCATGTCTCAAATCTAAAGTCCTGCAGCTGCATGTACAGCCGCAAAGATTGAAGAATTCACTATTAATGATATATTATTAATTGCATGGAGCAGGCACTCTGAGAGTCATGCTGAACAGTATATCATTGGTATGTTGGTCCACAGCTCCCCCTACTGGATGAAAGAGGTAACACAGGCCCTCGGCATTATATACAGCACAGTATGTCAACAATAAATAATCAGAACTCAAGTGCTCTGTGTAACTCTGATATTCCGCTGACATGGATAATCTGGTTGGTTAATCCAAGTAGTCATAGTAGTGGTTGACCTGGCATTTATTGTTCATGTATTCAGTCTTTCTGGGAGAAAATGAGACATTAAATGTCAAGCATACTGAGTCTAAGTTTTATGTTTCACTCTCTACTTTGGAGAAATGCTTAATTTGTATAAAATATGATGTCTGCCTCTACAACTTAGTGTGTATTTATATTCATACTTACACACAATTAAGAAGTCGACTGTTGTCAGATGTTTGATAAGATCTGTGGAATATCAGCAATGTTTAGATAAGTGTGTAGTGAGTTGATAAAATACCAAGAGTTGTCACAGTAAAGTTGCAAAGCCATCCAAAAAAATCCACCTTTCTTCCTCCCTAAAACCCTCCTCTTTTTGTTCCTGTGGTCTCCAGGTGAATGGTGTGAACATCGAGGGCATGCGGCATGCAGAGGTGGTCGCCTTCATAAAGAAAGGGGGAGATGAGACCTGGCTGTTGGTGGTGGACCCTGATACAGACGAGCACTTTAAGAGGAGAGGGGTCGTCCCCACAGTCAGCCATCTCAGAGGTGAGACTGCAGCAAGAACTTTGTTGCAAAGACGGTTGTTAAACTGGGTCAACCATTGAGGTCTGTCATTGTTTTATAAAGTTTTCTTAGAATAGCCATGAAATCAATTTTTGACACAGGTAAAACGTTCATATACAATGTGAGGCTGCTAGCAAGGTGACAATGTAGTCTGGTGTTGGCACTTTTAACATTTGGAACCTAATTTTGAGCCATAATGTTTAAATGGATGTAAAAATCCTGTAAGGCTCCTATTTGTTAAATAAGATCCTATTCCTTCTGAACATAAAAAATGTAAAAATATTTTTATAACTAAAGTGTAAAACAGCAATCTGTGGGCTTCTGTGTGTAGATTATGACGGTCCATCCATGTCCAACGGCTCCCCCAACCCTCAGATCAACGGCAGCTCCACCACACAGTCCATCAGGTCCACACACTCTGACCTCAGCAGCCACGGCAACAGCACACAGGTGGGTGTTGCCATTCATGTATGGCGTTGTGTTTGGTCTTTAATCCTCCACATCAAAGTCAGTACCCTCAACCCTTCTGTCTGTTTTTCTATCTTCAATGTATCAAAAAACAAATATCTCCTGTGTAGCTGGCTGATGATGAGGGCAGCCGGCTGTCGGACCCGTTTGCTGAGATGGGCCTGAGCGCTACGGCAGCAGAGGAGAAGATGAAGCTCCATGCCAAAGAAAAGAAGAAGGCACCGCAGATGGACTGGATAAAGAAATATGAGTTGTTCAGCAACTTCTGAGACATTCCTCTTCTGAGGACACTTCACATACCAAAGGACAGAGATGAGGAGTTCCTTGCAGCCCTCCAAGTGAATGAATTTGTGTTGCTGGAGAAAGTCCCTCTCACTTCACAGAATATGTTTTTCTTAGAGAAAATACCAAGATACAGCAGAAATATTTTTTGCTGCTTTAATCAAATGTGACAAAAGCAAAAGATTGCAGAATGGATTTTACTTTTTATGCCACTTCAGAGACTCTTAAGCAAACACTTTATCTGCTTCAAATTGCTTACCGGCTGCAAAAACACTGCAAAGTCATCTCAAATCACTTCCTTTAAATCTGCATTTTTCAGATGGGAGTATTGCAGATATTTTTTTTACAAATTGCCCTAATCCTCATCATTTTTCTCTGCTTCCATCATTCCATTCTCCCAAAGACTCAAACAAATGTGGGAGACAGTTATTTTTATATTTAAAAAGTATAGACACTATTAAAAAAAAAAAAAACATCATTATGGACTGCATTTTAAAGAGTTTTATGGACACTTTGACATTATTGATTGTGGACATTGTGGGAGAATTGGCCCATCAGTCAGAGGAAGCCCAAAGTTGGCAGAAAAATCACTGTGAAAGAGTTGAGACCCTCCACCTCCAGCCCAGGCAGATGCTTGATAATGACCACAGACAGAGAAAAGGATGGCTGTGTGCGCTCATTTTGTGTTATGAACCCTACATGTATTTTTACTTTAACATAGAGTGAATTAACTGATCATCAGATTGGCCCTGCTTTAATTAAAAATAATTAATCTAACTTGTTATTTGGCACTCAACCTTAATAATTGTACCACCACTAACCTGTGTAGTGCACATGTGCATAACAAAGGGAGGCACCACTAACATTGCTTGTATTAATGCAGAAAGTAATGGAATCTGGAACGTCGAGTGAAGGAAGATTTCTCAGGCAAAGGGCATGATGAATGAGTTTATCACTGGGGTTGGTTTGATGTGTACAGCGGAGGCCAAACCTTAGCCACAAATAGATACTCATTTGGCTAAAAACATAAACAGAGTTGATGTTTATTCAGATCATTATATGGGAGCTGAGTCTGACTACTTTTTATTTAGGAGCAGCAGCTTCCAGCGGTTGGTTGGCTGGCAACAACTCAGAGCACAAAAAAAAAACTGTCCAACAAACAATCCCCTCAAAGCTGAAAATAGTCATATTTACATTTTTTTGTACTGACTGTAGGGATAGTTTGGATTTCTGAAAGTGAGGTTGTATAAGGTATTTATCCATAGTCAGTTTATCAGTTTGCGTGGCCCATGCTTGGTGAAGCAGCATGAATACCAATGTAGGAAGCGAAGCAATGTAAGCAATTCCAATGCTGTGGAACTGCAGAAAATAGTATTTTAGCAAAAAAAAAAATTTTTACATTCATTATTTTAGGTGTACGCTCTAATTTGAATATTTCATTGTTTACCTTGTTGTCAGTGTCCTTTTCAACAAAGAACTTAAGTCATTAAATCAAACTATATGCTCTTCAAAGTCACTGGGACCCTTTGAACAAAACAGTATTTTTTTTTTCCCGAAAAAACAAGGTTAAGTTCAGATTCACCAAAGTCAAGCCATAAGAAAGACAAACTAGGTGGACCAGCAACTGCTGTGCTTTTCAAGGTAAAATTATGGGTTTTGTCAAAGGAGTCTGGCAGCTCAGGAGAGAGTGATAGTTTTAGATTTTCAAAAATGGCTGTCTAATGGGAAAATAAAGCTGAGAAAACATTTTAATTTTAGTTTAGGCTTAAAATGTTACAAATTTCTTTAAATAGCCCTTATTTTATGTGGCTTTAATACATTTAACATTGTCTTGAGCCACAGCAGTTCATTGCTTAGCCTTCTACGACAATACTCCTACTGCTTCTCCCAACTAGAGGGAAGCTAAGCATTATCCACTGTAGATAATACAGTAGATGAGAATTGTTAAACACCTCATGCAGCCCAATAGTATGAGATATAAGGTGTAAATTAGTGATCTTTAGTGGTACAAGAAGATGGATTTTGTTACCTTTTAGACAGAGCCAGGCTAGCTGGTACCTCCTGTTTCTGCTTTAAGCTAACTGACTGCTTTAAGTATGTTCACCTTTACCGTACAACCACAGGACTTGTAATCTTTTCATATATCTTCCCACTAGAATGCAAGTAAGAATATTGCACAAAATTACATATTGTACCTTTAATCGAACAAGTACCAGAGCCAGGAAAGAGAAGGAGATAAATATTTAAAAGTGCAGCATATTCGAGGCTGACGGAGGAGTGAAGGAATGTGTACAACCACAACATAAGCAGAGTTTTAGCAGGTTGTAGCTGTGGGGTGGAGGGAGTGCAGGAGAAGCACTCAGCGAGGTCAGAGATGCTCTGGAGAGATCAAGTGAAAGAGACTGTGGGAGCCATGGAGCTTACTGAGGATTATTACGCATACAGGGACAGCTGTCATACACATGCTCACACACATTTGGAGCACAATGTGTGTCTGTGTGTGTGCAGAGAAACTATACAACACAGCAATCCAAGCAGTGTTGATGTTATGCATCACAACAAGTGGGACAGCGAGTGGGAGGAATGTCAGTCACGTCTGTGGACGTCTTGTCTTTTTATTGTACCCGTTCACTCCCTCACATGTACTCCACACTAACAGAAGTGTCTTGATTCATCTTTCACATCAGTCCATGTGTGCAGTAGGGCTCAATCTGTAAAAGAACTCCATATTATTATGGCTGATGTATATACAGTACAAGCATACAGTATATATGCTAGGTTGCATTTTTATTTCAATAAAGTGTGACAATTGCATTTTTGAAAATATTAAATTGATGTCATTATTTCTGGTAGCTTCTCTGTCTGTTCTCTGTCCTTTCTTTTAACTCTACATTTTGTTTCCCATCATCCCTGTCCTTTCTCTCACTGTTAGTAAAATATCTCTCATATGTTCCTGTTTCTTCTAAAAAATTTTTTCTTCTCAGCCCCCACTCTCTCAGTTTCTGTGTCTCTTGCTGTGGATTATGATGACGTACAGTTTCAGTTTCAGCCTGTTCTCTAAATTCTTCACCAGCCAGCTGCTGCTGCTGCTGCTGCTGCTGCTGTGAGCTTTCAGGCCAAACAGAGGTTAAAAGTGTACTTATGTGCGTGCGTTTACGTGTGTTTCTGCATTTTTATGTGTGTCTCTATTGTTCATGTCGGTATGTAAAATATGTGGTTGTGTCTTTTTGTCAGTGCAGCAACTTTAAAAAGTCTGTGTAATTTGTCACCAGATAGGCAGTAGTGGAAAGAGTACTCAGATTCTTTACTTTAGTAAAAGTACTGACACTCCATTACCACTTAAGGTCCTTACATTAAATTCATATATGTGGGAAAAGTTCAAAAATTGTATCAGAAAAATGATTAAATTACACCATAAAAGGTAGCCCCTTAATAGTTAGGATGACATAATTCAGTTTTTGATACTGATGCATTAGTGTGTTTTGTTTTGTATGTCACAGGCATATGATTATATGATGTAAAAAACACAGAACCTCTTAATTAATTACCATTTTTTCCATTGTCACTTCGTCATAGAAGGTTTCAGTAATGCACCTTGACACTGGTTGCTACCTGCCACGAAATGGAAAAATTCAGTAAGTGTGATTGTTCTTTTCGTATGTTTGTACAGTTATGGGAAAAGAATCTTCTTTTACCCCGTGTTTTAAGTGTGATTCATTTGCAAAATAGAGACGAAACTCTCAAAAACAAAGTGAAAGATGAATTCAACTGGCAGAATTTTTTCTGAAGATACTGAAAATAATATCCTTATTGTAAATTCATAAGGCCACAATGATTGTGTCATGAAATTTGAAACAATGAAACTCTAATGTGTAAACTGCATTATATTGTTAGAACTGTGAGAATGAGCTAGATTCAACTACTTTACTCCAACTCCTTTGGTTACCAACCAAGTTCTAGTTTGTCCTGGTAATTCTGAGGGGCCTGAAATGATTGATAGGGTAGAAAGCAAGAAAAAAGTTTTGCTACACCACTTTATGTTTACAATCTCACCTATAATTTTGAAATATTGAGTGAATTAACCAGCTTAAGCTTAAACTGAGTATTTACAGTAAGTATACCAAACAGGAAATGTCTCTTTGGTGAAACTTCAGCAGCTTCTAGACATCAAATGTATCTGTGGTTGATATGCGGCCCTGTAATCTGATTGCAATTATGACAAAAAAATAATACTGTATATCCACATGGTGGTGCACTATCAGCATTTATCATCCAGGAAGTAAGCCAAACCTCTGTAGCGTGATACATCCAGTGCCCTGCCTGATCTTTGTCAAAAAGTAATGCCACACGTGTGCACATTATCAGGCTCCCTGGAGGTTATGGCAAGGCCGAGCAGTGACGCCAGCACATCAAAGGATGGGCCCAGTTCAAAGCAGTCTGCAATTTCACAGCAGTAAAAGCAAGAGAACAGAAGCAGAGAATAGAGCCACAGGTGGGCACTTTCTGTTTGCCTGTCTGTCTCCACCAATGCAGGCATTTCTACTTATTATTGATGATAGATGATTGCTTGTGTCACCCTACGTTTCTGTTCTCCTGGACTCTAATTTAAGTTTTCCTCACAAACAATTTTTATTTTCTACTTGTACTGTTTCAGCCTTATTTGTACTCTGATAACGTCTGTCTGAATCTTCCCCCCTCCGTCCTCCAAATCCTGCTCAGTATCCCACATCGCCAACCACCATCCCACCCACCCGAGCCAGAGTGCCACCCGTGAAATGGTGCCAGGGCTGCCTGGGATGCAGCGGTGCCCGCAAGAAGAGAAACCAGAGACTGACAGGGGGAGAGAGAGAGAGATGGGAATGGGGGGAGGGGGGGTGTGCGTCCCCATGGCAACTGTGTGTTTTTGTTAGCGCTCGTGAGTCAGACAAGCAGTGACTCACAGTCAGGAGGAAACACATACACACACACACACAGAGTCACATTCATACTCACACTCCCACTCATTCGAAGGGAAGCCAAATAAGGACAGCTACACCAACATGCAGAGAGAGAGGGAGAGCGAGAGAGCAGGGAAAAAAAGAAAAGAGAGAGGGGAGGGAGTTGGCCAATTTGTGCTAACCTAGAAAAATCAAGAAAGAAACAAACAAAGGGAAAGAGTTGCAAGTGAAAAAAAGAAAGGATCAAAGAGAGAGAGAGAGAGAGAGAGAGAGAGAGAGAGAGAGAGAGAGTTGGGATAGGAGTGTGCCTGAGCTGAAATGGAGGGAAGCCGAAGAGGGCGCGAGTGCGAGCGCATACCTTCTCCCAGGAGCACCCTTCATATGGGTGGGGCAAGCGGAAACACACATGCAGACACACCCAGTTTGTGCACACCTTGGCTTAACTTGCTAAACCACCCATTTATTGTCTGACGCCTACGCAATTAGGAAGGCCACCTGGATTGTTTTTACTCAACAGCATTTTCATTTCTTTTATATCATCAGTCTTTTTGGATAAAAAGCTGAGAATCGTTCACAAGCTGACAAAGCTGCACTGAGACGTGTGTTTTAGATGTTTTCTTTAACTTCAGTAATGTTTTTGCGTTGTGGAAATGAGTTGTTTAATTATTCTTGCATTCATCATCTACGTCCCCTCTGACTGAGGGGTTTATTTTCCCACGGCCCGTTGTTTCAGTGGAGGAGTCCTTTAGGTGGTGGAGATGACTAACTTTATTTACCCTGAGGAGTGATTTACGTCCAGCTACAGACCATCGCTCATCCCAGTCTAAATGTGTGCTTTGGCTACTGTTGACCCTGACATAGAGGCTCTTTGTATGAGTGCGAGTCCCCCACATGTTCTAGACAGCAGCAGAAGGTAGACCACCGCAAAAACCCCCCATTTGACAAAAGTGTATCCATGTGTTTTTGCAGTATCATAAAAACTGATATACTGCGAGTTCCCACAACTCTGCTTAACAAAGCTGACACTTAGGTTTAACTCAGTGGCTTTATGACTCTCTCTCTCATCTTTTTCTTTCCATCTTCATTTATATGCTGCCAAAGCTTGTTGCTAATACAGAAAAATATGACTCAGATTTGTAACATTTAAAATGAAACATGCAATATCTATAAATATAAAGATTTGAAAGATAAGAAGAGATTTGTGTGCAACTTTGCCCCACTTTTCATCTATCTCTTTGCCTCTCTAATGGCTGAAGTTCAGCTCAAAACAGCCTATCAGAGCCCAGCATTGATGACTCTTCTTGTCAGTTTTTATCTTTGCAGAGATAACAGACAATCACCTGTCCCCTGACAGTTGGGAGTCGTTTCACGTGTATTCTTTTTATGTTCTTCTTCTTCAAGGAGATGGGAGTTTGAAAACAAACTTGCAGGGAAGCCAAAGCTCACACACTTTGAACAAAAGGACCATTTAAAAGCATGATGCCTCTAAGGATAAAAGTCATCAGTTATGTTGTGTCTTTTTTTTTCCCAGGCTGGTTTCAAGACAGAACCTCTCTTGTCAGGTTTCACCCTCCATCTCTGCCCCAGCTTCTTTATGGCAGGTGATCAGCAGGTGGAGAAAGCCTGGTGTTAAGGTTTATGAGGGAAAGAAGAGGAGGGTCAAAGGTCATTGCTGAGTGAGCAGGCCAGCTGGGAAACAGCGTTACAGGCCAGTGTCAGAGCCTGGATGCCTTGAAGCTAACAAGGGAGGGCAGAATGTGGTGCAGAGCTGTAAAGGGTACAGGAATTGGGGAGAGTGTGTGCGCCTGTTAACACACAAGTGATTAATGGGACGGAGGAAGTCACCCGGCTGTGTGTCACTCCAGATGATGTCAGCGGTTGAATGGAGGAACAGAAACACCATATGGCCACAGATAGGCTTCCTCTCTCGTTGACCACCACAAACAGAAAATGACAGTCTTACACGTACAGTTCACTACCTTTAATCAGTTCCTCAAACTCAAACACAAATATATCTACAAGCTAGTTGCACAACTGTATTTTATTTTCAATGATTCTCCCCAGCGGTTCATGTCTGTTTCTGCTTCCTCATTAAACAGCCATAGTGCCATTAACAACAGCGCTGAAAGAGATTTTGATTCATAATGAACTGCTGCTGCAAAAGGCAGTCGCTCATTACAAGTAAAAACACTTATTATTATGTACAAGTCAATTTTGAGATTTTGAGCTGTTTTGCTCAAAAAATCTATAAATTAGAATTCAGATTTCTGTTCTGGATGTTTAAGACAAATTTGTGCATGTTTAATATATATTGTTTCATTTGCATATTTGAAGAGAGAAACATTTCAAACAACCTGTTATACAAAAAAAAAATAGCTGTCATTATCAGAGAAAGTTTGATGGTGACATCTTTATTTACCCTGTACAGCTGTAGTGTTTTAGTCTCTCATCTTAAATGAATGAATGAATGAATGAATTTGAACAGTTTCTATCTTTAAAGGCTGCTTGCTAAAAATTAGTTTTTGCTAAGACTGAAAATCTCCACTTCAACACCTAAGATTCATCAAACTGGGTTTGAACAAAGGGACCAAACATGGTAACAATCGAGTTTTTATTGGTTGTTGACAGATTTTTTTTTAATCCTTTGACTCAAGAATTGCAATCTGGGTTTTGTCCAATAATTAGATTTCTGCAGTGGAAAAGTATGCAATTAGAACTAATGTTACTAGACAGAAATCTCAGAAAACTTGTAATACAAAAAACCTTCATCCCATTATTATCCATTAAGCAGGGAACTTTCATGTTGATTACAAGTAATTAAGATTCTATTTACCTGCAGCATCTCCTTTTTTAAGTCTACACATGATTTTCTCTCTCGTTCCCTCCAGTTCTATGAGCTCATGGAAAATTAGCCCATAGAAATTAAGAAAATTCACCTTTGTTTCCTCTGTGTTTGTGTGTCCTAAGAACTCATCTGTTCACTGAGTCTCATCACCAGCCGGACCCTGATAGCTGGACCTCTTTCCATCTGGCCAGCTGGCCGGCTGGGTGGTCAGCTGGTCGGTCAACAGACTGGTTGGCTGGAGGAATGATTGGCTGCCTTGATGGAAGGATGGAGAGATGGATGGGCATCTATGTCGGCAAAAATGCCAAGCAGCCTTTGGGGTTTGGAAGGAGACTCACAGAAAGGGGAGAAAAAGAGGGAGAAGGTGGGAGCAGGAATGGGAGGAAATAAAATGAAAGAGTCAGAACACATTAAAAGACTTAGCTGTTCAGTGAGATAAGGAAGTGGTGTTGAGTCCAAGAAGTAAACTAGTCAGAGGGGCAGCAGTCAAGCAGACAGAAAGAAAAGCAAGCAAGGAGGTGGGGGGGATGTAAAGGTGGTCTTGGCTGGATATTTTTAGCATGGAGTGGGAGAGGGCGGTATCTTCTCAAAGGGTTTTTCCAGAGAAGTATATTTAGAGCTGGGTTGTGTAAAAAAGACAGAGGGAGAACAGGAGGGATGTGCACTGTACACTAATGCCAGTCTGATGTAAGAGTCTGCAATAGGACCACACACATTCTTTCTTTTCTCTCCGTGGCACTTTATCTGCCTCTTCCTCCCTTTATCAAATACAGAGTCACATACAGTATGCATTTAATCTGACACCCTCTCACATATAGATCTTGTTATTTAACTACGAACCAAACACACACACAGATGTTTTTTCACACTCCCAACCACAGGCCTCTGCCAAACTCCATAAACATACAATACACGCACATTCTTGACCCAGTTTTGAAACGGGGGAGTAGCTTCTCGACAATGAACGCCCTATAGACAGATCGAACATTTAAACCCCTCGATGCCCGACAGCTTTTCAGCACATCAGCTAACGCCAGGCACACCAGACACCGCAAATCAGACAGAGATTTTCCAAATGTTAAAGCAGCTAGTGTGGTATAAAGTTGAAGAGGGAGAGAGAGAGAGAAAGAGGGGGAGAGAGACACAGCTGAAAAAGCAATGCTGATAATAATGAAAGAAATGAGAGGGAGAGAGAGAGCAGTGTGGTCTCCATTTAGCTTGCTAAGGATAATAGCATGCACGCTGGCTGAGGCAGACAGAGAGAGAGAGAGGAGAGGAGAGCGAGTGCAGAGCCGCAGTGACGCCATTGTGGTTCCGCAGCACTTCCTGTCTACCGCCGCAGTGTTTGTGTGTCTTGTCTCCACGGCAACTGCCAACACATAAATACCAGAGAGGTAGTAGTGAGGTAGAGAGAGAAAAAGAGAAAGAGAGAGAGCAAAGGAAAGACAAAAAAAAAAAAAGGCCAGGGGCCAGTCAAAGTCAAGTGGATCCATTCGGAGCCTCGGCTAAGAAGTGCTGGTCTTTGGGTGGACTTCATGACCGCTGGTTTGGACTGAATGCCAGTGACATGGTCCAGATGAGGTATAAAAGTTATGACCTCAAATGTCCCAGGACGGGGTCAGGGTTGGACGGAGAAAAGGACTCAGAGAACGGGATGGTGATGGGTGTGTTGGGGGGGTTTACTCAGGGCCACTAATTCAGGGTGGAGTTTAGAGGGAGGAGGAGGAGGAGGAGGAGGAGGAGGAGGAGGAGAGGGATTACAGTTTGACAGGTTAATTCAGGAGGCCACCTACTAGCTGACAGGTTGCTGGTTCAGTTCTCTCCAGCAACCTTAAACGGCACTGCTAACAGGGCCAACACCCCCACTCAGCATGTGTAGCACCAATTAATATGCAGTACAGAACATCATACAGAGCAGGACTTAAACTGGAGATGATCAAACCCAAAAATGCAGTTCATCAAATCAAAGACTGTATTTTAAAGTAACTTATACAGCCATAAAATAAAGGTCATTATAATAGAGAGTTGAATGGAAACTAGAGCTTCCCATTTCTGATCCAGGTATAAATAAACCTCAATCAAACTGCCGGTATGCTGTATATGTCTACATGAGGACGGCAATATATATAAGTATAGATATTTATTAAATAGTTCAGTCTTTTATTAACACTGTTGTCCACAAGGTTGACACCATCATGGTGTTAATGTCATGACTCAATGAAAAAGCCTAGTGGAAAAATCAAGAAATTTGGACAGAGACAATAAAGCAATAGATACTTAATATAACAAAAAAATACAATTGAAAACTCGAGAGAATATCTGCTCATTAGAAATTTTTTGAAAAAAAAAATCTTTGTCCAGAAGTCCTAGAGTTTTCTACTTTCTTTTGACAGCTTGATTTAAAAGGATTTATTGGTACCTGGAGTTTTATCTACATGTTAAGAGTTGTGGTGGAAACTGTGTTGTGCAGCATTTCAATTCCCTTTTCCCTTTTTTTTTTTTTCATTGGATCCCCGTTAGCTTCCCCGAAATGGTTGCTAGTTTTCCTGGTTAACATAACAACCAAAAATAGTGCAAATGAAAATTGCTAAGTATCAATCAATTGTGTATGTACACGTAAACAACGGTTAATCATAACGGAAACAAGGTAGTCAAAGCACTTGCTCAAAAAATAAACAAAAACAAACAAACAGTACCAAAGAGAGCTTTAACAGATGATAGTATATTTAAGATTTTTTTTAGTTTTTTGACTGACTTTTTAAAGTAAACTGTTTTTGCTTTCTTTGATGTTTTCTAGGAAACGTTTTCCAGACCGAAGAACCTCTAAACAGTTTTCATCACGGAATTTGTTCAAGGACAAGGTACTGCCCAATACGCACTTGTTGAGTTCTATTCTCCTGACAAAAACCAGTGTAAACTAGTTTTTCATGGAGGAAAATTTGGTGTTCCATTCCACGTGACAGTATGCATGAATACCAGAAGACAAGAATTCAATTTAGCCTCCAAAGTTAGCCAGGATAGTTGTTTTCCATCTTACTCACATGGGAAAGAACAATGAGGCTGATCTGGCTGCTCTGCTCTGTGCAGTTTGAAGTCTTTTTTAGATGTTCTTCAGCAGCAGACCGGCTGTGATGATGCAGGCGCAGTGGACATGACGAAACTAAAAGAGCTTTTTGTGTCCTTGGGCAGTAGTGGGTTTTGGTCAGTCAACAAGGGCAGAAAAACACTGCCAAACTTTAAACATGTGAATAAATGTGAGAGCACCTCTGACTACAGAAACTGTTGCTGTTAATGAGGGTGCCTTCACGGCCAACGTGTCTGTCTGAATGAGAGTAACACAGATGCCTCAGAGATCAGCTGAAACCTTTATAGCTGCCCTTCGTTCAGTTTTGCTGCATTTCTTTCTTAAACCAAAACAATTTTCCACTGCTTTTGTATAATTGCCTCTGACTCACCATGACAACTAAATGGAAGTTAGTTTTTTTTTTTTTTTAACTCCCAGATCCTGTGGCCCCGATTAGAGTCACTTACTGTCTATTGACTCACTGTCTAAGATGGTCACTCAGCCAAGTGTGTGACCAGTTTACGCACACAAATCTACACACAGGGACACAGTACACACAAGTTACACAAATACATTTTTTATAGTTCCTTATATATTTATATGCACTGAAACACATGAAAAAACAAGCAAAATTGCAGAGAAACAGCAAACACACAATACATGTTTTAGAAACTTGTATGCATGGAGACACACATGTATTCAGGTCTGTACTCTGACCTCTGTGGTATAACACCAGAGCAGAACATTCTATGGAGTGTGTTTCTCTATGAACTATTAACTAAAGGTGACACATGACTCATTATGACTCCACAAGTTCACCTTCTGGAGCTCATGATCTGCAGAGTAGTGACCTGAGATGTGATTGCTGCAATGAATGACCGCATACACACAGTATGCAGAACTGTATGTTCACACTAAATTAAAAATACACACACTGCTATGGTAATCTGTTACAAATGGACCCATCGGCTTGAAAAAGAAAAGTTCACTCACACAAACACACACACTCACAGAGGACACTTGTGACTCTGTGCTTGCATATCATTACACTTTACATAAAGCTGATAATGTTTTACATAACCGTAAAGAACAGAGTACATCCAAAGGGGAGAGAAGGAGCACAGAACTCTCTTCAGCACCATTTTCCTAACACTGTTACCCTCCTGCAATCATCCCTGCCAGCGGGAATGATTGCAGCACATTGCACACCAGAGTTTGCTCACACAGAATTGGCTTCGGTTGAAAAGTTAAAAGATATGGCCTCCTTTAACAGCTTCATACACGGTTTATTTGGATCATATTCCACCCATGCTGGAGAAGGTAAAAGGTTTGAACCGAGAGTTGTTTCGAGTATTCCAGTATTGTAATGAGTGGTTCTTGAGAGCAACTTTGTGTTGTCTCAGTCATTACAGTAGTGGTGTTGCGTGTGGCCTCGCTAATTTTCATTTTCTGAGGGTGTACTTGGCACGCATTGTGTAGACCACAGAATAGAAATGAAAACATTTGGGTTTTTTTTTTTATATATACAGATGACCCAGTTAAGTTTGTCTGAAGATTATTTGGCACACCTGACAATAGATACAGATGCACATAAACACATGGATACACATAAAAAGAGGGACAAAAAGAAAGACAAGGCGACAGGGTGGGAAAAAAGAAATTTATGAAGCTCTGCTCTGTAATAACCAAGGTTGCACATACCACAAGTAATCTTTGCTAACTAACAATCAAAAAGTGAAGGCATTCATTAGAATTCGTTCAAGTCCCGCTGTTATGCAAAGTTGTAAATCCTTGCGAACACAACATAGAAACTAGAGGTCTATAAACAAAACATTATCCCATGTGAAGATAAACGATGTGTTCGAGTCATGTGTCTTACTGGCACAGTCATTTCGCTAAGCTCAGAATGTATGTGTTGCTAAGAGACGCACAAATGTGTGTATGTGTGCGTGTTTGTGGAATGTGTGACGTCCGCGCTCTCAAAGGGGCGAGGTTGTCTGTGCGAGACTTCGCCGCTCACACACACCCAAAGGCTTCAGGGGAAGAAGGGGAAGTCATAAAGCTTCTAATAGCCTGTCTCTGAAGCTCTTGTTACTGTTTGTGTGTGTGTGTGTGTGTGTGTGTGTGTATTGGAGGGGGGGGTCTTCCATGTTTGACAGGTGCAGATCAAACAAAGCTTAGAAACAAACACGTCATACACACGCACACGCACACACACACACACATACACACACACACAAAAATGCTGCAAAGACAATGATTTACATAAGTTTCTGCTGTTTTCTTCCAGTGAAGAGTCGTGGCACCATGAAACCACCATAACCACTGAGCAATTTAAATCCTTATTGATGCATTATTGATGATTCATATTCTTTATCAATTGAATTCAGAGAAAGGGACTTTCTCTAACCATGACATGGACATTAGCGTGACCGCAGTAAGAGTCACGCGAACTGTAACACAAACTTACCCTTTTAAAAGACATCAGTTGACTCAAACCAGTCGATCTCTCTCTCTCTCTCTCTCTGCAAAAATTATTTTCACATTGAAAAAGTGTCTCGGTTTAAATGATCTGGAAAAAATCAGCCATTCTTTGTCTTTTTTTGCTCGGATTACTGTAACTCTGTACTTCTGTCCCAGTTTAAGTCCTTCTCTCAGCGTAGAAAAAGCAGCTTGAGGTTTCACCAAAGCAAGAGATTAGACCACTGCACACTAACATTAACATTCAGAGCTGCTGATGTTTTGCCTTTAACCAACACTATTTAAGCATGGGTGTACGGCCATAGTTAAGAGAAAGCTAAATCCACAGCTTTTGACTTTAGCTACCAATGGCATCTTTCAAATCATTCCATAAAGCTCAAAGATTAAAGTAACAACTGTTTTACTGTTTCTGGCCTATATGACTTTACTTTGGTTTCATGTTTTCTATTACTTTCCCCATTAATTTAATTCTTTGGAGACTGCTTTACAAATAAAATCAGAATCATGTGAATACACATTTCACATTTGAACACAGAAATACGCATTCTGGGTTTAAAGTTTAATGATAAACATTTTAAAAACAAGTTTGAAACAGCATGTTCTGATATCTAAACAGCTATTATAATGGTTTGAATTAGCAGTGTCTTCAGGCTGAATGTTCATTTTGATTACTGTCACACAAAGAAGGAGCTTATTGCTATCTGCTGGGAGGGATGATTAAAAACATGCGCTCTACAGAGCATCTTTAACATGCAAGGCAGTGTAACAAACTATCTCAGTATGTTTGCCCACCAAAACACTGCACATTTAGCTCTGTCCTCTTCCTGCCTGCTATTGACCCAAACAGCCTCTGCTCATTTATTAGCAGCTGTGCAGCCAATTATCTCCCTGCCCCCTTTCCTGTGTTCTAGCAGCAGCAGCCTCGGCCGTGCACAGGGGAGGAGAGGCAAGGGAGGGAGAAGAAGAGGGGGGGGGGGACGAGGAAGGGGGAGGGCTCCTCTCCTCTGACATCGTCATAAAGGAATCCCCAGCACTGGGCTGGGTCCGCCCACTCTCTTACTCTCACCCTGTCTGGCTCCCAGACACACTGCCGTCCACACACACTGCTGTCTGCACAGTCGAAGGAGAAACAGACCCACGAGAGAGGCGAAGAGTGGGAGACACAGAAAAACACTGGGAGAGAGAGAGAGAGGGAGAGCGAGAGAGGGAGAGGGAGAGAGGGGAGACGACAACTGTGAAGTTCAACTTCGTGTGTGACATTGAAGAGCGCTGGGATAGTGAAAGTAAGACAGAGGAAAAGGAGTAAAAACTGTGTTCTCAGGTAGGTGCAGCATCGCGTCTGCCTCCTCTGAAGTTAATTGTTGTCTTTTTTTACTGTTTTATTAGTTTATGACCCAGCAACTTCGTACTTATTTTGACTTTTTCTTGTCTTGAACCGCTGGTTTCCCACAGAGAGGCACTTCACACTCTGTATCCAGCAACCTGTTGATCAGGACAGACATTCACACGGAGCGACAATGACGCATGCCTGCTGTTCAAATGTACTGTAATACTGGCACTGGAATATTGCCCTGATCTGAGGTCTGCCACTGTGGACCGGCTCCATTACAAAGGTCAGACGTAAATAGTTCCTTTGAATGGGATGGCTTAATTTCTGTCTGTCTGTCTGGCTGCCTGTCTGTCTGTCTGTCTGTCTGTCTGTACAGCGTGTATGTTTGATTCAGGGAATTTACCTCCACCCTTCTGAATGACTGTCTGCATAACTGCTTTGCCTCTACCTGTTTGTCTGCCTGTCTTTCTAATTGTCTGCATCCAGTTTGTGTGTCCTCTAACATCCCATATGTGTCATCTTTCTGTCTACATGTCCATCAGTCTGTGTGCCTCTCCACGGGGCGCCGCTGGCAGCACAGAGTGGGACATAAAAAGTTTTAGAAAACAGCCGAGAGACGTAATGGTAGTGGTGAAGCGAGGCCGGAGCCGCTCAAACATTCCTCTCATTGTTCAGAGGCCCTGTAAGGCTGTGAGCTCCCAAACCTCCATGAAAGGAAGGGAATCCAGCAGCTACTGTAGCTAACCCAGTTACAGCTACAGTTCAGGGCCTGCTGCCTCCATCTTCCTGTCCGCTGTCCTGTTTGGTTCCCCCTCTGGGAGTGTTGGTGTATGGGCAGTGGAAGGCAAAAATGGATCTGAAAGGGATTAACATGACGCTAAACCACTGAGGAAAGGACAAGATAAGAATAAGTTGATTTAGCCCAACAGGGGGATCTGTTGCTTTGCTTTCCACGCTGCTGACTGTGCTGACTTCAGATAACCTCTAAAAGACATGAGAGAGACGAAAGAGAGGTAGCGTTAGTCTGCTTTCCTCAGTCATGAATCATGAGATTGGGAAAACTACAGGGGAAGGCGAAATTGATGAATGGATGGAGGAATAGATGCAGAAAAGAGGGAATAGAAGGAGGAGAAAAGGTGGGGATCCGGGACTCAAACCTTGGCTTTTGATGGGTGGGTGTGCCAGGCAGAAATCTGCAGGAATGGGCCCAGGCTCAGGAAACCGTGGCGTAGTGGAATAAAAGTGTATTTGTGTGTGAGTGTGAGTGTGTGTGTGTGTGTGTGTGTGTGTGTGTACGTGTTTGTGTGGAGTCTCTGCATCCATTTGTGCATGTGTGGTTCAGTGGCAGCAGAGCGGCTGTACACTAAGTACAGGGCTGGTGTTGGTAAGGGTGTTTGGCAAAGAATCAGGCTGAGGATAGGGTTACATGCATTGGGCTACAGGGAGCGGACCACGGGCTTGGGCTGGGCTCTTCACTGCTGAGGCTAGCTTTACAGCCTAAAGAGACTTTGAGCTTTTCTCTGTGTTTTTTTTTTTTTTTTTCTCAATCTGGAGCTGGAAATACTTTTTTATGACTAATGTCCCACATGTGGTGGTGCGTTCCATTGATTCCAGGCCAGCCAATAAACGTCCCTCTTTGATTCAAGAAAAGTGCAAAAGAGAAGGCCCACAGTAGAGCACGAGCCCTTGTTTGAATGTCACTGAATGTCACAGGCTCAGCAATAATTACGCCCTCACACGAAACAAATACAATCTCACATACACACACACACACACACACGTACTCAGACACACTCTCTGTCTGGTAGGAGAGTCAGGGTGTGGCGCTATGAAAGGTGTGTGGGTTCAAAGTGTTTTGCATTTTGACTGAAGCTTTTAGACAGCTCTGCAGATGTTATGGTTGGGGTTAGGAAACTGACAGCGCTGAAATAGCATCCGTCCACCAGATTTTAGAGGGCTGGGTCTTTGAAAGTCAGCTTGTTCTGCTACTTCATGACTGAGTTTATAATTACTCGGATTAAAAGGCTGACAGCTAGTTGCAGGGGAAATGCTGACACAGTTTTCTGCCTCGTGTCTTCACCTACTTGGACTTGGGTGATCTAGTTAATGTAGTTACTTTTTCTTTGTGAATAACAGACTGCACTTATCAGGGCATGGTGTAATGGATATGACGGCAATTATGAAAAGCAAATGTGGCATATTTGCACTTTAAGAAGGGCATTCAGGTGTTATTGTAACCCTTGTGCTCCAGTGTTGACATAATATCTTGAAGCACTAAACTTAAATATATCGATTTCAAATGGAGCCGAGGTTGGCAACAGACAGCCCTCTGTAAAATTCTCTGATGCAATGGAAAGATACAAAAAATTAAATATGCTTCAGATTGAAACATGATTATTAATGAAGTGCATGCTGTGAATGTACAGCTAGCCTGTGGGTCGCCCCTCTCACTGTTTGCTCACCGCCTGGAGGTGTGAATGATGTCAGGTTGGTATGTATTTGTACTATTTCTTCTTTATGAGACAGGATGAGAGGCCAGCTATCGCACATGCCGTGTTTGCCCGGCAGCCCACTGACATAACTTTGTTTGTTTATTGATAGCCAGCATATAATGTGTGGAGAGGCAGATTGCATCTGGCCTGTGGGCCTGTGTGCATTTCTTAGTGCATCTGTGTGCACACACACACAAGGGCATAGGGAGAGAGAAGATATGTCTTGAAACAACAAGGGGTTGAGATCCAGCTGTCTCAACAGAGGCTTTTCCACTTAACTGTGTGCCCTTGTGTAAACGGCAATGTCAATTCTGAAGTCTGGCTGGAGGGAAGAGACGGTCTGAGAAAACAGCCAGTGGCCACGTCTGCATTTGGACCTCCATACATTGTGTGCATGAATAGTAACTTAGTAAAATACGCACATTGGGTACACAAAGCGTACACGCTTAAAACCATCAAAGCAGCCACACACAAGGCCGTAAGCCATGAAGACACCCTGTAAAAACAGTTTGACTTTAGTGGGGTACATCTGCTAGCCATCGTCACACATTTTCCTTTCCTACACTTCCATCGGGATGCAACACGTTGGCAGAATTATGAGCAACCAATAAGTCACAGCCCACACGGCAGAAACTCATGATTATTCTCCCTCATAATAAACATCCAATTTGAGAGGAGTGTGACAACAGGACTGCCTGGCTCCGGCATAGGGCTCAAAAAAACAAGACAGGCCAAATGCAAAAGTGACACATGTCGAGATCCTCGCAGCGAGTGTTTGAGGTGAGGTGTTGGACGGCGTGCGTCAACCAGAATGCCGTCATTACAGGGGAAGGGAAGGAATGAGCTCATAGACATTAACGGCTGCGGGTTCGACGGGGGGAACGCGAAGGGGGAAGAGAGAAACCGATGGAAAAGATGAAAAGGCAGGGAAAATAACACACGAGATGAACCACTGCCAGATGAAAGGATGGCGGGATAGAGGGTTTTAGGTTGATGGAGGAGAGGAGTTAAAGAGGAGTTAGGGCGCTGTCTTTGATGGGTGCTGAGACCTTAAACGACCCTCTCTCTCTTAAGACGGTTTTACTGTGATTTGAGACAGACCCACCAAGAGATATAATGCACGTCTCCTAAAACAAAACTGTATTTAAGAGGCTTCTTACGACTAAAATCCAACGCAAAATGTGTAAATATTCACTTTTACGTAGCTAGGTTAGTGCTTTTTGCACTGAGAGACAAAAAAATGCTTTGTGCCACAACGTGAAAATAATACCTCTGTTAGTCTGGCCCTAAAATTATGCTAATCTAGTTGGAGCCTCAAAAATGCTTATCATACTGTAATCTGTGAGAGAGTAAAGGAAGACATTCAAGTATAAATAGAGAGCAGACAAAGAGAGGAACAGTTTTCCAATTTCTTCCCAGTAGCACCAACATCACAGTTTGTTCGGAGTGGATTTAATATGGAGTTATTGGGTGACTGGACCACAGACTGAGAGAGAGAGGGAACATTAGCCTGAGGGAAACGAAAAATGTGTCTGCACATGATTTTGGGAAGCTCTTCCCAAACTCTGAGATCCAACAGGAGAACATTTGTGACAACAATGAAACAGCGTTAGTGAGTTCACTGTGTCCCTGGCACAACTCTCTGACAGGCTCACAGTGACAACAGACAGCCGGCTAAAACTTATTTAGAGTCTGGACTTCCCCAAAAGTGTCCCACTGACTCATACCTTGTACATGGTGGGATAATCATGCTGCTGAAAATAAAGAGACTTGAAGAGGAAGGAAAAATGGCTTTCAGTGTGGATCTTGCACTTGGAATGACATTCAATTATTTAAATATGTCCTGTCCAGACAAGTGAAGTTCAACAAAAAGGAATTCAGAGGGATAGGTTCTGCTCGGGGGGTGATGGCTGTATGTGCTTGTCCCTCTTAGCTTATGTGTGACGTGTCAGATATCATTTCACAGGCAGTAATAAGAGGCAATATCTTATAAATACAGTATCAGTTTCTTCAAACAAAAGGAAAATTCCTGGCAGTTTTTTTTTTTGATGAGGTTTAGCTGTAGCTTAGCAGCAGAGGCAACAATGATCTCCAGTCTTTTTTTTTTTGTTTTTTTCCCACACAAGGGGCACAGATAAAGGGGCAAACGTCTTTAAAGGGAGTGCCACTTGACTGGCCACTTCCTTCTAACCTAATTCTCCATTCTGTCATTGAAAAGCTATTTTTATAAGAGGCCACGGGAAGTCTGGGAGTTGACGAGAACCATGCACATACAGTACAGCACACACAGGGCTGAGAAAGCGCAATGAGTGTGACCCGTGAGTGACAAAGATGTAGCATATCAGACTGTGATGATAATTCTCTCTTCCATACCAAGGTAGAGACGTAGGATAGAGCTAATCTAGCAATGACAAGAAGGCAGTATGAAGTATTAGAGGGCACAATGACGGAGGGGGTCTATTATGGTATTTATTATTTGTTTTTTGCATGCTTTGACATTTTCCTCTCACCACAAACTGTCTAGTTGTCTCTGTTGGCCAGGGGAATTCCTGGCAGAGTGATTTTTGAGACTACAGGCCTGAATCACATTGCCAGGGATTTCCAATGGCTGACATGAAGAAAGCAAGCCATTTCTCACGAACACAGGAGCACACTAATTTGCTAACTCACACACAGTCACACCCATGTTTCAGATTTGCATAGTCGCACACAAACACACCCATCTCGCTCTCTGTCAGGAACAGATGCCTGGTAACCTGGCTGTGCGGCAGCAGGACTTAACCCACATGTGAACAGTGAGTGTGTGCCATGTTCACAGTGGTTAAGTTCTGCCGCCACAGGGCTGCAGCCTGCGCGGGGAGAGTAAAGGTCAGGGAGGGGCCGCACTGCATCAAACCACCGCTCCTCACATCAACAGCAGACTCCATAAGAGCACGGCAGCATCGACACAAAAAAGCTGCTCACAACAGCTGACACAGAGCCATTTTACATCCAGCACATAGCCCAAAATATAAAGCTCTTTGGATGTAAAGTGTGTTTCTAGCCACCTGTTTTATGAGCACAGAAAATGCCATATTTTAGTAACATTTAATGATCATTTATATTAGATTGAGGTTTGACATGCTCTTATTTGATCATTTCATCTTCTTGCATCTGTCTGGAAAATTAGCCCAAGCAGCTGTTTTTCCTGAACCATCCAGCTGTGGATGGAAACACCCAAAAATTAGCATTTTCCTTTGCAGAATTTCTAGAAATTTGGTTAAACTTTGTACTTAATATAGATGAAAACTTTACAGTTGTGTAGCTCTGTGCCAGCTAATGTGAAAGATCAAAACCATGCTGCGTTTTTTATTCTCTACATAGACGAATTTTCTCAGCTCTCCACTAAACTTGAGACTCACACCTAATCACTTCTAGTGACAGCATATGATGATAGCCATGTAGGTCTACATGTGTGGTTTAGGGTTGACTCATTTTCGTGTTGCGAAAGAATAAGGGTGGTGCGCTGTGGCTGAGAGCAGGTATCACCATCTATGAGCTTTTGGTAATGACTGGTAATCTGTTGAATTAGATGAAATTGTGCGGCTTCAGTGTGTCTGCGTCTGCTAAATGTCAGCTGTCTCATTAGTGCCGAGGACTGCTCCTGTTCCTGTAGGGCGAGCAATATGTCATCGTATGTTGTCATTTGTATCGCCGGCTGCCAGCGTCTCTCAGGGGCAACGTGTGTGTGTGTGTCAGTGTGTGTAACTCTGTGCTTGCATTCATATTTTCTTTATTCTTCCAATTGTTGATTTCTGCATGAGCACCAGTGTCTATTTGTTTCATTTTTGTGTGTGCGTGCATTTGACTTTCCTGTGTGTGCGTGTGTGTGTGTGTGTGTGTGTGTGTGTGTCTGTCTGTCTGCCCCCACCCCCTGCCCCTCAGCCCCTGCTGGGTCGGTCTCCTGTGCCTGCTGTGCTGATAATCAGTGTGTGACGTCGGCTGGCTCAGTTCAGCAGGAACAGGGGACTGGTCTCATTTCCACACACACACATAAAGCCACACATATATAGACAGACAGACACACACACACACTCACACACGCACACACATACATACAGCTTACATTAATAAGGACTGCAGCCAGTTTTATCGCCCAAAAGTCCGGATGTCTATGTGCATGTTGAAATATATTTATTTTAAATCTTTTTTGAATTTTATTAAAGTGGACATTTATGTTAAATGGTGATTTTTTTCTCACTGTATAGCTACAACAGATGTACACACTCACACTCTATAATGAAACACTTAACTTGGGTTTATGCCTGCTCTCTTATTGCATGTACAGACCATGTAAAGCTACAATTTAAATGAAACTCCCTGAGCTATTTTAATCAAAAACCAATGTGAGACTTAAAAATAATTTCACTTTGAAATGCATACATTGCCTGAAAAAATATCTTTAATAAAGTCTTTTGCAAATTGTTTTTTATTGTATGTGTTGCTTTTATTTTTTTTTTATGATTCAAAGCCAAAATGATTTTGGGTCTGTTACAAATCTGTTGTTGGTAGCATTTTTTTAAAAAAAAAGAAAAAGAAAAAAGAAAAAGAAAAAAAAGTTGATCGACACTGTGTGATGTTTTACCAAATTAAAAATAAAATCTAGCTTCTCTCAAAAAACAGTCTATGTGTCTTGTGATTTTATTCAACCATGCTTTCAGTAAAGAATAAATCTCACATCGCAAACATGAGTCCTTTTCACCATTTACCTCTCTCTGTCTCCTTCTCTTGCTTTGTTAGTTGAAGTAGTTTATTAACTCTAATTTTGAGAGCTAAATTTTTTACTCTCTGTTACTTTTCTTTACACGCATACACATGCACACACAAAGACATGCATTAGCTGGAGAGACGTCGGATTGACGGGGCTCTTACTTCGGCAGTGCCAGTGTTCAGGTCAGGGACAGGAAATCAAATGCTGGTTTTCATTCCAAACAAAGATTACACCAAAAATTTTCATTAAAAAAAACTTGCTCCTCCTCCCATCATGTTGTGTTTTTCATTGTAATATGCTTAGTTTTGTCTTTGGCCGGAATAAAAGTCTGCATTATGGCACCTGGTTGCCAAATGATGAAAATTCATTTTTACAAACATTGTTTGGTTGTCAAAGTACAATAACGCCACGTTTTATTGACCTTTTATGAACTCAACACGGTCTGACTCTTTTTCCACACGCCACACTTAGCCCAAATTCTTTCTGAGGTGTTGACTACAGAGGATAAAAAAATGACGGCTGAAAGACAGTAATTAAGTTCAAGTAACACCGTGTTCCTGTCATTAAAAACTGAGGGAAAACATTAATTAAGTTCATATCTCATATAAAAATTCTGAACACACAAATCTACATTTAGAAAATAAACAAATCAATATTTTTGCTCAAATGAGGGATAGGCCTGCTGCTAATAAAAAATGCAAATTTCAATTAAAATCACTTGTTTTTCCAATTTTTAAATTTTATGCCTGGTTGTTAATAATTAACATTTATTTTTCCCTTTAAATTAAACTTGAAATAAAAGCATCTATGCATTGTAAGCATGCTTACCTGATTTTGTGATGTCTCATTACAACAGGGAAATGTTAAAGCTTTCACAGTACTTTATAATAATCATGTCCTTTACAGGGAGTAATATGAAAAGTTGCAGTCCTTTTAAGTAAAGTTTTTCTTCCTATGACATTTGCTTGCTCTTTTAGCTCCACCATAACAATATGCAACTGTTTACAATTTTTGTAGACTTTTTTAGAGTGAATGGTAAATTTTTGTCTTTATTTAACATTTTTTAAGTGCTTTTGCCCTACATGAGTTGTATCTGAAAACTCAGACACAAATCTGACTTCACAGCTTGTGAGTATAGCATTTTGGGTTGTTAAGCTGCCAAGAACTTAAAACAGGCTACATTAAAAAATAATTCAAGGTACCATTAAAAATGTCTGTATATTTAGTCATTCTCACTAAGAATGTTACCATAGTCTCAGATTGTAAAAGTATTAAAGGGAGATTACACATAAATAACCTCCTTCAGGAAACATTAATAAATATATTAAAGCCAATATATATTTCAAATTTAAACACGTTTGATTCTGATTTTTGTTTTTTAAATTGAAATCTATGTACGCCTTCAATTACTGAAAATACTTACATTTCGCCATTTTAAACTGTGATAATAACGCTCAGTGTTTGAGCCATAGTAACAATAATTGTGATGGTGACACGGCAGTGAGCAGTAATCCGGATGTTTGTCCTTGCTGGGTGGTTACTATAGCAACAGTGACACATGGCCGTCATCAGCCACAGCCAGCTGCGTCAGAGGAGGAGACGGCGGTTCAACTGACGACTTCCTGTTCCTGAGAAAGCAGCGGGGGGTCAGAGCCGCCTATCTTTACGCCGCTATCGCTGTCTTTGACTTCTCCCGTCCTTTTATCAACGTCTTTACCCGCCTTCCATACGTTTATTGCTCTATTGTGTTCCATCTATGTCTGAATGTTTATCTTTGTCTCAGTTGGCCCCTCCTCGCTCCACAAATGTGTCTCTACCTCGTCACACCCACGCACTTGCACCCGCTTCACCTGTCGCTACCTCTGCGGGTTAGCCAATAGGCTTCTATGGAATGAGTTCCTATGGCAACATAACAGGTAAACAGATAAAGGGGCAAGGGCGATGCAACGGGACAGAGTACTCACCTGTACACACAAGGGCGTAGGTTTAGTTTAAGAAGAAGTAAGGACAGGAAAAGAAAAAGAAATAAAGTTTGCTTTAACGTTTAATATACATTTTATATATTTAAACATGTATTCTTAATACAAAGACTCTGTTTAAAATTACTTTTTGCTTTCTTTATATGCCTAATCTAAAATTGGTATTGATTTTACAACAACAACAACAAAAAAATCATGATTACTACAGTTAGGTTACTGTTTGTTTGTTTTTTTATTGGAGTGAATTACATGCAATTTTTTTTATTTTATTTATTTATTTATTTATTTATTTTGTATAAATATAAAACAGATTGCACCACCCTTTTCTGTCAGAAGTAATGACTGCAGGACAGAGGGCACATTGCACCATCAACCCTGGCTATGTCTGAAAATACAACCTGTTTACTTATTTACTACTTTCTATACAATAAGAAATATTAAATGGTTTACTCCAGAGGATGCAGAAAATTTAGATTTCCAACATGAATATGATAGTGAATAGCAGATGGACTTTAAAGTGAACAGGGAGTGATTTTAGACTTAGTCGTTCACCAATGAGGTAGAGTAGATTGTGACAGCCTGTGATGCAAAACCCAGGTCCTAATAAGTCTGCCAAGACTGCTTACTGTGAACATAAGCTAATAACCAAAGCAACCCAGACAACTGTATAAACATTTTTATCAGCACTTTTCCTCTTTTATCTGGAATACGGTGGCTTCATATTATAAGGATGCAGCTTAGAGAGAGACATAAGTGACAAAATGAACCTGAGACAAAAGAGGAAGAGAGAAAAAATTGGATGTTAATAAAAACATGCAAATGTGCACAAATCTATCCACCGTGTATTTCCCTTCTTTTCCCACCACTCCTCACAAATTGACCCACCCTGCAGCTGTGCAGCAGGTCAGCTCTCCCTCCCTGTCTGGCCCTTTGGTTCTCACATAGAAAAAAAAAAAAAAACTGCCAATCTGTCCAGGAGACATAATTGCCATTATGACTGCTGTGGCCCTGCACATCACACACAGTGTACTGATTGTTCCACAGAGAAGGAGGGGGCAAATACTGTCTGCTCTGTGCAGACACCACACAATATTATCATAGCGTGACTACAGCTCATCCATACACTCACACAAAGTCTCTATCTCACTCATTTCTGCCTTCTTGGTCTCACTAATTTTTCCATTAAACACAGAGCAAACAAACGTTCCTATAGGGCAAAAAATCCATATAGCACTGCCTTTAAAAAATCTTTAACTGTCAAACCCTGGGTAAACACACACTCACACAGTGCCACCGCCAATAGGAAATGATAGAAGTACTGAATGGAAAAGCAGTTTGTACAAAGACAGGAACGCCCAACCCGAGTGTGTGTGTGTGACACATGGGGCTGAGGTTTTGGGAAAGTTGACCTTATCCCAGTTCCAACTCCACTTCTCCATTTCTGTTTCCAAAAAAGAAAATGTCACCATTCCCACTAAAAAAAAAAAAAAAAAAAAGACACTCTGACACTTTAAACAACTCTATTAAAGGAAAGAAATCAGGCTTCAGGGAATATACTATTTACAAATTTTATAGCAAAACTAACCACATTTCCATTGCAAAGTCTACAAACATGCAACATGGTTTTTAATGTAACATTGATTACATGTTAAGGATATGAGAGCAGCGGTTAGCCAGAGGAAATATCCACTCCCACAGTTGCAGACTGATGTATTGTGATGGGAAATGTCTCTAATATTGTTACAATATCAGGTGGTTGGTTCAGCTGACAGCAGAGAGAAGGAGAGTCCCACCTACTGAGCAACCACTAATACGTTGAGATGCTCTGACGAGGCCCTTGGCTGACTTAGAGGGGAGGATCTCAGAAAGAGCATCAGGGTGGCTGAAGCTGCTCGCCAACATCATTAAAGCACTGAAGCAGAATTCATTGATTGCAGGTGAACAAGCCTGCCACAACTCATACAGGTAAAAGACATGCTTACAACTTATATTTTCTCTTGTCTTTTGAGGACAAATTCGTAAGGGTTGGAAAAGGAAACCGTTTACACAAGGATGTTAGGTAGGTAACAGGTAAATACACTCAAGTTTCCACTTTATTAGATTAACTTGTATACTCAAATGCTAAACAACTGTTCTTCCATGATTGCTTTTAATAATGAGTGTTTGTTGACTCTGCCATAGATTTTTAACTTCATCCACAGTACATATTTGTTTTTGATGACATAGTCAGTGGTGATGTTGTGCTTAACTGCATTAATGTACCCCCCTCCCCTCATGTTTGTAAAGGAGGACAAAAAATTAGAAACAGCTCTCAATACAGTGCAATCAAGAACAACACCACCACTATGATCTCAATAATGAACATTTAGCGAAATGAACACTATAAACTTTGCTCAGGTAGAACTTTATTGAACTGTGATTCCTTGTACAGATGTCAAACAAAGTGGACAGTGAGCGGACCTCCCCAAGTGTAAAAACGGAAACATTACCTGAAGGGACAAGCAGTTCACTTTTTTGACTGTAATGGAAATATTCTGCATGCTAATGAGGAGCTCCAGACTTTATTTAATATTGTAAACATTATTTTTCATCAAAGGCCACCAGTAAATTCTTACGTGCCCTGTAATGCAAAATAAAAACTGTATTTTCATACAACAGAGATCATTAATCATAAAGATTATCGCATCCCGCACAAAGACGATTTGAGATAACAATTAAAACCAAATGTAATGCAAGAAAAACACATTCCGTTTTATGATTTCTTAAGATAAACAGATACATATTGCATCCTGTAACAGTGACAGAAAGGCGGAGACTTATATAGTATAAAAACAAGCAACAAAGTCATTTTCAACTGATGCGACTGTGTTGCATCACCACACTGAAATAAATCAAACTGTTTGCCTAATAACAGTATCTCATGAGTGTGTATCTATCCCCCACCCCCTTTCTCACACACACACAGAGCTAAAACCTGATGCCTTCTAGACAGTCTCTTTGGTACGCGTAATAGCATGTGATCCATGCTGAGATGTTTTAACGAGTAAATACTTTTATCAGAAGTAATAAAACAAGAAAATCCTCACCACTAACTTCTGTTAAATAAAGTATACAAGTACAGCATTCTAATGATGCTGTAAGTTGCACTGCCATCGCCAAGTTTTTTCCACAGACCTCTTCAGAAGATCAAACTTGTATCTGCCTTTAGTCAAAGAAATGAAGTATTGGAGGAAAAAAAAGGGGGTTGCTGCTTCTGACAGACTATATAAGGAGGCAATTACTTAATCTGTTTTCTTGCCAGCGGTCAGCTTGTCAGCGTGGAGAGCAAAGGTCTCAGCTACTATCAGAGGGAAGACCAAAGAGGCATCTGCATACACCTAGAGACAGAGAACAGAGCAGTAAATCACTTCACTGTAACACACGCAACACACATACTAAAGTAAACTGAATGCAGTCCCTGGTTTTCATTTTCATGTTTGATGTTTTGATGCCACAGTGCACCTTTAGAGCAAACACTGTGCAAACACCGCCACCTTTTGGCCAGAATAGGAACCACAGTTCCTGATAGTATGGTGTTTGTTTTTGCTTTTTTTCTGTTAAAGTAAACCTAGTAGTTAAACATAAAGGATAAAAAATAAAAGCAGAGAAATCAGGTTTGTCAGCTTTAGGTTCTATCTAAATAGAGGTAAGTGCTGTTTGTCCTTGAGGTGATCCTATGGGTATTTTTTAAAAGTGTGCTACATGAACGGCTGCATTCATACAAGTCCTATCTGTGGACCAGACTTTATTGTTTAATGAAGTTGATTTAATTTGTCATACTGGCATAATGTTGCTTGGGAGTCACTGCATATCTGAAAAGTCATTTTACATCAGCCAATCTCCAATAAAGGGCAAGAAAAATCCACATCTGAAAGCATTTTAGCTGCAATATCTGGGGGCTGTAAAAGGCATCTGGAAAATATGGGAAATAACTTAGTAAAAAAGAAGGAAATAAATTTCAAAATACACTTCTCATAAAAGGTTATCTGAGGATAAAACTAATAAATGTAATGACATTAGTGTTTGTCGCGTCATGACTATTATTGCTGGATTAAATATCAGCACCTTAACAGGCTTGGCATCTGTCCTGATCTTGCCCCAGGACACAGCCTCATCAGGTCTGGCCCCAGAGTCAGAACCATCGAACTCCTGACCCGTGTTCACAAACACTGAATAGTCAGCTCCATTCCTCTGGAAGTAGACAGAAAAAAACAGTGTGTTAAAAAAAAAGAAGAAAACAATATTCCATGTTGTTAGATAAGCTTTGCTGACAGTGGCTGTAACACAATACATGAACGTCCAGTGGTGAAGAAGGTATTTAGATCCTTTACTTAAGTAATAAAACTCCATTACAAGTAGAAGAGTGAGACATGAGCCATGAGCAACAGAGAGTAAAAAACAAAGATCATGTGAAGTTTGTTACCATAAGGTTAGCATTGGCTATATGATGTTTGACCAGCCCTCCTCCCAGGATGATCATTCCTGTTCTTTTGGCAAACACCGCCTGGCTGTTCAGCTTCCGAATATCTGAAATAAAAATCCACATTTACAATATGACCAAGAGGTAATGCTGAGACTGCCATGGCAACCCTGCAGTAACATTGTTTTTACCTTCCACTATGTCCAAAACCAAGCCAGGGTTTTTGTACGAGTGAAAGTAGAGCATGTCGCCCAGAGAGCCATCTGTCAGAGCAGGACTGAACACTGGAATGTTATTCTGGCAAAGAAGATAAACAGCACATTTATTCACTGATAGACAGGCAAGAATATACTGCATGCAAGTTTTTCTCTGATTTCAGTACATAAACTGTGTCACACATAAACTGATTTCGGACCTGATTTTCAGCACATCTTGATTAACTTCAGACTGGACACACACTCACTGAGTAAGACACTGATTAAAACAACTTTTAAATAACCTTATCATTTTAAGTTTCTATAGTCCTGCTGGTTTTCTTTACCTTGTAACACATTCCTGGGAAAAACCAGGACTCACCTTGTATGCCCAGTAGTAAACAGACTCAGTGTTATTGATCTCCTTGCCAAGCCGATGGATCATTTTGGAGGGAGTCCAACGGGTGCCCTGAAATAAGATTTAAAAGAAGATAAAAGATTAAAAGATTAAATTTTTAAAAATAACAACAACCACATAGCACACATCATATTTTATTACTATAAAGATATTTGACGATTTCGTGGAAAACCTACTTATGCAAGGAACTCAGACAAAAATGTACTGCTGTTTCATTATAAAGGTTTCATCTGTGCTGGGTGCAACACACAATATTCTAATCGCATGGAAAAGACCCACCTCAGTGTTCTGCTCCAATAACATCTGATCCAGGATGGGCATCAGCCAGTCTTCAAACTTACAGTAGTTGTCATTGGGCACCAACAGATTCCCTATCCTAGATACAGCAAGAATAGAGGATGTGGGAGCAAGGAAGAGGATGGACAGGTACGAGAATTAAATGAACAAGTTAGAGAATCTGAACCTTATAAGATAAATTGCGGCCCCCCCCCGGCGGAGGAGGGGGGGGGGGGGGTGGTGGGGGGGGGGGGGGGGG
>JAPZDV010000009.1:12890914-12922926 GCA_029814665.1 Acanthurus lineatus | reverse complement strand
ATTGTTCTTCAGTATCAGACCGCTCAGAGAGCGAGTCGGCTCGTCTGATGAGATAAATAGAAAGGTACATAGTTAAGACACAGTGGAGATGTACAACCTAACACCACAAAGTAAGAGTTGACTTGGACATGGTTGTTGTTGTTGATCTCATCTTTAATAAGGATTAAAATCAAGCCATGAGTTTTTAATATGTTTGTTGTTTTTCTGACACTGTTCAAATGTACTCTGATAACTAGTCAAGATAATAACTTTTACAGATACCAGTTTTACCTTAACTTTATGTGATGGGCAAAACCAACATCAGATCCCATATACAGCAGTGCTACTTTTTCAATTTAATGTGCATCACTGTGAGATGATTCTTAGATTAAGTAATTTAGGTATGTAATTACACATCAATGTCTTACTATAATCCAAGACCTTCATTCAACATTTACTTTTGTTTTACTACTCTAGATATATTCATATAAACCTGCACAACATGATAGTGCATTGCTAAACTTATCCTTCACCAGATGAAAAGAATTATTACAGACTTTGTTCTCTGTCAACCCCAGACAACATGAAAGTGTAGCAAACTATATTTTCAATTTTTTATAGTACGGGTATTCTAGCAGAAAACTGACTTGTTATTTATCAGTAATCTGGGTGTTTTATAGAGGATGGCTAAGAGAGGAAAATGTTGTGGCTACTCACCTTCAGTTTTGAGTCGTGTGAGAACAAAAATTAGATAGTTGTTAAAGTCGGGGAACTGGTTGAGTTGTTCGAGTTTCTAGCACAGCAGTTAAGGATCATTTCACTTTAAACTTGATTATTAACCAACAAACCTATCTGTGCCAAGAAAAGTGTTTTTTTTTACAACAGTCAAAAAAGAAACATACAAACAAACAAAATACTAATGAAGAATGTTCCCCCATATGGAATCACTACATATACATATAGATATACAATATTATTATTTCTCTCCCTTGGGCCGCTACAGAAAACATCCTTGACCTCCTGTAATAAATTTTCCCAGTAATCCCAGAGTTGTTGTGTTTTGGATTTTGTAGGTATGGCAAAAATGATTGTATCTTTCCTTGGCATGCCTTTTCTTCATTGTATTGTATAGTGCAAGTATCTTAAATGTTAAGAAACGGTTTTAGGTGAAACTGTATGTGCTGGTGTCTTGCCCAGGACTCCTTAGAAGATGAGATCTAGTATCTAAATGGGATCTTACTGGTTAAATAAAGGTTTAAGTACAAAATAATAGCAAGAATAGTAATATTAATAATAACAACATAGAAGCAAGCACTGTGAAGTAACATGGTGTGGCTTTAAATTCCTTTTAAGTTTTCTCTAGCATAAAATCTTACATATCATTAGAGAGGGTAAAACAGTATGCAAATTTGGCAAAATACAATTTGCATACTTTATTTTGCAAGCCACCAGTTTCACTGTAGTAGGATACTTGTTGGACAGCTCTCTGTGTCACTGTGTTAGGTGACTGTGAGTCTTTGAGCAGTTGGAGGACCTGCTGAAGTCCCTGCTCATCTGGCTGCCACTCCATCCTGTATAACGAAAATTGATTCACAGATTAATTTAGTTTTATTCCACACAAAGGACAAACAAGTAAGAAAGTGGTCTCTGGATCAGACAGTATGAATACAAACACCATCACAGAAATCAGATGTTGTTGATGCATCATCTCCAAAGTTCACATGCTAATGCAAGGCCAGAGTGTGAAAATAATGAACATATTACAATATTAAAATCCACTGGATACTGAATGGTATTTTACATCTTGCATCTCTTGTTTAGAACTTTTTTAATGCATTTTTTTTGCAACTAGCTCCTGCTAAAGAAGGGCCCCTGATAAGCAGTCCATAACGTTTTATTACCTCTTGCAAGCACCACCTACTGCTACAATCATCTAATTGACCCAGATACCTAATAGGTGATGATAAAGGGAAAACGGATAAAGGATGTTTGGCGGAAGTTAAAGGTGCACATGGTGTAGGCTGAGGGTGGACAGGGGAACCAACAAAGTTGGTGAGAGGTAATAAATGAGAGAAGACAGACACGCAGCAGCAGCTGGCCTGGTAATCCTGCGTAATGACATCCAAAAACTGTAACTGAAAATCTGCTTGAAGTACAAAAATGAGGACATCAGACAACACGTCCAGCCAAAATCTCTGTGACCCGGCTTAACCGCTCCAAGTTAATCCTACCCCTACGCCACCCGGTCCGTTGGTCTAAGTCACAGAAATGCTGTGTAAACCAATATTTCTTGTTCAAATTTAGCAACGTGCTGCACAGCACGTGGACTCAAGACTTGCGATTTAACCGTTGGGTCGCATTCAGCTGTGGTGATCGGAGTGGAAGGAAAGTTGTCGGGGCCAAATAACAGTTTAGCTATGTAGCAGGGCCGCCTTTCCCAGTTTCACGCTAGCAGTATGTTTGGTTTTGCCTACTGATGTAGTTGTAGTTGAGCGCAAGTAGTTAGTTTTATGCCGTTCAGACGATTTTTCATCGATCAACGTTAACCTAAGTACTGACTACAAACCATTTTAAACGTCTATTTAGAGTTGACCCGATGCTAACGTTACCAAAAGTTGCCCTTCTTGCTCAGGCCTGGCCCACGGGGCAGTTCCAGTCTGGGTGAACGCAATGTACCCGGCATAAAAAAGTCAAATACCGCCATCTGCTATCCAAAAGTCGAATCGAAACGTAATAAATTTATTTTCTGAGATGAGGCTTTCTTCTCAGTGTACATGAAAGGCAACGTAAATAGCATAACTCTAGCATCTAATATCGGGTTCAAACTTGGTGAACACGTTTTGCAAGCTGGCGTTAGCCGCTAAGCCCCCTGATCACAGTGTTTGACTGAATGCTAATGCTACTAGCCAGCCTAATGCTACACAACCGACACTTGCTTAATATTCGCTTTATCGGA
The DNA here is from genome assembly GCA_029814665.1 of Acanthurus lineatus. Taxonomy (NCBI): domain Eukaryota; kingdom Metazoa; phylum Chordata; class Actinopteri; order Acanthuriformes; family Acanthuridae; genus Acanthurus; species Acanthurus lineatus. The sequence goes on along the minus strand of JAPZDV010000009.1, from coordinate 12,919,991 downwards.
ACACCTTACCCGATGAGGCGGTACAGTCGATGAAATAAATGTACAAATTGTTTGTTTAAGTACTAGCTTGTTACTAATATACGTACAATGTTGACTTGAAAGTTGAAAAATCGGTACTAGGCCGCTCTTCTCCCGTGCTTCGTAGCGGTTCTTCTTGTTCAAATGAGCACGCTTACTGAAATTGATCTATGGCGGCTTCCGTTCAGTACACATTTCTCTAATTACGCGAGATTACAAGAACCCCAGAATCGCTCCATTAGGCTACCTGTTTCGACACATTTTAAATGTTTTTTTAATTGTTAATAGTTAAGTAAAACGTAAAATACATTAAAACAATACCTATAATACCTGAATAATGACCTAAAAACACAGAAATAGTAATAAAGATATTATATGAAGTCTATCTATCTATCTATCTATCTATCTATCTATCTATCTATCTATCTATCTATCTATCTATCTATCTATCTATCTATGTTTTCATAACGCACGAAAATAAAATGTGACAAATATCCTCAGTGCTTCTCATTTTATTATATTTTAATTTAGTCAAAGATGAAATGAAACTTCTTTTGAGAAGGTTCACTGACTAAATGTGGAAATTATCCTGAGAAGGGGGCTAAATTTATCAATTAATTTTTCACGGGGTTGTACTGCAGATCTTTTTATTATTATTAAAACAGTGTTTCCAGTAAAGATTCATAGACATACTTTTACCAGACTTTGTGTGTTGTTATCGGGTGGTATACTCTCATATATGGCCCTATGATTGTAATGGAACTGTGTTGGCATATATTTAGCCATAACCCACCAGCTTGGCTCCGCTGTTATTTCAGTGTATTGAATTGTATTTTAAGTTAAGAACTCTCAGCCAGACAATCACATAAGACAGCCCTTTTATCAAATGCACATTTTAAAAAGTTTAAGGTACAAAAATGTGAACCAAAAAGATAATGAGGAAATTTGCTTAAATTTGTATTATGTTAACATGGTCATCACTGTTTTCGATGCAGCTAGAGTTCTCGTAGCCTTGTAGTTTTTTAATTAATTTCACAGGTTAAAGAGGCATTTCTGATTTAGAGATGTATCCATTCATAAACTCATCTGGCAGCTAAAAAGAGTGTACAGTACATTTCAGTAAAATGTTAGCCTGTCTGTGCATTCTTTTTATTTTCCATCTTTGGTTACATCTCTTGGTCTATAACCTCATACCAAGTAAAAAAAAAAACAAACAAATAAACAAAAGAATTAAAATGAAATGTAACAAAAATAGAGGATTATGCCTGAGGTGTACGAAAGGTTTAATGAATGCTGTTACACTTAAAGGGTCTTTTGAGGTTCAATCATAGTATAAAAGTGTAGGAAAAAAGGTTTGCTATCCACCCATGAGGAGACAAGCTTTTCAGGAGAGAAATTTTGTAATGAATCCAAGAACTTGATGGCTCATTGTCTAGATATGATAGAAAAAACTTTAATACAATGTAGCAAAACAAAATAAAAAAACAAACAATTGCCAAAGGTGGGAGCCAGTGAAAAGAGAGGAGAGATTTACTGACTTTCATTTTGACTTTTACTTTCATTTAGACCATGGCCTAAGTCTGCTCCTCAGGTCCTGCAAAAAGAAGCTACAAAAGCCAGCACATTTAAAACGGAAATATAACACATATCCGAGGATTTCCATGAGTCACAGTGGAGACATCAAGAAACTTCCAGTATTTCCAGAGCAGTTGGCATGAAGTGTTTTTCATAACCAGATGTGCATGGTTCTTCCTCTGATGAGCTCCAACAATCATTTCTGTCCTCCTCCTCATCTGAGTCAACCATTTTACTGTACGCAGCCTTTCTTTCATATTTGTGGTCGGTCTTATGACACTTTTCTGTAACAGCATCCTCCCTTGGGTCATCTTGGCAGTCCATCTGTGAGCTCCTCTCTTCAACCACTGCCCTAGTTAACTTGTCAGTGTCTGAGGTTTTTTCCAGAGAAGACTTGGAAGCCCAGGGCTTGATTTCCAGAATTTCTAACAGAGAGATCTTGGGTTGTTGTTCATTGACAGGAATGCAGATCCAAGTCATGGGGTCATTAATCTACATGGAAATAACACAGAGGCCATTTTTTCTTACGATAACACAGTAACAAACTAGGACTCAACTACAATAGTATGTATTTGTAATGGGGTAAGTGGTCAGTGAAGAAGCAGCATAAGATTAACATTAACTGGGATCAACATATATACGAATATGAAACCTTTTCTGATATTAGGCCACAGTTTACAAAAGACAGACAGGTCCTAATATTCAGTTATCCTCTCACCTGCTGCTTCATCTCTTTGAAAATGTGGCTATTGCGAGGATCTGGCACTTTACCAAAGTTATACAGCACCAGAGGACACCTTTTGTTTAGTCCTTGACAAACACTGGCAGACAGAAAGGAATAAAAATATATGAGAGAGCCACAATACTCTTGACGATCATTTTACAGAACAACAAGATTGTTGAGAATTTTAATTAATATTATTTTAAAGCCCTATTCTATTCACACAGTTTCAGCAACTCAATACCAAGTAACATTTTTTTTATTCTAAAAGCATTTCTGATGTTATTTAAAATAAGCTCAGAATGAAATACAATCATTTTAGCTCACAGTTTTTATCAATAAAAAAAGAACACAACTGTGATGTAACACTTCTTTTGATCAGACAGACAAGGGAGAATAAAGTTTCAACAATAAAGCATAAGAAAAAAACAGGTTGTATTAAATGATCATCTTACCTGACTATAACAATAATGCATATTAAAATCGTACATATTATCCCTGATATTATCTTTGCTGAAAGAGAAAAATGGGATAAGAGAAATAAAATGGTTAGGCTAGTGATGGGGACTCACCTACTATGCTGTTAGAAATATCAAAATACTCTTTGAAATTCTTAATAAGACATCTTAAGTAAGGCTCTTTATAATGGATGAGGAAAATTTGTTACAGTACCAAAATAGCCAGGGACCTTTGTGATGGCGAACGTCAGGGTGGAATTTTCTCCCGGCCCTTTTTTATTCACACCTTTTATCCACACCTCATACTCCTGTTCTGGCCTGAGATCCAGCAACTTAAAAGTTGTTTTTTTTTCATGTTGTGGGGGGACGCTCACATTGTACACTAGGAGATAGAGATTGCATAGAGTGAGGTCAGTTAAGTCGAGAATAGTTAAAAGGGCAGCTCTCAGAGACACAGCGTCACTTTGAGCTAACAACTAATGCAACATGCTAACCTGTTCACAATGAACATGCTGATGTGTCGCGGATCTAATGTGTTGCATTTTTTGTCATTTTAGTTTAGTATGGTAGCATGCTAACATTTACTGATCAGAACTTAACACAATGTACAGCTGCAGCTGATGGGGATGTCATTAGTTTAAAAAGGTATTTAGATATAAATTAAAAACATGAGTATTTCAAAATTTTGACCAAATAAAGTTAAGTTCTTTCTAGAACTATTCCTGAAAGGGACATTTATATATGTACCACATTTGTGGCAGTCCCATAGATGTTGAGACATTTTACTTAAAAGCACAAATATGTATTCAATGGTGGATCACAAAAGTAATTATGATAAATCCTGGTTACCATGAATTTTTCTGTGCCAAATAATGGCCAAATACTTCACAAGATTGATGAAAACTTTGACCTGCTGGTGATTATTGATTATTGGTGAGGATCACCAAAACCAGTTGGATTTATCCTGTCGGAGCTATGAATGTTTGTATAACATCTAATGGAAATCCATCTGTAAGTTGTAGAGACAGACTAAGAAGTAGACTGACTAACACTGCCTTCCATGAAGCCTTGTTACTAGCATAACAAAAACAGTCTAATTACAAATAAATTTGATCCATTGTCATGATACAATAATTTGAGTTTCCTATTTTTCCTTTACAAATTATTAAACCAAACTATATCATTTTGATATGTACCATTTTGTCCTTTCACTCCTACTTCGTAGTAAAGGGTCGACCCACTCTGCTTAGCAAGAGGTACTTGTTCCCACTGCAGGGTCACATGAGTGTCAGCAGCGGATGACACCTTAAATGACTGGACTTTGGAGGGAACTGAAAAGTGAATGAGAAAGGGACATAAGGATTTTAAGTTTATTTTCCATTGATATGAAGAGAGGTAAGCAGTCAAAATGAACTAAAAGAAAAAAGCAAAAATAAAAACTTTTGATAAGGAAGTCCAACGACAAAGCACCAGTGCTTACCTCTTTGATCAGAATATTCAATTTTTGATGAAAGGTGATGGACTTCATTGCTGTGTGATACTGTGAACAGGGACACTTGGTAGGGTGTGTACTTTTCAAATTGACCTGAGGGTGGAGACACACAACCAGTTTGAAAACAGCCAGCACAACCAAAAAGTCCCTTGAGTTTTCAAAAAATCAAAGTTTCCTTCAAATTAATGTTCTCAAACATTTTCTTGGGTGACTCAGTTAGATATTAGAAATGTTACAGTAGCTTTGTTGTATAAGTAATCTTTTCAAATCAAACAGACCTTTAAATGTTGCTTTTGTTTGGTTTTTGTCCACTCTGCTCCAGTCAAATCCTTGCCCAAGCGGGCATCTGACTTGTTTGTATTGCACCACATATTCCTTCAGGTTGTGAGATAGTTGAGAGGGCAGATTCCACGAAACAGTGAGGTTCTCTTCATTCATCGTGAGGACCCAATCTTGCTCAACTTCCTTTTTTTCTTAGCAAGAAACAAAATTTTTTAGTTCTGCTGAGCCACAGGAAAAGGAGGAACTCAAATGAAGGAATTGGAGGATAAGATAAAACAAATAATTATTGCATGCAATTTTCCAGCAACAATCACTTCAAAACAGCAACCACAACCTTAACTTATAGCTCTCCATACATTTTTCACAGTCTGGACACTTGATACCTTGTGCTTGTAAAGTGAGGTAAGAAGGCATGGTGGGACCATGAGCATTGTAGGCTGATACACTGACTGATGATGCACCCTTTGAAGCATGAGTGAGGTAGCATTGCACGGAATCACACACTAACTGGCCCTCAGGCTCAGCTGTGGACACATTCACCACCGCTGCACTGCCATGGCTGTAAGACAGTTTGACTTCATATGCCAGAATGAGACCGCAAGCCTGAGACACAGGAAGCTTCTGAATAGGATGAAGACATGGATAGTGGTGGGATGAGTTTACAAAAACAGAGACTCTACCTTGTTATTTCAATGAGAGTCGTGATAGTGGGTGGTCTGTTTTATGTACCTTCCAGGTGAGAACGCAGTCTAAGCTTGCGGGAGTTCCCTCCATAGTCCCACAGTCCCTCCATACATTAAGAGCTCCAACAGGGGCTGTACAACAGAACGAACACATACCACAAGAAGGAGAGAAAAAAGAGAGAAATAATCTTAAAATTCAGAACCAGCACTGATTTGTATAACTCTGTGGTTTAAAGTTTTAGTATAGGAATTTTTAAAAAATTGTTTAGTAGAGGAACAACTACAGGGGGTTTATTTTATTATATTCTATTTAGTTTTAGTTAATCTATGCAGAGTTACTGCCACCATACTGTGAATTTTAAAACCAAGATTTATTCAGAGATTAGATCAAATGAGTGAGTGGATACCACCCTCCTGTGTCATGCCAAATTTGGTAACCATGTCAAAAATGACATTACTTGTTTCTGATCCATCGACTCTGAGGATTTCACTCCAGTCACTCATCGGGCCTTCACCACAAGCACAGCGCACTTGAACCTCATGGGCCGTGCAGGGCTGAGGACTCTCAAGTGTATAACTGCCAGAGTATCCAGGTTCCTCCTGTGCAGAATGAGATAAAAACAAGGTTTAGCATATAGTCAGTTGATGAGACTCTGAATCTACCAACATTTTTCCTGTTTTTCTGACAAGATTATCCTTGAGTTTGTTTCAGGAAATAAGTTCACTTACCACTATTATCACCTCACTCCCAGCATTCTCCATTACATAATATGAACTGTTTGGTGAAAAAAAGGAAATAGTGAAAGACAAAACTTTAGCTAAAATCACCTCAAGCCAGACTTGACCTTCCTTCCTATGTCGGACCTGACAGTATCCCAAAGAGTGTGGATCAGTGCAGGTGTAGTTCCAGGAAATATCCTCATCGCTCAATGTGACTATAGGTGGGGGTGGCTTGACTAGAAATGTAAATGTAAAATAAAATACTGTTTTAATCAAAATCAATTATTACTTTTAAAGAAACAACAGGTTAGTTCATTTTTTTTCATTTAAACTGATATATTGGTTATCTTGATTCTGGTTTATAGAAAAGCATGAGGTATTCATCCATTACATTGTACAGCTACTGGCAATGGCAATTTGTAAAGTTATCATTATTATTATTATTATTAGTATTATAACTGTATTTGTTGTTGTTGTTGTTATTGTTTTCAATGGTGTCTGACTCACTGATATTCTCTGTATTGATCAGAATCTCTTCAGATTTGGCAGAACCATGCTGGTTCTTCGCCTGGACCCAAACATGCAGTGTAGTAGGGATGGAAAAGTGTTCACGATGGATATACCCACTTGAACCAGTTTCACTGATCACATGTCTCTCCCTAGAAGATAAAAGAAAGAAAAGAAGAGCAAATAAGTTCATATTTTTCCTCCTAAATTAAGAATAATATTGTCATTAAAGATTTTGTTGTCAGATCACCAAAACAAGACATGTTTTGGTTGCCTTTACTCGTTATTTGGTGTCTTCCAATGCAGGCTGTAGGTGGTGGGGATTTGAGGTTCCTGGTTCCAACTACAGTAAATATTAACCCATTGGTTTTTCTCATCAAATGGTATATAACACTCAGGAGAGGGAGGAGCCGGAATGCCTGGAGAAATTAATAAAAGAGAATTAAGACAATATCTTGTAGATTAAAAAAAACTGTTGAAACTGAAAATTGTTTCAAGGTCTGAATTAGGAAGGTGTACCAAATACAATGGAATGGAAACATAGCAAACTGCACTTTTATCATTACATCAAAAGACCACATGGGTCAGGATATTGTTTCTGAAGACATCACTATGACACCTTATACCAAGGGCTCTTTTCTGTCCGAAACAATAGATGTAGCTCTATTAGACAATTAAATGGTGTACAAAACCGTTAAATTTAGGCTGCACAGTTGCACATAACCACATGAAATTGAAAATGAGCCACAATAAGCAAAGTTGCTGACCCACTCTGACAAGCTTCCAGGATATCATGAATCACAAAAATGAGTTACCAAAGAACTAAGGCAAAAGCTACATGTCCTTGACCTAAAAATATTGAAATACACACTAAACCTTGCTATAAAGGTTCTACCCTAATTCAACATGGCTCCGCTGTGAATCAGCTTCTTTAGATAGTATCACCCGTTTTTTTATTTTCTTGAAAACTTTTTAATGATGATTAAAAACAAAGTAGTTTCATAAAATATTTTTAATACATGGAGAAAAAACAAGAAACTGGAGGGATACAGTAGGTGTTTTTAATATCAACTCCCCTAATGAAAACCCAGACCTTCCACTTGGCCTTTTGGGTTGGATGAGCCGATTGGAGCTGCTGGGCATCAGTAAAGTGTTTGAAAACATGGTTCAGGGAAACTAAATCCCCACATTTCAGCAAGTATTAATCTAGTTTGGTAATACCAAAAATCATTTCAATCATTTCACTTTATTCCGTCTCATTAAAAGGGGTTCACTGTTGGACTAGATATCTCTCCTGCAGGTTCTGTTTTTTATTGTTTATTGATAAATTGCTTTTTAATAACATGTTAAGTACCCTTTAAATATAGGTGCCAAGATTTGTCTACTGAGACTAAATAATAAGTTTCTGTTGATTTGTTGATAGCATACTCTGCTATCAGAAATGTATCTTAGTCAAGTCACTGATAAGCTGCTACACTACATCAGTGGCTACATACTGTGCCCAGTATAAATTCCTTTGTAGCTGTCTGCACAGCTTTAAAGATTTTTTAGCTTTGTTCAGATGTCTGTTTTATTTAGTTCTGTTTTGTTTAATTTTCCATATTTTGTAGTGGTTTAATGTAATTTTATACCATCATTTTTTACTGCTTTGTTTAAAAAGTTGAATAAAAAAGTTTAAAAAAAACAGACAGCACACTGGTGGATATCTTTAAAACCTCTTCAGTGCTTACAAGGGGCCATGAAATCAAACAGGGAACTGAATTAAACATCTAGTAATGATTTATTGTCAATCCTAGACAGTTAACTTTGGGCAAATTAAAATGTAAATTCTTAATAAATTTTTTGTTTGTTTGTTTGTTTTGGGGGTTTTTTTGTTTTGTTATTTTTATTGTCTCCGTGGATTAATTTAACAGTTATAAAAGCCAGACAAGATAAGAAGAAAAAGGGCGTGTATATCCTGTCCCCGCAAAAACACACGCAGCTTTTTTTCTTTACATCATCTCTCATCTTTGCCCACTTCTCTTCTCGTAAACCCGAGGCCTACTCTTTTCACTCAAATCAAGTTAGCGTCTACACAGAGCATGTTGCAGGAAGCGTAATCATGTAAGGAAATGAGCATGCAGGAAATGAGCACGTAGATGAGTCTGGATTTTACGTACTATACCCTTCCTTTGTCCCTACCACTTCCTCTTCAGGGTAGTCCGTTATGAATCATTTAAAGGCAGTAAGAGATGAGAAAAACCTCGTAAAACGAGCTGCACTCCCCTTATGATGAGCAGTGAAGTATGAAGCGTGAAATTAACAACAGACCCAGGCAAAGTACAAACAGGAGAACCCAACTCATATTAGAGAGCGTAAACCTTAAAAAAAAACCTACCTGCTAGAGTAAAACAATTTGGCAGGTTGGACAGCAAGATGGAAAAAAGCCATCTGGTCTGAAGTGCGTCCATTTCATTTCAATAAGTCCTCTCGTGCCTAGAGGAAACATACCCCCACACACACACATATATAGGCCTATATATGCACATAAATGACTTAAAAACAATCTACCGGCCAAAGTAGATATGGCCTATTACTGCTTAAATACACTCTTTTTGTAATTTTTTTGACTCAGAATTTGTACGTCAAAAGCTGCAAAAAGGACCAACATGTGGAGAATAGCCTATCGTTACATGCCGGCAGTTTATGTGTCAGAGAAAAACATTCCTATGGCGTTAACTTAAACGTCACTAACCTAATTACAAAGTGGTACATAGCTGGTACATGAAAACAGGTAAACACTGTATTCAAATAAAATGCACCTCCGAATACTACGTATTTGTAAAGGAAGCCAAATGCGGAGTCGGTGTTTAAATACAGTTCTGTCTAGTTACATCGAGTTGTTCTACATGCTATCATTCAACAAAAACTGTAGGTAAAATTATTTACCTCATCACGAGACACACTGAGACTCCCGTCGTGCATCATAAAGCGATGCAGAAAAACAAACAAAAAAGAAGTGTAAGTTTGCCATGAAGTTGCGGTTCTTCAGGAAAGTAATTACGCTCCGCCCAACATTTACTTTTGACGTTAAAAGATACAGCGTACGCGCTTGCACACACCCACACAAAGACCTAGCCTGCAGCAATGAACTACAGTGTTTCTGTGATCGTAGATTCCTTCACTCTGGTTGCTGTAGGTTCAGACACGTGCGCGTGACGTTTAGGCTTCTCTACATACAGACTTTTATCACGAGGGAACTTTTTGGAATTTGAATAAGCTCACCCTAATGATGAGACAGTAACTGATGCAGTGATCTGAAACTCTTATCTTCAAAGATTGTTACTTATTATTTGGGTTGTTGCCAATTTTATGCTACCCTCCTCCACAATTCAGACAGTTTTTTGACAGAAGTAGATTAAGTTTTTTTTCAATTAAAAGATATATAATGACATGCTAATGAAAAACATAGTATTGTCGAAAGATTAAATCAGTGGTTCCCTGACCTTTTGGCCTCTGACTCTTTTTAAAAAAGTGTTGAGTCCTTTTTTGTATACCTCCTTATTACATTCCTCAATAGTGCAAATGTTCACAGATCAAACTGTGCACAAAGTGAAAAACTAGCTCCATGTCTAAACCACTACAGTACTGAATATAGATTGAAGCATAAAGCTCTTTAACGTAATTTAAGTCATTAATAGTTATACTGGTTACTTCAAGGATTTTTTTTTTGCAGATACTTTAACTTTTGATATTTTAGAGTTTTTTTTTCTCACAACACTTATGTATTTTCATCTAATTTTAAAAGTGGAACTCTAACTAAGGATGAAGTTTTTTACTTAAGAAAACAATCTGAATATATCTCCATCAATTAAAACAGCAGTTTCTCATGTCTTAAGAGAAGTATAATGATGCACGAAATGCATATATAGCAGGACAGGTGCTGTACATTTTTAAGGTGGAGTGAAATTATTTATAAGCCTTCGTAGTTGGGGAAAGACAAGATTTCACAATGCACAAAAAATAATAATAATAGTAATAAAATTCTTATAATACAATTTTTTATTATTGGTCTGAACCTTTAACTCATGTAGTGTGCAATAAAACAAATGAAAAACACCAACAACTGACTTACAATTTTCAATCAAGATAAGACATTTGTACTCATTTTGAGGTTACTACAATTAAGCTAAACCCTCCAAGAATCTGTCGTTACAATGGTTATGATAGTGGTTATACAGGAACAGGAAAAAAGCTTAGTATAAAACTGAATAATCAAGGCTGTTCATTACAAAGCAAAATATTTTTAGCAGAATTGTAAATCAACATTTTGAAAACATGGCAGCCCTTACAATACATATCATACATACAAGAAAAAATAAAGCAACAATTCAGACAATTCATATAATGGGTTAACTGCAAGACATTTAATAAAAAATGACAAAAGATTCAAGAGAAATGGAAAAAAAGATAAGTGTGTGTGTTACATATTTGTGCCTCCGTTTGTGTACCTAAGTATTAACTATGTCTGCTGAAGCATTAACTCAGATGACAAAAGCTAACTCTCAGCAAAGGGAGCTGATCTCACTCTTGCTGCAGCCCCACTTGCAGCAGGCGTTAGACAGGCCCACCACCACATCCCGGCCTTTGCGGTCAGCTTTGCGAAGGGCTTCCAGGATCTCCTCGGTAATGAAAGATCGAGCCGGCCTGCTGAACACTCCCTCCTGTGCATCTCTTGGTGTGAAACTTAGATCTCTGTTCCTTTGGAGGAGACTCTCAACCACAAAGTTGTGGCTCAAGCCCTCTGAAGACTCCTCCTGATGGGAGCTGAATGGGTCTTCTGAGACATCTGATTGGGTAAAACAGGCAAATGAAGCATGATAGAATAGTCCTTTCCATTATCCGTGGTGTTAATAAAATAATTGATAGAGATAGCATGGTGTAGGAGGAAACTTTCCGAAGACCCAGAGACATTTACCTTGCTTACAATCTATAGGATGTGACATGTGACATAAAGTTGTTTCAAGGTCAAAGGATCAAAATTAAATTTTTCCTTTAAAAAATGTATAGGTAGCTCAACAAAATATATCTAATGACATTGTTAATGAGAATTAAAGCTCTGTAGTTCTAGCATAGGTAGTCCATAGTTTAAATACTGACAAAGTCAACTATGCCAAACAACATCAGCATTAAAATAATAATGTATTTACTAATCTTCTGTCAAAGTACTCTTAAAACAGTCATCAAATGAATGAATGCCTAATAGTAATGGTAGAGACATCACAAAGACAGTAATGGTGATAAGCCTCTCACCTACCTACACTCCTGACTGACCGTCTCCACCGTGAGCCTCCACAAGTGAAGATGACTGCTCGGATGAACTCACGGCCACATAGCTTTACCCCATATGTTGGGTCATCCATGGGCTGAACTCCAGCCACCAGCAGGCATACAGCCAACACCACAGATTTCCACATGGTACTTTAAGAAAATAAAGTTAAGTAGAAGTGGATAAAATGACAGGTGATCCTTTACTTCTGTCAGCACAATGCTTTCTGTCTCACCGTTTGCATGAGCAATGACTTTAGGTGACCCAGGCGTGGTTTATAAAGGGGTTTGCAGTCCTGCAAGGGAGACATGCACTCTGCGCATGTAGGCCTTTTCTGAGAGAAGAACAGATTTGAATAACAGATAGTCAGAGACCTTTGTGGGTACAAAAAGCGGACCAAAGGTGGTATAATTAACGAATATGTCAGAGGTTTCGATCATCTAATTGCATTTTAGCATTAGAAGCACTTTTGTCATTTTAATGTCTCTTAATATTTCAATACTTTATCTCATTCCGCTTAGATTTTGTAACATTCTATGACCATGAGTCATGTAGTGAGTGTGAATATAAGAAGAATAGTGACATTAATAACATCAACCAAAGCAAAAAATGACAAATGAAAAAAAAAGTCAAATACAGTTCTGTCTCCTTAGGCTGCACTTGGGCATATCAAAGTCTATTGTCTCCCACTAAAACTTTATTTTTTCATAAGATGCATGGATATGTCACAATCTTAATAAATGATTCAAACAAGGGAGAGAGAGAGAGAGAGAGAGAGAGAGAGAGAGAGAGAGAGAGAAAATAGTGTTGGGATAGTCAATACATAAAGAAATATCTTGAATCTCAAAGAATAGGTGAATATCAATTGTTATCCCTCAAAAAAATAAAATAAAAAAACAACAGCAACATGTGTTCAACTAACATTGCCTAAACACATGTAATTGACCTTTAAGGTCTAATTATGTATGTTGCCATGAATTCCCCTTGCTTACACCACTACAAGGATATGCATATCACCATTGCGATAAGTTTTGCCATTTTTAATCTATGTAAGACCCTGCGCCACGCTTCCATAAATATCATTCCTTTCTCTTAAAAATCGCATAATCTGTTGTCTCTTTGCCAAAAGGTGAACTAGGAAAACTGAGACAGAACCACTGACATTTCCAAAGTCAGATAACATTGAAGTCTCGTTATGAGTCAGACAAAAATTAAACATATTTTTATCTATATCATAGTCAAAGGTCAATCATTTAAGTAACAACAATGGAAATGATGAATTCATAATGAATTTTAGGATAAAAAGCAAACAAACTGGCATTTTAGGAGGGCACCCACCTTGACATTCATTAACACAGTGTTCCAAATGTGAAAGATAGAGGTCACAGGAGGCAAAAGGCAATAAAGGCAAAAATTTAAAAAAATATGATCATAAAATATAAATAAAAAATGTGAATATGAATATAAATGTCTTTAGTATAAACGACAAAGACTTAATTGTGTAGACACACACGTGTATCTGTGTGTGTGTGTGTGTGTGTGTGTGTGTGTGTGTGTGTGTGTGTGTGTGTGTGTGTGTGTGTGTTTGTATTCATGATTGACAGGTGAGAGACAATGTGCTACTAATTTCACTAATGGGCGTGGAAGGCTTTGTAGTAAAAAATTGCTGTCCCTGTGACTTTAAGATAATTTGGTAGCACTCAGCCAATCAGAGCAAGGAAGGGGGGGGAAGGGAGCTGGTGGGTAGCAACAGTTGCCCTGGTGAGGACGAAGCGCCATAGCCACGGTAGCCCTGGCGACAAGAGCCCAGCAACGAGAATCAACAACAACAACAACTGAATCCGCCATAAATATAAAAGAAGATATTTTACCATTGGGAAATACACAAGTGGAACCAGAGGTGAAGCTATTTACATGTAGGAACTATCTTATGTCAAATTATGCTTCAGCTGAATTGTGCTATTGCTCTTTTCCCTTGTTTCAGTAGCCATATCAGGTAACTGCCTTGCAGTGTTAGCTAAGGTTAGCTTGGAAGCTAGCCGTCGGACTGATAATCATTCGAGTCCGATTCTTAAATGTTTGTGTCCGTTACTCAGTCCAGTGACAGTGAATTGAACCTGCCATGGCGACGCAGCCACAGATGCATACTCAAGCAGGCCGTTGTTATGGCGATGTCAAATGCAAAAGGTACAAAATGGCGGTTGTTGTAGAGACCAGCTAGCTTGCTGCCCGTGTTACCTTGCTAGACAGCTAGCATCAGTGCTGTCACGACAGGCGCGTGCTCATTGCTGCCTAAAGCTAACGGAACGAGTTACCAGCAACGGTCACTGGTCTTTTCTAACGATATTTTACGTGCAATCTGTGGTGGTTAAACATATTATATGTTTTATTTTCAGGAGCTGGCTCCAATGAAACCAGCTGCCTGAGTGCATAATGTGAGCCTCTCAAAAAAGAGACTAAATTATGGAAGTAAAATTAGAAGTGTAACTGTTAAGACATGTCTTAATAGTTAATACAGGGTTTATGTTAAGGTAGTAGTGGAGTTGCAACAATGTCAGTCGACAAAAATATCGCTCTCTCAATAGTGAAAAGTTGGAGAGGCTTCGGCAGGTGGCGGACATTGAACGTGTAATGGGCGTGGCAAAGGAGGGTGTTTAGCAGGTGTTTTGCAAGTCCGAGTTTAGTTTAATGTGTTTGTACCCTCAACTGTTATATGACTCTATTGCTTGTGAGACTTGCAATAAGCTTTCTCATCGCCAGTTAAACTTTAACACTAAGATTTAAAACTCTTTGGTGGGTGTGATAACAGATGTACATTGTTAAAAGCCTTTTAATGTGTATAATCTTTTTAACGTAGTTAAAATGATCAAATGCTCAAAATTCATGTTGGTATCCAGTGCATGTATTGATAATGTTGCAAACGACCAAAAAGGAAGGGGTGTACATGTGATCTCTGTTGTGTATAACAGAAAGCAAAACAACTGCTTGGCCAATGTATTAATAATAATGCAACATGCTGAGGGACTTTCCAACTTGTGTAATAGATGTAACTGCATTTGTGAATGGCCTAAGGATGTGAGATCACATTACAGGTAATGAGACTAAAATGTTTCTTCCTGTCAAGGCTCCTCCCCAACATCTCTGTATTACTACCAACAGGTCAGCCACAGTAGTACTTTCAGAAACAGCCCACTTACTCATCCACTTGCAATAAGGTAACAAATGTGAACTTAGAAATATTCATTAACTCTGAGATATGTATTGTTGTCCAGAGATTAATATTATTGGAAAAAGAAATAAACAGATGAGCATGAGCACTTATAAGACATCATGCAGCAGTCGCTACTTGCTGCACTTCCAAATGTTGCCCATGTTATTTTACCAGTTGAATGACCTATTAAAAAAAAATATAAGTTACTCATTTAAAAAAAGCAACACATTTGAAGTAGTGCACTTACTAGCATAACATTTTGTTCCGCTACATTCTCTGAAATAGAGAATTGTCATTCTCACCTTCAACAGCCTAACTAGACCTTTGTCCCTTGCCCTGTCTTTATCTCAATGCTTATACAGTGGCTTACATAAGGTTGGCTTAACACCAAATAGAATTTGGAAACAAATAGTTTCAGAATTAATTCTGTCTTGATTAAGCAATCTTCATATTTGATACAAATGTGTAACCAGTGACTTTTTGCTCTTAGGGTGAGTTTCCAGCTCTTGTAATGGCCACTTCAGGCTACGTAGGTGAGATCCAGCCGGCAGCCCAACCCCAGGGGGCTGGTGTTACTGTCACACCAGGGCAATCCGATGCCAGCTCCACACCTCCAACTGCCCCTCAGTTTTTGGCTGAGATTCAGACCACAGTGGTCACTCCCACTGTAGTCACACCCACAGGCCAAACAACTCCTACTGATCAAGCCACCTCCATCACCACTCAGAAGCCTGCAGCTGGAAGTCAAGCTCAGTCCACATCACAGGCCCAGCCAGCCCAAACCCAGTATGTGACTGCAGAGATCCAGGGCTCCCCCACACAGTCTGGGAATGCTCAAAGCACTCCTCAGTACATTGTTGTCACAGTCACAGGTAAGGACTGAAAATCACATACCATTTTATTCCATTGATAGTAATGTAGACCAGGACTTTGCAATTGTAAATTCACAATTCATAGTTAAATAGTTGCTCTTTTTGTGGAGTATCTAAAGACTTGTGTCTTATAAAGGGATTTAAAAGTCAGAGCTGTCAAATTTAACAACACTGTGTTCTTAAGCAGAAGACATAGGATGGATGGATGGATGTTCTTAAATGCAGTTAAGATATTTCAGAGTTTCGTAGGATGCAATTTTTAGAAATCAGATATATTTGATATGTTTAAATCAACACTAAAGTTGCATTGCTTCAAAATTCCTTGTCCTCATGTTGCTTAATAACTGTAACTTTTATTATAGAGTTTGACACTTCATTGACTAAATGATAAAATGGATGAGTGGTGCACTTCTAAAATAGCAGCATATCATCAACTTTATGACATTAAATTAATGTTACCACCTTATGAATGTATTTACATTCCCTGTTTATCATTCAGAGGGGTCACTTCACTCAAGTGACAGTGTATCAGACTCTAGCCCCCCTCCAGCTGTGGTGCAGACAGGAGTTCCCACACAGGTTGTTCAGCAGGTTCAGAC
Organism: Acanthurus lineatus; assembly: GCA_029814665.1. Taxonomy (NCBI): domain Eukaryota; kingdom Metazoa; phylum Chordata; class Actinopteri; order Acanthuriformes; family Acanthuridae; genus Acanthurus; species Acanthurus lineatus. Next base: position 12,903,545 of record JAPZDV010000009.1, on the reverse strand, counting down.
GGCTCAACAGGTAAAACATGCACACAAAACACAACATGAAAATTAATGTTTCCTTGACTCTTAAAAGTAAGTAGTTGCTATATCTCAGCAGAGGTCCGTGGTGCAGGCCACCACTCAGATAGCCAAGACTGAGCCAGGCACCCAGCTCAGTGTCACCAGTCTACAGCCTGTTCATATCAGCCCGGAGGTAAGGCAGTCACACACGCAGTTCAGTTCATTAGTACACAGTAATGATGTGTGACAATCACTTGTACTTCCTCTGACCAACACATATTTTAATAAAAACATACAGGTCATCTCAGCTGTCATCATAAAAGGGCATCATATTGTTCCAAAATTTCACAACTTTCTCACATTTTGGCTTAGTATTAGTCAACTAATAAAATCTTTGGTTGAACCTGCCTTTGCTGGGTTCCAGCTCTTCCCTAGCATTGAGGTTACTGCGTTAGTCAGGGATAACAATCTAGAAGAATGCCAGCTTCTTCATGAAATAGAACAGCCAGAGTGCCAGGCTTTTGGATCAGGAGAGAACACACAGGAACGCTGCAGCATGCCACTCTACCTCCCTTTGGACCTTCTTCAGTATTACCAATCGCTGTACTTGCTCTCAGCGGGTGCGGAGAAAGAGATAGAATCCCACCCTGCAGTCACAAGCTCAGGCCCTGATCAGTCACCAGCTACCACTTTTCAAGTAGGTCAGGGACACAAGGGAGTTTTCTGCTTTAAAGTTAAAGAAACATCTATCTGTAGCTAAAAATGTGCATAAGTTATGACTGCAAAAAAGCTCTACATGAAATGTATCTACAGGCAGTATGGTCAAATTAGCGGACAAGGATTTATTGGAATTTTGTGTGTATGTATGTGTGTGCCCATTCCTTAGGTCCAGCAGCAGCTCACCTCAGTGCCAGTGCAACATGTGTACACCAATCAAGTGCAGTATGTGGAAGGAGCGGACACCAACTACACCACTAGCACCATGTTAGACTAAAGCTGTGTCCATCATTTTCTAACACATGTCCAGATATTTTCTTTTTCTTTTCACAGTTTAATTTTCTCTGCAGTCTGCTACATTATTAACAAATCTATTCATGTCTTTCATTCAGACGTTCCAGCACCTTTCCTTACACTGACACACCCCTGTACACCCAGACCACAGCCGCCCAGTATTATGAAGGTCAGCCTACTTCAGGCTCACAGGCTTCCACACCTGGCACACCTCTAACCGTCTCAGTGACTGCTGGAACAACTGGAGGTGTGTCTATGTTTGTGGCCCAGCCCACGAGTGCGGCAGCAGGAGGGGCCACAGTGGTGACCACAGGGGGCACCACCAATGGGGCGGGGGAAGGGGCAGGTACCAACGGTGGCGCAGCAGGCAGCTATGTGATCCAGGGGGGTTACATGCTGGGCAGCAGCAGTGGAGGGGCAGCTGGCAACAGTCAAAACTACTCACACACCGCCCGCGCCTCTCCAGCCACTGTGAGTATTACAGAGGGCGAGGAGAGTAGCGTGCCGTCGGCAGACAAGAAGGTATGCAGAGGCGCCAAGCGCAGGAATTTCTTCTTGTTTTTGTTCTCATCCACACAACCCTTTGGTGGCGCACACTGATGATGTCATTGTTTTGTCCAGTGAAAAGCACAGTTACAAATGCTTAGATTTGTATAAGGATTAGAAAATGTTAATACTTTGAGTATAAGTGTACTTTGAGTAGAGGGTTTTCATAGTAAAACTGGCAGCATACAGTATTTTTAACTGTGATTTTCAAACAAACAAAACCATGACCTCATCATTTTCATATCATTACAGTGCATGTGATGAGGGACATTTTTAATTTGCCTGAAATGCCCCAACACTATAATGTTCATCCCAAATTCATCATATTGAACCCCATATGATAATGGTAACCAACCTATGTTTGACAAACATCCCATATTCCAGGTCATTAATTCATTGCATACCAAAGTTGTATGCCACGGCACGCAAACAGATGTATTTGTGTTTTCATTTCCGAATGATCAACAGACTGTGAATGTGAATGGATTTGTTTGTGCTTGTAGAATTTAATGATAAGAAAAATGTAAATGCAAGTACTGGATATCCAGCTGACATATTTGGTTAATGAATTTAAAGTAAGCACCCATTTGTATGCATATACCTGTTTGTATCTACTGGCTTTGCTAACTGCTCCAGCTATTGTCTTTTTTTCATTGCCTGCCTGTCAGGTACAGTGGTTGCTGGACAACTATGAGACAGCTGAAGGAGTGAGTTTGCCACGTTCCACCCTCTACTGCCACTATCTGCTGCACTGCCAGGAGCAGAAACTGGAGCCTGTTAATGCTGCCTCTTTTGGGAAACTCATTAGATCTGTGTTCATGGGGCTACGCACACGACGCCTGGGCACACGGTAAGATGGGTCACCAGACACTCAAACTCCTTTGTAAAAAACTTAATAGACTGTGTGCAGACAGGATGCACATTCACTCAGCCCATATATATATGTGTGTGTGTGTGTGTGTGTGTATCCCTTTTCATGCAAGCGTTCCTTTAATTAAACAAAATGTTTTTATAAACTGATGCCTTTACTAATGTGCAGATCTGTTTCCATTAAAAAAAAAAGAGAAAAATTAGACAGAAAATGTTAGATATCTTTATGACATCCCTGAGCAAACAGGCACAGACAGACAGCAATAGAGAGACAGGGAGAGAGAGAGAGAGAGAGAGAGAGAGAGAGAGCGAGAGGAGTACAATTTCTCCCATAATTTCCCTGTCACCATAATGCACATCAGCAGCACAAACATTGTCTTTATACACATTGTATGATTCACACGCATATAGATATCAATTAGTGAACACCCATTCAAAAAGCTTCCTACAGGAGATCTTTAATCTATATAGCTCTTTGGAGCATTGCAAAATGTTCGCCAAGTGTAGGAAGATGTGTGGGTAGAGATGAAGACAGACAGCATGTGTGTGGGTGAGTGAGTTTGACAAAGGAGAGTGAGCAAGTGAGATTGATTTTTTTAGATATGCTAAGTAATATGAGATGAGTTAAACCATATGGAATGTTTGGTTACTGTGTTTTATAAAATTAAAGACGTCAATTTTAAAATCAGTCTGTCAGACTTTTGTGTGTCAGTAGCTTTGGCAATTTCCTATTGAAATATATAGAAAATGTAAACCCTCTCCTTTCACTTCCTCTTTTTTTCCCTCTCCTATAGAATTACTATGACAGATTTACCAACACAGCACCAGCTTAATGTAAAAACATTTTTTTATCTGTTCCTGATAGGGGGAACTCTAAGTACCACTACTACGGGCTGAGGATCAAAGCAGGCTCTTCTCTTCTCCGTCTGATGGAAGACCAGCAACATCTGGCCATGAGGCAGCAGCCTTTCTCACAGAAACAGAGGTACACGCTTAAATGTCCCCAAACACACTAATACATTAGTTGTTTACCATTATGTCATTTTTCCTAAATGTTTACTATCAAATTTCCATCTGAGTACAGGTATTACCTCTGCACGGTTATATTACTGACTCTTATTTGCCCTTTGTTTCTCACACTATATATGCCACTTTAATCCTATCATGGTTGCAGACTTCTTCTGCTATATGAGAGGGTAGAATTGCCATTTAATTTCCCCTTGTTGTTGATCATATCAGTGTGGTTTCCACATGTTTTATCTATGTTTTATCATGCTCTTTATCTCTGTTTATATCAGGTTGAAGCCTGTGCATAAAGTAGAGGGAATGACCAATGGCACAGCAGCAGGAGCAGGCCAGCAGCAGCAACAGCAGCAGAGTTCAGGGCAGGTGGACATTAGTACCCAGGTTCAGCAGTACCAGCAGTTCCTGGGTGAGTTAAGAGAACTGTAAGCAAAAGCCTAGAGGTATGAACGTGACGGTTAAGGATCTACCTAAAAGAAGATTAGTGAGTCTAATGTTGTCAGATAGACAAGATATTTTCTACAGTAAGTACTTTTTACCCTCTGTATATAATGGGATTTTTCTTGATTATGTAGTATTCTTGTGTCATGTGTTTAGATGCGTCCAGAGCTCTCCCAGAGTTCCCAGACATCGACCTTCAGGGGAAGTCTCTGCCAGAAGGCATTGAGCTGGAGCACATAAAGAGCTTTCAGTTGCTGTACAGAGAACACTGTGAGGTAACCAGGTGAACCTGTTCTAGGATAATTATCAGGCAGTCTATGGAAGACAGCTTTAAATGAGAGTACCAACTACAACCTGAAGAGTGGGATGATACTCACTGAAAGTTTATTTTTTTTAAAAAAGGAAACATCTTGTTTTTAGACAGCTGATAGAGAAGACGAGTTAAAAAGTATTTAAACAGCATAATAGTATGGCTAAATAATACATAATCTCTTTGTTTTCTTCACTTTGTGCTAGTCCAATTAATCAGACAATTTACATGGGCTCATTTGTTACCAGTCATTATGTATGAGATGTTCTATCTGTGTTGTGTTAGGCTATACTTGATGTGATGGTCAACCTGCAGTTTACCCTGGTGGAAACTCTGTGGAAAACCTTCTGGAGGTTCAGTCAGAGTCAGGCTGGAGATGCCACGCTGGCAGTGTGAGTGTTCAAAACTATTAAGCAAACATTCAAAATTCAGTAGCAGTATTATACAAAATGGAGGTAATTAGAAATTGTGTGTGTGTGTTGGCAGTCATGATGAGTCAGAGAAGCGTCTCCCAAAGTCCTGCCTGGTATTGCTGTGCAAGTATGACCCAGTGCTGCGCTGGAGCCGCGACTGTGACAACAGCCTGTACCAGGGCCTGGTGGAGATCCTCATTCCTGATGTCCTCAGGCCCATCCCCAGTAAGGCTTTACAAGAAGTCTTGTAATGTAGTAAAACACCATGCTGTCAAATACAGTGTGGTGCAGAAAGTAATATGCACATCATCATCATTTTACAGTGTTTTTACATCAAAAGTGATCTCACAGGAAAAAAAAGGTGCTAAATATTTTCTGACTTTCTGAACTTTTTGAAAAAGTTATTGTATTTTTTGGATCTTAAAGGTGGCCCTTTTAACACCTGCTGTTATCAATATGTCCTGCCTGCTTTGTTTTGTTCTCTATGTGTACATATCAGAACTGCTTTTACAGTTTTTAACAACTGTATGTTAAACAAGTCACTGACCTTTAAACTGCACGTTTCTCTATTGTTTTTACTTACATATATTTCAGCCAACCTTTTTAACAACTGTAGCGAGGGATTACAGATGAATAATAGCCTTTTAAGTTAATTCATAAATAAATTAAACTGAAACAGAGATAATTTTTTATTTCTATGAGAATATTATTTTTCTCAGACTGATGGACTGGAGGACACGTTTTTTCTTCTTACTGTGTTCCTGCTGCTAACTGGATTTATTTCTTTAGCTTAAGTTTTAATTTTAGTCAGATGTTGACAATGATTTTTCCTTTAATCCTGCTGCACTATTGCCACCGAAATGTGAAATGTTCTAGGTCTTTGCCTTCCAAGTAAATTGGAATCACATTGGGACATTGGGTTTCCATATACATGGCCAAGAAATTTTTTCTGTCCACCAGAAACTCAGCTTACTTAGCTTACAAACTTAGCTTTGCTCCTTAGCTTTAATCTAAAGTTACAACCAATAAACTCATATCCTTTTTTTCTTTCTGCCCTAAGGTGCCTTAACACAAGCCATTCGCAACTTTGCCAAGAGCCTGGAGAGCTGGCTGACCAATGCCATGATGAACATCCCTGAGGAAATGGTCCGCATTAAGGTAGATCGCCCTTGTGCTGGATTCCAGCTGGTGGAATGACATGTTTTCCAAGCCTTAGAGCCGGCTTTTTTTAGGCCTGTAGCATCAGTCATGAGAGCAATCATGTTTTTAAGGGACCAATTTCTAGCTTGGAAATCATTAGCTGTAATACTTGAATACTTGAGGCTTGCTAAACCACAGCTTCTTTTAAATGTGTGGGAGTTTCCCTTATTGTGGTTGTGTGGACACAAGCTAGATCTGTATTTATATAAAATACAGTTGTCTTACATTCCAACTCTGTGGTGCAGCTTTTTAAAAAATTTGCAACAACCATCTCTGTCGATCATTTTACTTATGGAAACGGTCTCATTGTGAAGTTAAGTTTTTTAGTGTAAATAAACTTCTTCACCAGGTTTACTTACCCTGGCAATGATATGTGCATAAGTACAGATGCAAGGCAATATTGATAAGTATAGGATATGTGGATATACATCACTCACTCTAGGCTGCCCAAACTGTAATCAATTATTTTTAGAGGCGTTTGTGCCTTTATGTAAAACATACATTTGATGTCTTTATCCGTTTGTCTTCATGCTCTCTCAGGTAACATCAGCTAATGCATTTGCCCAAACACTGCGGCGCTACACAAGTCTAAACCACCTCGCCCAGGCAGCGCGTGCCGTCCTCCAGAACACAGCCCAGATCAACCAAATGCTCTCTGACCTCAACCGCGTGGACTTTGCCAATGTTCAGGTTGGTTTGGTTTTTGAGAGCTGTGACCTCTGAGCATTTGTGTTCGCAGCAATTTTAGTGTTTTAAAGGTTAATTGTGTTTTGATTTGAGTACTGTGCACATGCAGTCACTTCTGCAGTAACTTGTGGTTTTTTACCAGTTTGTTCAGCCGTCACTTGTTCAGCTACTGCCTTTTATGTAGCTTACCTATCCAGGAAATGTAAACCGAGCCCTCTTAGTTTTTCTCAGAAACTTTCTTTTGACTTCCTCCAGTGAGTGCGAAGCAGATGGTTTGACACAGTACCTTGATTCTGATATAGTGTTTTGCTTAAAGGCCATTTAGCAGGATGCAATTATTCACATTATTTCTGTATAAGCCATGGTGTGTCTAAACATGCGGTTGCCCTGCAGCCCCTTAATCCCACAATCTCATTACTGACATATTGTCCTTATCCTGTCACTCTTTTGCAGGAGCAGGCTTCATGGGTGTGCCGTTGTGAAGACCGTGTCGTCCAGCGGTTGGAGCAGGACTTCAAGCTGACCCTCCAGCAGCAGAACTCGCTTGAGCAGTGGGCTGCATGGCTGGATGGAGTTGTCTCCCAGGTCCTAAAACCCTACCAGCACAGCCCTGCCTTCCCTAAGGCCGCTAAACTCTTCCTGCTAAAGTGGTCCTTTTACAGGTGGGATGAAATAATATATGGACATTTTCATTCCTATTCTGCTTTGTTGTCTTTGTTGATGCTGTGAGATTAAATGCAGTCAGATTAGCATAATGCTGCAGAAGCAAAACGTGAAACACGCTTGGAAAGACAGAGAGAGGACAACAGGTCTTGTTCAACTTGCAAAAATCACTGTTATAAATATATTATTTCTATATTCATTTCTAATACATAAAAAAGTCAGTTTAGTAAATGAGAAAGCACTGCAATTTAATAGTGGATTCACTGTGAGAAGTGAGGGTCCCTCTGTTGAGAAATCAACACTGAGAAGTGCATGATGTGAGAAACACTTCCCATTTGTGGTTTTAGAAGTCGTCAGATTATTACAGAGCATTTATGTAATGGTGGTTTCATTTACACAGTTCCATGGTGATCCGAGATCTGACCCTGAGGAGTGCAGCTAGTTTTGGATCCTTCCACCTGATCCGCCTGCTGTACGATGAGTACATGTACTACCTAATAGAGCACAGGGTGGCTCAGGCTAAAGGAGAGACCCCCATTGCTGTCATGGGAGAGGTATCAACACACTAAATTACATGCACACATGTTAATGAGCTTAACATGGTAAACCATACTTACAGTACTAACAGATTCCACCATTTGCTATTAGTTTGCCAGTTTAGGCCGTGGTTTGAGCCAGCTGGATCCTGACAAAGGTAACTGAACTGTTCTTCAGACTATGTCATAATATCCACAGTTGTGTTTCAAGCATGGCTTGTAAATAACTCATTTGCCCATGTCTACCACAGAAGAGGAAGAGGAAGAGGAGGAGGAGAGTGATGAGGAAGGACAGGAGCTGTCCCTGCCCTCAGACGGGGCTGTGCTGGGAGAGGAGTCTTTAGAGCCGCCTGCTAAGTTAGCCAGAACAGACCAGAGAGTTCTCTTCACAGCCGGATCAGCTGACAACTAATCACAGAGAAACACTACCAGACATGGGTTGATTATACTTACTAGACGAACACACAAATGTACAAAGAACACATGGATTTATACACTTGACACATGTATGTAGATCTTGTAAATGTGCGTGCACACTCTTGCTGCACACTGTTAACTGTCCCCCTTGTTTACGAACACACAATGAAAACACACACTTGTTCAGTACTGCTGCTGCTCAGTTTGGGCACCTGTTGACATCACTCGTTCAGTTCACAATTTGTGGCACTGCAACAGGATGTGGCTTCAAAACCCAGACTTGCAATGCAAAGAGGAACAGAGCATTTTGACCCTCAGTTGTGTTGGTCTGTACAAATAAATGGAAGTCAGGCATTTTACGTCTTTCACTGCATTTCAGTCTGTAGCCTCCTTGTGTCCTTGCTGAGAAACTTCCACTCACCGTAGATCCTCCTTTAACTGTCACTGCCGTATCAAAGTGGTCTTGAAAATACTATGATGTGTGTGTGTCTGTGTGTGTAAAGGTAACTAAAGGAGGAGGTTAAAAAATGGACCTTCCGCAGTAAATGGTTGCTAAATTGAGTTGTTTCTAATTCATTGTTCTGAAGTAGAGTGACATTTGTGAAAAGACAGCAAGCAGGATTTTTGGGTGGGTGTCTCTGTGTGTGTTTTTGTAAGAGCACTAGGGCCACATTGTTCTTCTGTTACTTCTGGAGGCTAAATGAACATGCTTTTCCATGATGCCGTGTATGTACATACGTGTGTCTGGTTGTGTGATTGTGAGTCATCCCAAGTGTGGACTGTTTCCTCTGTAGATAATTTTTTAAGTATTCAGGTTTTTTGATTTGGGAGACACGTGTAAATTTCCTGTTTGATTTTAATGCTTGTAAAGAAATAAGTTCTTGTGTTCTTGGAGTGCCTGTCGCAGCTACTACACACACTTGTAAAGATAGAGCTACGGCTGTGGAATTGGGGCTCCCATTAGTTGCTGCAAAAAATCCTCTCTCTTCTTGAACATCTGGCTCCATGAGAGTGGTACTGTATCTGTATGTGTCATATTTTTATGTTTAAAGTGCTCCATTCTTGTCCATCCAATATGTTCCTCTGTGGCCTCATTTTCCTTTGACATATCATTTTCTCGCCTTATTTCACTATATTTTCCAATGTTTGTGCCAAACCTGTTTGCTTTTATCCCAGATCTCATTGTTTTTAAACTCTTTCCATGATTTAAGGAGGACTGTGCCTGAGTAAGAACAGTGATATATTCTACTGTATATTTATCCACTATATTTTGAATTTTGTTGTCACTAAGTGAACCTCTTGTGCAGTGTAAGGTGCTGTGTTGTCACACATTGTAAGCAACCTTTGTGTGCATTATTGATTTGTGATTGTACATTCAGTTATCAATCCTATATCATATCTAATGACTTTTCCACAAACAGGCTAAGGCCCTGCCTCTTTGCACATATTGACTGATCTTTGAAACTCTGAGAGTTATCTGAAATGTTTTTTTTGTTTGTTTTCTTTGAGGTCTTAGTTGTGTTTTTGAGGTGGGGATGCAGGTGTCAGATTGTGTGTGAACATCTCATACCACTCGGCATTTTCTGAGAGAATCGGTGAGAGGTGAGAGATCTGATGACTCTGTCTGCACAGTCCTCCACCGTCACTCATCTTCCGCCACTGTGCTTTCATCTCGATGCATTTCAGCCCTCCTGGCTTTGTTTTGCTTCAAACATCCATATTCTTAAACACTATTTGTCACAATTGGTTGTTGTAAACATGTCATTTTTGGATTTTTAAATAGCTGCAGTGCATGTTCTCAACAAGCATTGGCAGCCTCAAACCAGCACATCATCCTTTATATGGAGTCTAATGCTACCACAGCTGAGTACATATCACACCAGTCTTTTAATGATCTACAGCATATAGAATGGCCATTGTTTACCCAATAAGAAAAATGTTTAGTCATTTTTATAGTGCATTGTTTCTTATGTACAAAACAAACTGAGAAAAAAAGATGTTCAGTGGCAGTGTTTTATGAATTTGGTCTGCTGTAAGTATGACTGTGCCTTTGGAGGTGGTAGAATGCAATTCAGATGTTTTTAACTTTAAAGATATGAATAAAAAAAATAAATAAAAAAGCACCTGTGTGGTCTCTTGTCTGTTAATTTTCCGAGAAATTTAACATAACTTTCTGTTTGAAAGGAAGTACAGCCCGTCTCCTCTCAGTATATCATTACTTATATCTTTTGTGGCTAGCAGAAATGAAGATATGCAGCCACAGTCTCCTCTAATCTAAACTTCAGCTGATAAACAGAGTGTGACTTCCTGGATCTTACTCAAACATGTACTCTTCTCAAGCACTTACCAGAAACCATTTCTGATGTACAATATCTGATGATCTGTTTAATGCACTTTCTCAGGTTTTTGAAGTTTGGGGTCAAATGTCTTATCACAGATTACAGATAACTTATCTTAAGTGTACTCTCAAAGATTTCAAAAAGATCAAGTTTAGTAGAATATATTTTTTTGTCAGTAACTGGGTTACATATCTCAGGACTCTTAATCTTAGAAAGACTAGTAGTGACATCTAGTGGTGATTCATCTCACCTGCGCAAATATTTTATATAGTGACAGCAGGTCATGTTATGCACACACTGTTTGTAAAAGAACATCAACATAACAAAGTGTTGGCACACATTTTAAAATAATTGACGTCTGCCCCTTTTTAATTCAGAGTATTGCTGCTGGTGGTCATCTATTAACAATATCAACACTGCTGCCAAAGGCAGTTTCACAGCTGCCATTCAGAATACAAGAATCATACCTGGTACATCTTTGAGTCAAAACCAACAGCCTTATATTGCTGAATATATGTACACATACTGTATATCTTAAAGTGGGACACACTGGAAGACTACGTTTAATTCTAATGGTGGTGAAGAAGGCAAAAGATCAACAGATTATTGTTGGCATCCATAAAAACCAAGATACATTAAGTAAAAAGCAATCACATGCAACCTTGAGATGAAACAAAATCACAGCACGGTTCAAATGGATAGTGTCAATGTAGCCTTACATGACATCTTTCACTGAAGAAGAAGAACCTGCAGCTGTATGAACTCCAGAGGGCGTAGTAGAAAGACACCACACTTAAAAGTGTCAAAGACATACTTCTTTGTCTCAAGGTGAATTCCCACCAGCTGTGTGTTGTTTTTGAGTTTTCCAGAGTAATGTGAGTTAACTAGGATTGCTCACACCAAGCCAGCCAAGTTTTGTTTTATGTTTTTTTTTTCCCCAATACACCTACAATATGTTTTTTTCATTCTGGCCTTTCCGTTCACAGTAAGCCGGCGTGTTCAAAGCCCGAAAAAGCTTTAAATGAAAAAAGCTCCTAAATGGATAGTTAGAGATGGAAAAGATGTGCTTAAGCAGCAGGTGAATGTGCAACAAATAGGCTCAGTAAATTGAAGCATGGAAAAAAGTCGTCAATCGTGGCATTACACATCAAACATACAGCTCTGTGCAGTGATCCTTATGTTGATGGGTATTTATGGCAGGTCTATTTATTAAAAGCCACTTGTACCCAAGGCTTAAATACAGATGCATAACCTGGTGTAATGGGCATAAATGTAACCAATTAACCGCCTAAGAAAACACCCATCTATCACCTAAGACACTATTAATCTTGGGTGATCCTATCCCAAGTGGACAGCTCCCAAGTACCTTAGTTCACCTTTGGCATTACATTGCATCTCTACGTGTGTCTCAAATGACTACCTGTGATCACAGTCCACTTCCCAGAACTGTATGCAAATAAACACGTACAACCACGTCCCTTTGCAGAGACTAAATGCAATGTTGGTCTTAACCAGCAGTCCAACAGTAGGAGCCAACACACTGAGAAAACAAACGTTTTTGCACAGAGAAAGAAATAACATTAGCTGAATTTACAAAATGGCCAAAATAATGAAGAATTTCTCATAGAAAGCAATTCTAAAAGTTTGTAGAAAATTTATTCGGACACAAGGACTCACTAAATTGAGAGTTTTTTTTTTTTTAAAGAGGATCTGGGGACTTGCAGTTTCTCATTCAATGGTAAAATCAGTGAAACAAAAACCAGAAAGCATGTGCTAACTTACACAGAGGACGTCAGTTCAGTTGGCTGTCTGTTAATATGGCCCAGGACACACTGCTAAAAAACTGTGGCGGCACAAGTCCCAGACTGCCTTTTGGTGCAGTTTGATCTCAATGCCTCCTCAGTGTATCTTTGATGCATTCACACCTGCATTTAGAGCTGTCCACCTGGATCAGATCACCTAGCAAACATGTCAATGCCAGGTGTAAACAGGGCCTAAGTGAACACATTCATGAGCAAAAGAAAAAACAATCCACATGTACTGCACGAAAGTTGAAACACCATGCAAACCTCAGTAGAGGGAAAAGTGACAATAAGAAAACAAACATAAAAAACAAACAAACAAACCAAAAAAAAAAAAAATTAGCAAATCAAATGAGTTTTAAAAATGATTTCTCTGATG
>JAPZDV010000009.1:12864970-12884038 GCA_029814665.1 Acanthurus lineatus | reverse complement strand
TAACTAAAGAAATATAGAGTGGTTAATGTCAACAGAGGTAACTGAGTAAATATGTTATGTAATTTAGGTGAATTGATTGTTCAAAATTTGTGTAAAAATTTTAGATTAAGCGCTGGCTGTCATTGATTTCATGTACTTTTGTCCTGACAGGAGGAAACAGGACACCTCAGAGCCGTTCTCTCTTTAATACATGATGCTCAGCCTCCCCTCGACTGTAAACCTGACCCGAATCCCAAACCTCGTCGTCCATCCTGGTGCAAGTGTGACTGCTGCACTCCCACTTCTGTCCCTCAGGAGGAGTTGTGCTGCCGGTGCAGTGATGGCACCTGTATCACCTCGTCTCCTCTTTTTGAGCAGCTTGTGTTGCGTCGCTCTCTGTTGGAGGCCATCCTGCTGTACCGGGACCCTCTGTCCTCACCAGCCGATCGAGTTCAGACTGCTGCCCTGCGTCACTGCGCCTACAGACAGTACATCAGCTGGAGGTTTGGGGTCCCACCTGACAACACCCACCCTGTCATCCCCAGTTGCAGTGTGTGGAGAATAAGGGAGGAGTACCCCAGCCCAGATGGAAAGTACAGTGGGTTTATACCTGCCAGGATAGCATCCATGCAGGCCTGCGCTAACGGAGAGCTGTGAGAGGAGTGTTTCCACAATACAGAGCAGGGACTCCCTCACTTACTGACCCATTAACAATGTACTTATCTTACAGCTGCCTCACAAAGAAAAAAATGCAATAACTTTACCAAACTGGGTGGAAAATAAAAAAAGAGTCAGTTTTTGTCAGCTTGTGTTCGGTCAGAAGGGGAAAAACCTCACTAAGTCAATAAATGACTGCATTTTCTATGATCATCTGTCAAGGAACATCTGTCATTTGGCTGCCCAGTAAAAATATCTAAGAAGCAATTTTTCTAACTTCCACTCCCTCTAAGCAGCTTTTTGCCTTTATAGGGCATCACTAACACCACTAACATGCTCAGACAAAAAAGGATCTCTCCTGCAGGGAATGTGTTCATATCCATCATATCATTAAAAGGCAACATTGAAAAAAATAAAAAACACTATTTCAAATACAAGTCGTGACGTTGACAACTGTGGATTCACCGCTCAGAACCAGATCAGAGTCTTACGTTCTGTTTTGTGTTATTTAATTCACAAGGAAACAGAAATTAAAATAACAGTTTGTTGGTTTAGTGGCAGAAATATGATGGAAATATCTTTTGTTACGTAAAAGTTGGGTGCATGAACTCAGTACAGAGTCAGAGCCATCAAAGTGACATTGCCTGGCTTGAGTTAAGATGTGTCCTCACAGGAGGGTTCTGGCAACCTGCACTGTGGCTGGAGACACTGCACAGCAGTGCTGCACAGATGGATATAGTGTTTAAGAAATTATTACTCCTTTTAGGCAATCAGGTGTTAATTAATGAGTTCTTGAGGTGTTTGTTGCTGTTCTATAATGTTGTAACCAGGCAAACTTAAAGGAAAAATTCAACAATTCTTTGTTTGTTCTCCCTCTTACCAGGAAGAAGACTGAAACCATTTTAACATCTATAATCTAACAGGACGCTATAGCTATAGACTTAGCTGGCTTGGCCCTAGTTTTGCACATAAAATGAGATCTATAAAGTTCTCTGCAGTTTCTTTAGAGGTGCTTGTAGTCAGATATCATGAACTATGAATTGAGCCAGGCTAATTTTTTTCCCTCTTGGTTGAGTCTTTATGTTAAGCTAACAGATGCTGACAGTAGCTTCAAATTTACTGCACAGACATCAGAGCAGATATTGATCCTCTGATTTTTCTCATTCTGAAAAAAGGGGAAAAACTATTCTTTTACATGTTAAATATTGGGTTTTCCATTGTTCTGTGGTTCTACTTTGTGGCATCTTCTCTTCCATAATGCCATGTGCTCACTGTTCACTTGTTTCTTACAGGTAAGTATTGGGGTGAACTACATTAAATGGTGTCTGGTATGACAGTGGAGTTGCAGCTTCAGACCCCAAGTCTGCTTTAGAGACATTGAGCAGCTGCTTTGGCTGAGAAAAGAGAAAACAATAATGGTCCAAAATAAGTATAAATGACTCCAGTCAAAGATAAGAAGCTCTATTTGTCATTTTATGATTTGGTTTCAGTGTGATAGCAGGAAGGAGGTCAAACATGAACCATATTCCCTGCTGTATATGAAACACACCAGTCTTATGTTACAATTCTTCACAGGATTATCTAATTGTGTTAAAAAGTGAGACCCTGTTTTCACATTTTCAAACAAAGTCTACTCATTAAGAATACAGATGACTAAATCTGCTTATTACCTCTCAGTCCTCTAACTGCAACTCTGATGTAAGCAACACTGCCATGTCAGTGTTGGTTAGAAAATATGGCTTTTTGCCATTTGGTTCAATTATATTATATATATATTCAGATATTCATGCTTCCTCAAGATACAACTCTCATTTGGCACCAGTATTTTTGGATTAACTAGATGTTGAAATTGTACTTGGTTTATTAAAAACCACCCGTAAAAATAATCCAAATTTTCATCAACCTAAGCTATACCTTGTGTGGTGCTAACTGGTAAATGTTAATACACAGCCACAGTAAGATGGAAATACAATAAGGCAGCTGCTAAACCTCAGCATGTCACTGTGGACATGCTACTGATATTAGCATAAAGTACTTTAGTAAATGTTATATATTGGAACTTTGAAATGTAAAGGTAAATAATGTTCAATAGCATGGTCAGTACTGTTGCAAGGACCCTTAAAAACTTAGAATAAGTTCTAAACATGCAGCTGGTTGGTGTAGGATCACCCTGTCTGGGGCTCCATTTTTGATTTATGCCACTAAAATAAACATATATCACATAAAATTGTAGTTCAGCTTTTAACAAATATCTCCATCCTTCAGCCTTTGCACAGTCCAACACTTTCTCTTTCAGATCCTGTATAACAATAGTTGAAGTTATATTAGCTGTTAAAACCCCAAGCTATTCTTCAGGTGGCCTATTTAACATTTACCAGCCCTTCAACCCGTCACTTATCCAACTCCGGCTCTAGGCCTCAGCCATTGTTTTTATAAGTGGTCCATTTGAATGAAGTAAGGGCTCTTTGTTAAACAACTCCTGGCCTGAAATAGCTCCAGACAACTTTTTTTTTGGCGGCAGACATCCCTATTTCCTCCAATTACTCATCCACTGACCCCTTATTACTGCCTTTGTTCACTGGTGTTTGAACAGGACCCTCTGGCAGATAATCTGTTAGCGTGTGTCTTTTTGATTTAATCTTATTTTAGAAATGGCCCGGAATGAGAGATTACTATACCGCATTTGTTTCCAGTAAATTAGATTTGCCTACATTCTCCCTGAAGATACATATTTTAGGAATGTGTGACTTGTGTGTGTTTTCTTTCCATGTATTTCAGTCAGTGAATATGTTTTCAGAAATCTTGTACAGCTAAATATAAATCATTTAGCACTGTGTTTCTATTTCTATACACTGACAGTGTTAACCTGCAGGCCGTGGATGGATGCATGTGAGGTGGAAACCTTTGCGGATGGATTATCTAATGGAAGTTTAGGTGGATGGTTGATCTGATGCATGCTGGCAGATGGCTTAATGGATGGATGAATTTGCAGATGGACAAAGGATGGATACAGTGCATTTGGTCGATTAAATGGTTGGATAGATAGATCAGTCAGCGGATCTACAGAACAATAAAAGTGTATATTGTATGAACAATCACATAAATCACATGAGCCACAAAAGTCACACAGTTTGTCCTTGGTCTGTAGGGTGCTACTGTGGGAATGTCTGACCCTGACAACTTTGCGCAGTACTTAAAAATAACCAACTTTTACACGACTAATGTACTTCAACATAAATTTGGGGTATTTGCACTTTACTTCTGTGTTTTCTTTTCACTTTCTTTTCTTTTTTACCCTCTGGTTCTACTTCACAACATTTTAGAGGGAAATATTGAACATTTTACTCCACTATATTTATCTAAAAGCATTAGCTACTTGTGTACATCAATATTTCCACATACAAAACATTTAAAGAGCTCATCGAGTATCTTTTCATATAAAAATAAAATACTCAACAGTTTATAGAAGTAGAGCCAAAGGGAATAGTTAATCATCTAGTCTATTAACAAAACAATTGGCAACTATTTTGAAAATTATTAAATTAACTTTTCATTTAAAAAAACATCCTGCTTTCACATCAATGCACAAGTAATTACAATATTATGTAAAATAACATTTGTCATATGTCTCACTTTTCTACATTAAAAGCTTTTATCTTTTAACTTTAAGTACATTTTAATGATTATACTCACATACTTTCTCTTGAGAACTATTTTTAATGCAGTATTTATAGTTGTAATAGGACTTTACTTCTTAATACTCCTTAGTCTTTCTACTTGAGTAAGTGATGGAGAGAGGGACCTGACTCCAGATTAGGAACAACTGAACTAAACTGAATAACTACATATGAAATAGAACTAGCACTACCTTAAACAGGTACAACTTTAAAAATCTGCCTGTATATTGATCCATCAATGTAACAACACGTCATCGAATAAATATAAATATGTCAGTTGATGGCATACTTAACTTGTAGGAGAGTATTTTTTTGCATTATTGTCCTGGAACTTTTACTTAGGAAATAGATCTGAATATTTCCTCTGAAATGGATATTTCTTTTTTAAGGAGGTCAGGCACACATTTATTAATGAGTTAAGTGTTAAAGGTTTAAGTTTTCAAAATAGAGATGACAATAATAAAGACCCTGGTGCAAAAGTTCCAAACCTGTCTGGCTTCTGAACCTGAGGGAAATCCAGAAATGAATCACAACTTCAGTGAAATTTGGGCAGTTAAAGCAGTGATTTTTTTCCCCCTAAGTGGTTTCACATTAGTGGTTTTTGAGACCTTAAAATATGAAACTCTGGAGTATTTCTCCAAAAAAGTCAAGACTTTCAAAAAGCCACAAAACATTTTGTTTATTACCCCATCACTCCTCAGATTAAACTTGTTAATTAGTTTGGATCAACTGAAAACCACATACAGATTGAAATCGCTGCTCCCTTTCCAAAAGGTGGCACAAGTCTGTGTGAAAACAGCCACCAGATGTTTAATATTTGCAGTCTGTTAACTGTAAATATGTCTAACTTTAGTTTCTTTGTATATGAGTTAAAAGACAGATCCATGTTGCCCTAACATATTGCATTTTTTCCCATTTGAATAAAAGGTACTATAGTACACAAGTATTAGCAAATATCTGCAAATGAAGCATAATGAAAAAAGCACAGCAGTGCAGCAGTAAGAATTCTCTGTCTGCATACATTAAGGCACAGAATCTAATGTAGGTCACCCGCACTTTGGCAGCGACTGAACCCTAAAGTGGAAGCATAAAATTGCACTTTAGGCAGCAGTTACATGTGCATAGAGTGAATGAAACATGAGCTGATATGCACCCTGTGAATACAGCTGCAACCTAATGATCAAAATAGATTGTGCATGAGACAAATTGCATAACGAAACAGAGCTGCAGTGTCTTTTTCTGTATGCTAAGATATGCTGTTCAAGGTTATGATGTACTGATGCAATGTTAAAGAAAAAGTTTGAAATTTGAGCAGAAGCACTTGTTTATGTTCTTTTAAGTTAGATGACAAGATCAATACCACTCTCAAACCGCTGTTATAGCTGTTAAATATAAATCTACAGTGTGATGATGATTCGCTTAGCCAACACTTTGAATGCTGTTGTTGACTTTACACTTTGTTTTTTTATTTGAATCAAACAAACTTAATAAAGCATGTTAATTCATGAGCTTGGAAAAGAGCCACACCAACTGTTTCTCTTTTTAAAAACAAAAGTGATTCAATTTACAAATTGTCAAACTGTCCCTTTATGCTGACCCTTTTCTTGACCTTAAATATGTTTCTAGCTGCAGTTTGAGAATATCTTTTTTTTTTGTCTTTCTTGTGTTCCTGTTTGGCATGTCCCTACAACCCCCACTATTTTCATAGCTGATGAAATGTGATATTAGTGATAGAACTGATG
The DNA here is from genome assembly GCA_029814665.1 of Acanthurus lineatus. Lineage (NCBI taxonomy): Eukaryota > Metazoa > Chordata > Actinopteri > Acanthuriformes > Acanthuridae > Acanthurus > Acanthurus lineatus. The sequence continues at coordinate 12,877,983 of JAPZDV010000009.1, read as the reverse complement.
GAAACTTACCAGCCACTTACCCTCATATGGCCTCTGAGGAAAAAAAATATAATTTCCCCCCTCAGTCAACACACTGGAGACAGATACACATCACCCCTAGTATCAAGACCAACACCGTATCAGTATAAGCAGTAGTGGTTTAGTGAAAATATTAGGGGAGATAATTTTCTGGAAAGCCCACATTTGTTTTCATGCATTTTTTTTGGTCTGCTCCAAAAAAGTTGACTTGGGGTGAAACAGGAGGTAGCAGTAATTCTTGTGGATTATCTGTTACAATAGAAACACAACAATTCACAAGTCCCTCAGTATTGCAAGTTATCTGGAATGGAAATAATATATATCAATTGGATTAAATATATTTAAATTAAAGAGTGGGACCTGATACATGACTTGGAATATGATGCATAGGTCTAGTCAGTGAGCACTCTATGAATCACGTCTCTATAGCTTTGTTTACTCAAAGATTTAATGGATTGAGTTAAAACAGGCCTAAGGCAGTTTGTTCCTTTCAGCGTTTCTGGGACATGAGTTCAATCTGAGGCCAGACCTCACTTCTGACTCAAAACTGATGTGATTTAAAATTAACTTAAAGTTTAAGTTGTACATAATTTAAAAAAATATATATAAAAAAGTTTTTATTAAACCTTTCAGTAGATACATGCAGTGCAAGTGTGAAAATTGCTGTAAGTTGTGCAAAATGGATATTAAATTTAAAAACCTATTTGTATTAGCCAGGTTTCCTCTGAATGACCAAAAAAGCATTAACTCCTTAAAAAAATGCAGGATAATTTCTTCAATCAAAGTTCAACACTTACTGGGCTCAAATACGTGCCAATTAAAAACATGGTTTCATTACGTTTAGTACATGCCCTGGAATTTGATAAGATGAATCATAACACAGACTGAAATAACAAACCAGTCAAAGCGCCTTGACTGGTGAAAGTTTGCTCACTGATTTGAATTTTTGCCAGTTAGCTAAAGGTCAAAGGTCATATAGGTGACACAGTTGTCATGGCGCGTCAGGTGGTAACTTAGTCGTTGCTAATGTCGCTGACAACACTGTTGTTAAAGAAAACATCAAAAACGAAACAAGAAACGTGAAATACACGTGGAGTCGAAAAACACGAGTGTAGCATCGCCAAGAAAAAAAGCGGAAGACAAAAGCGGTAACATTATATAACAGACGCCCATTTTAAAAAGTGGATTTCATGACCTAATTAACTTTGCCGCAGAGAAGCCTTCATGCACATCAACTCACTTCTAAGGGTAAGTGTTAATCATGTTATAGATATAAGTTGGACTGTTGTTGTGTCGTTTGTATGTGACAAATAACAATGCTAACGCTAGGCTGCTTGTTGTGTTGTTGCCAAGCTAACTGCGGTGCACCGGACGGTGATTGTGAACACCTGATGCAGTTTGAGGCCTCACGTGAGGTTACCTGTGTTTCTCGGCTTGTCACGATGCTCTTAGGGTCTCGGGGTGATTTTCAGCATATCTTTGTCGATTATTTGTGTCGCGACCCTCGGTTTTGTGTTTTCTTGTAGCCTTTGTTTTCAAATCTGTACCCCTTGAAATAGATGGTCAAAACAAAGCAGAAAAAACAAACGGAACCTCCCAAGAAAAAAACAGAAATAAAAAAAAACTTTACAGTAAAGAGCAGAGAGGAAAAAAGCGTATTACCAATTTAAATAAGACTAATTATAATATCTGAGATAAATATGATGTACCTCATGAAACATGAAGTTATTGTTTATAGTGTACATTTATTCCCTCTAAGATAATGCAACTGCAGTGAAATGAGACTTTCATCATATTTTCATTGTGTAAATGAGAAAGTTAACATTTTTTGGATATCCTTTTATTTGTGGTGCCCTCATCCAAGGCTTTTTAAACCAATAATTATCGGAAAAGTCCATATGAAATGACAACTGATGATGTATGGATCACACACTGTTAAATATGATAACCTTGAGCCCTCACAATAACATATGTTGCTCTGTGGTTAAGTCCAGGCTTAACAATACTTGTTTATACAGGTTAAAAAAAGGTAAAAACTATGTAATTGGAGTCTTATCTTCTGATAATTCTACTAATCTTGTTCCTGTTTACTGCAGCAATAATAAATAGGTGAGAGTTGCTCATTAACATTTTAAAGGGGGCATATCCTTCTTCCCATCACTGCATTTTCCATTTTCCTGCCCTTCTCTCTGTCCCTCATGTCATTTACTTAGAGGGTTTTCCATCTACTTGGGCAGTTTTTGGTTATATTTTGTCAGGTAAAATTGATATCATCTAGGCTGGGTTACCATAGGGCTGCCTTGTGAGGTTATTCCCTATCTTGGGGAAGAGGTAGTAGTTTGAGGGTGCCAAATCAGGTGAACAGGGTTGGTGATGGCAAGGAGAAGTCTACATTCCCAGATGCCTGAATGAAAACTAGTGGTGTCCATTTTCTTAGTCAGTGCTGACTTAGAATTTTCAATTACCCAAAAGAAATACCATCAAGTTATGAACTTAAAATTTGCTGCATAATCACTGAAAGAGTTTTACTTATTGTGCATTTAACTGAACTTGAATGACTCAATACCTTGCACCACAAACTTATAAATCACTCTTTGTATATGTTTAAAAAAATCAACTGAACCCATCCATAGTCCCACATCAGTAATATTAATTACATCTGAATCCTTTTAGTTTTTCAGGAATCAAACTTAGCAAATGTGGTTCAATTGGCTGTATGCGTTAAGTAGAGTTTGTGAATGCCATGAAATTGTTCTTTAGTTAATCCTGTTGGAAACTCTGAAATGAAAAGCTCTCAAACTGAAACAAATTGGCAGCTTTTGTTGAGTCATTTTGACCACTTGACCAAAGCTCTAACAATTTGCAAAGATTCGGAAACACACGTTTAGTCTTGCATGCAAACATACTGCACATACATGCGCACAGTATGAACACATGGTAACGCACGTGATCACTGCATGCATGCTAAAAAAATCACAAAAACAAGCCCTGAATATGCATCCAGACCTGCAACCATCAACACAAATACACACTCACAAACACACACACTCATCCCCTCCCCTGGCTGCATACTTCAGCCGTGCTAATTGAGAAAATCACTCATGTGTGCAGAAATGGGTGAGGTGCTTCTGATCTGCTATCCATCAGCGCACTAAGCTGTGAAGCTCTGTCGAACAGTGAAATCCAGCGGCACTTTTTCCCTGCTCCCATTAGCATCGCTCAGCTTTGTCCTTAATCACAACCCTGAGATGAATTCAAGGGATGGTGAATGTAATTAAAAGCTAAACTTAGCACCCGTCTGCCAGCTGTGTGTATGTGTTTTGGTTGTGTTTCGGTTTTTGTGTGCTGTAAGTGGGGGCCCTTGTGCATCTGATTTTGGGAATCTTTCCAGGGAGCCATTAGCTGAAGCGCCTTTTGGAAAAGTGTGTTTAACCTTCAGGGAATTAACTAATCTACAACCTCCATTGAAACAACAGAATGTAATTATGATTATTAAGTTATTTTGATGGTTGGGTGAGGAGCTTACTGCCACAGACACTCAATGTATTTATAGTTAAATCAAATACTTTCATATAAATTGACTCACAGGGAATTAACCCAGCAATCTTGGTTTATCCATTTATCTATCCATTAATTGTTGCTCTTTGATGAATTGTTGTTTAAAAAGTTCACAAGTAAAATTAGACCAACAGTGTACAGCAGTGAGGCTTAAAAATGCTCATAAATAAAAACAATTGGCAAAGTTGTTTTTGATTTTAATGTTAATCGATCAGTTTTGGGGTTAGTGATTTTGAGTTAAGTTTAAGGCAGTGCTTCTCAATTGTTTTCTGTTAAGCCCCCCCAGGAAGAAGAAAACATTTTGCGCCCCCCACCCTCTGCCACAACTATAAATAGTATCATTTGTCTATAAAATTGTTACAAGTACGCCTATGCATAAAATTGTATCCTTATTAACATTAAGGAAAATCAAAAAAAAAAAAAAAAAAATATATAGATCCACTTACAACAAAGACTAACTTAATTAACCTTGTTTTTTAGTCTGAACCAGAAAAGATTTAAAGTGCATCAATTTGCCTTAAATTCAACAAAATTAAAATCTTATTTAAACCATAAACATTTTTCAACCAACTAATTGAGCCATTTGATACTGAAAAATAAACTTAAATAAAATTAATAAATAATAATAAATAAAATCGATCAGCACCATTACCTCAGGAGCACAACATATAAACCACTTTAACCTACAAAACAAAAATGAACAAAACAAATTGCTGATTTTTTTTTAATCAAAATGATGAAGTCAGGATTAATGGATACAATGAGCATTTTTCTTTTCATCCCTGTTAAATATTTTTCCATTGTGTCCTCTTTGTGTTTGTTCATAGTACTTCGTGCACACTCTAATGATTAGAGTTGATGGCACACTACAGCAGCGTGAAAGCGCCACTGCCACCTACTGTGGCACAAGCGGTTGTGCAATTACACTTTATTCTGGTACGGCAATGAAAAAGCAAACCGTAGTTTCACCATACATGTTCCCCGGGGTCACCCGTGCCCCCCTACTCCTGCCCCACTATTTGAGAAGCACTGGGTTAGTGGTGCCAGCTAAACAAACCTCAAACAAAACAGAACATGTTGTATTGCAGGAGACTACAGTAACACTTTATTTTAGCTGTCGCTAAACTTAATCACATTTATAATTTTTACTTTATTCTGTATTTTTCTCTAAATTTGTTTAATGCATCTATTGGAAGAAAATGTGCAGTGCTCAAGAATTTTAAGGTCATTCATGCATGCTTAAATATTGGTGCAGTAATGTAATCAGTAATAATAATTCTGACAAACAGTTTAAAATGAAGTGGAGCCAAAATACATGCAAACTGGACCATATTTCAAAACTATTCTCAACATAAACTGCCTATTATTTTCCAGAACCAGAGGCTGTTACTGGAGTCACAAGCATTACACTACCAGCTGAACCAGTAGGAGGGAAGAGGAAGAGGGTGGAAGATGAAGGTGAAACAACAGTAAAGGTTGCTAAGAAGCAACGAGGTAACTCCTCAGAAGAGAAAGTTCTCCCAGCTGAGCCTGAGCCAACAAAAAGGGGAGGCCGGACAAGACGAGCTCGGAGATCCAGACTAGAGGAGGAGGTGAACGAGAGAGCCAAGCCTTCAGTCAATGCTGCTCCCATCACGTCTGAGGACGACTCTGTGGTTGTGCATGATGACTTGCTCCTTCAAGGAGACACTGTGAAAAAAGGTAACAAACTGTAGTGTTAACCCATTTTAGTCATACTTCCTCCTAAAATTTGGGATCATTTAATAATCCTTTATCCAATTTAAAAAAATGACATAACGATATTTTTTTGAACTTATCCTTTTCTTTTGTTGCAAACATGTCATTATTACTGCTATGGCTAACTGGCTCTAAAAGTGAAGTGTGGTTAACTTTAAAAAGTAAGGGTATTGTGCCCGAATAAAAGTGCTAAAAATAGAGCTGCTTTCATTGACTCTAACACAACAACATATAATTATGTCAAAAGCCACCCACAAGAAAATAACACACCCATCAAACTGGAATGACAGCTAACAAGCAAGATCCTCAATGATATGCCAATAAGGGGTCATTTTTGCCCTGATTGTCATCTATAATGGTTGTCTTAGGTTTTGTCCTGTAGCAGGTACTGAAAGACTCAAACTCAGTCTTTAATCTCTTTTACAGATGTGGTGAGGGAGGAGGTGCTTTGGACAGACAAATATCAGCCCCAGCAATCCAGTGACATCATAGGCAACTCTGTCTCAGTGAGGAGGCTCTATAGGTAAAGAAATTAAACTGCTTTTATTTCACTGAACATGTATAAAAAAGAGTAGCCACTTGTTATATGCTGCATCTCCTTAATGGCGTGAGCCCATTAGAATTTTTTTCTGAGCCACTGTTGACTCCAGTGTCTTTTTTTGTGCATTCAGTTGGCTAAAGGAATGGAAACTCCGTGCAGACAGAGAAGAGAGTAAAAAGCAGAGAGATAAGAAACAAGAGGAGGGCAGCAATGGTGAGAGATAACAACAATAATAATTATTAATCCCTTCCACCCCCTCCCAGTCTTAACCTAATTACTTCTCTTCTCTTGATGGGTGTTTTGACTACTTGTCTGCTCTCTTTTTTTCCAGACTCAGACTGGGACTGCACAGAGGAGGACTCCCAGGATGGAGAGGACATGTTATGTAATACACTGCTCATCACAGGACCCACTGGGGTTGGCAAGACAGCTGCAGTCTACGCTTGTGCCCAGGAGCTCGGCTTCAAGGTATAAAAATCTCAAGGTGCCAAACTGTGACAGTTAAGTAGGATTTTATTGTTCTAACAACCCTCTGGTTTCCCAAGGTGTTTGAGGTGAATGCCTCTTCTCAGCGGAGTGGTCGTCTAATTCTGTCGCAGTTGAAGGAAGCCACTCAGTCGCACCAGGTGGACAGTCAGGGGGTGAACGCCCACAAGCCAACCTTCTTCAACAGCTATGGCACAAGCAGCAGCGCTGGCACTCTCAGACCTGGCTCCTCTCCCAGTATGTACAGAGCTTAGAGTAATGGTACCGCTTCTAATGAGGTGCTGGCTTGTTGTAGAGTCTGTTTGTGGAGATCTTGTATGTGGTTGGTTTTATATACGGTAAGATTATTACAAGATGAACACAAACAGTAACAAACTGATTGTCCATGTTTTCTTCATCTTTCAGGAAAGGTTAACTCTCCTCGCAGGGTGGTTTCTTCTCCCAGGAAACATCCACAGTCCCCAAGAGGTGTTAAAAGAGGAGGCCTGGCTCCCACCTCGTTAGCTAACTTCTTCAAAGTGGGGCGACCCGCTGACAAGGAGACACATAACACTAAGAAGAATGAACAAGCAGGTAAATGTGTCAGAAATGTTTTAATGTGACATTTGTTTACCTATATGATTTAACCTTTAGTAAAAATGATTTTTTTCCTGGATTTAATAGTTTTATTAATCTCTCCATCATATCTCCACGTGTAGCTGCTTCCAAGAAAAGCAAAAAAGCTAATGAGTCTACCAATAAGCCTAAAGAACCTGCAGTCAAACCACCAGCAGCTACCTCCTCTAAAGAGAAAACCAGCGAAGAACAGAGCAAGAAGACAGCTACCTCTCTTATCCTGTTTGAAGAAGTGGATGTTATTTTTGACGATGACTCAGGGTTTCTTGCTGCCATCAAGACATTCATGACCACTACCAAGAGGCCAGTCATCCTCACTACCAGCGGTGAGTTGAGGGAAGAAGCTCTAAGACAGTGTCTTACAGTTTGGTCTGTCTTGGTCATATTTATTCAGCAAATTTTGAGTCTAAATCAAATCTTGTATATTTTGTAGATCCTGCATTCAGCACCATGTTCGATGGCAGCTTTGAAGAGATTCAATTCAAAACACCATCAATGGTGAGTGGAATTATTTGAATCACAAGTGTAGGATGTAAGTGAATTAAGTAATTGTGTCTTGATCTTGTGATGCTAAGTTGGAGGGATCAGTTATTACAAGTGAGTTTGTGTCCTTCTCTTGCTGCCACAGATGGATGTTGGAAGCTTCCTGCGGCTCGTGTGTCTTGCAGAGGACATGAGGACAGACGTGGGGGACATCAGCTCACTGCTCAGACTCAACGGCTGTGACATCAGGCAGAGTTTACTGCAGCTGCAGTTCTGGACTCGCAGCGGAGGAGGCCACAACATAGCCAGGCCTTTGACACAAGCAGGAAAAAATGGTAACGGAGGGTGTTTTGTAGATGTCTCACGTAGTTTTTTTTTTTTTCTATCAGTTTTAAAAATTGTTGAATGATATGTTGAGTAGCTCTGACTTGAGATGTTTTGTACAAACAAAAACAAAGCATTAAATCATGTAAATAAATCAATCATAATCAAATCAGTTAGCCTTGAGAAGAGAACACATTACCCCAGTTTTAGCATCCCTCTCTGGCTTTTTGTTGCTTTAGAAAATGTTTCAAAAAAGACGGATGAAGGAGCAGGCAGCATGTCGGTGTGTGCAGTGACTGAACCTTCTGCTCTCCCTCCCTGTGACACCGGTTGCACTGAGAGCATGGTGGGCCTGCTGAATATTGAACCCAAGAGGGAGATCTGGGAGCTGCTCAGGGTAAATCCTTCATTTACCACATACACTGACAATGTGTGTGATTTTGAATTTTCTTTGTTGATTCACACTGTACTTGATATTGACAGAGTTTGTGTTGTCAATATAACCAGAGTCAAGATGACAAGGTGCTTTGCTGGGAGCTTCTGAAAAACAGCAGGCGACAAGGAGTGGACCTGCTCTACTCCAACATGGAGACACTCTTACCTCTACCACTCATACAGTTAACTACCTCCACCTGCAAACTGGAGCCGTCTGTTTCTGTATCACAGGACCATCCTGCAGGTGATCCGACAGAGCTGCCGTCCACTATCCTGCATGATGCTCTGCCATCCCATGCCAGGTTATTGCAGACAATGGAAGAACAATCAGTGGATTGTGTGGACGATGGCAGTCCAGTTAAAATGTCCAAAAGAATGAAGGAGATGAAGAGGCGGCAACGTCTACCTGACCAGGATGGACTGCTCTCTGATTCTGATCCAGAAGACTGTTTTCTATCCCTCTGCAAGCCGCAGGACACTACTAAGACCAAGGAGCAAGTCAGGGAGAGTTTAGTTACGGAGGTGAAGATGAAGCCACCAACTCCTGAGGAGCGGCTAAAGAGTGTCCCAGTGTCCCAATGTCTAGAATCAATAGCTGACTTTTTAGACAACATGTCCTACATGGACTCTTCCTTGCTTGCTCATCCAAAAAAGGATGACAATCACAGAAGAACATCGATGGTTGGTGCGGTGGTCAAAGATGGAATGACGGATGAGTCGAGACTTGAGAGGGACAGAGGGAGCTGGGTGGGAGAAGAGCACGCCTTGGACATCCAGGCTGCCGTGGAGGCTCTGAGCTTCCACAAGTGTCGGGTGTCAGTAGCAGAAGCCTGGGAAAAAGCCCAACAACTAGAGGGGGAGCTGGGAAAGGAGGCTGCAGCAGAGCTTACCCTCCCTGTTGCAGCTCATCGTGATGGTTACAGCTTGACTCAGGACGGCCCCTGTCAACCACAGTGAGTCTCATGAGTCTTTCTTTGCACTGTGTTAACTTTTGTGCAACATAAACCTCCTGCACTGTGACCCATTAAGCACACTTTTGTAACACAATGAATCAATTATAACTCTGATCAGTTTAGCCAGATAAACAAGTTCAAAGAAAGGTAATGTGTCTTCATATGTTCCAGGCTGTTTCAAAGGAGGACTGAAGTGATGGAGAGTCTGATGTCTAAAGGAGTGTTTGGTACTCTGGGCAGTAAACCAGCAGCTGCTCTTGACTACTTGCCAACTCTACGCACCATCTGCCGATCAGAGCAGCTTAAGGAGCAGGGCAAAGTGAAACGAAGGTGAGCATGCCACAGTGTTTCACTCAGCCAGCAGCATCCACTCTGGCTTTCAAACAGTTTAGTTTTTGTTTTGACACCAATAGCAGATGACTGGCAGGCTAAAAATAACTGTGTTAAAGTTTGAGAAGAATTGCAAGACAGGGTGCATGCATGCAACACAAGTCCGCTGAAATGGTCCCTCAGTAAAGTTGGAACTGTTTTTTCCTCCCCCAGGTTCCTGCACTACCTCGACGCGATCCACCTGGGTCTTGAAAAGAGCACTCTACAGCACCTTGCAAAAGACTTTCCCTAAACCACAGAAGATAAGAGACATCCTCATGATCAAACAGAGGCCTTAAACAAACAGTTCCCTAAGAGTGGTCACACGTTCAAGGGTTGATAAGTTTAAATTGGAAGAGGGAACGCATACACTGTCACTACACAACCTATAGGTTGACGAATAGTCTGGCAACAGCATGAATCATTGTTTCCTTTGTCTCTTTTTGCATGAAAGGAGATGGATAGCTGGTCAGAGGTGTGTAGGGACAAAGGAATCTGGTGAAGCTTTCACATTGCTGTGAGATGGAAATGACTTAGTCAGTAAATAGAGGAAAAGGCATTTTAACTTGAAGGGCGCGCAGCTAAATAACCTCACATGTGCTCTCATTCAGCACGTCTTTTTGGTGCTTTCTGGAATGGTCTAAAGATAACTACTTTTATATGATTTTTGTAATATTAAGACTTGCAGGACTGTGGTTTTTGTACAGGAGTTTTTTAAACTTTGGAGTCTTTGCATTTTGAAAAGTGCTTTTATTAAGAAGACACTGCGTTTGAGGAGCAAGTATGTATCATTGATCATTTGTAAGAGATTAAAATGTAAAATAGAATTTGCTTCTGTATTTGTAAAGGCTGTGTTTCAGTTGTCATTGTCTACACAAAGCACTGTTGATGCACCCAGAGTCGTGTTTTTATTCACGTTCACACGACAGATCGCTTTTGACAGAATGTTAAATGTCACCTTCACATATTTCACAGTAACTGTTTTTGTTTGTTTGTTTTTGTTTTTAATTTTTTAGCCTCAAATATGTAAACATTCACTGTAGGTTTTGTTGTGACCAAATAAAGGTTTATCACAACCAAATAAACATTTCTTGTTGATGTGGAAACACCTTTTGGGGTGTTAAAAATAACCAGTATTGATGATAACCATGATAAAGGAAAATATTACAAAGTTAATACCATTCCCTTTTAGATCATTTGGGTTTCTTTTCATCCTTTTCATAAAAAAGACCAAATACACAATAAAATAGACTGAAGATGAACTTGACTGATGGCATTGTTAGCTTTTTCTAGATTTTCTGGGGATATCGCGATAACATCATCATGATGAACTCTTAACGCCTAAATCATCGCCGCCCGCTTCCCTTATATTGTTTTGCAGAACATAAAGTGATGGGGGCCTTACCGGGCTTCCTTTGAATGCACAAAAATGTTGTTAAAGCATGGTTGCTAGACTGGTTTCAGGCGAGTTTGTTTTCAAAAGGTATGAAATGAAATGCCTCATCCGCGTGCAGAGGACGGTCGTAAAAACAGTCCGCTTCCTTAAGAGCAGCTCGCGCTTCCAGAGGAGGAAGGTCCTGCCTCTGCTTTGCGTTGTGTCACCTAAAACTTATCTGTCGCAACTTCCAGATTTTGCTTGCACATTTCTTTAGTTGCGTTTCGCCACGTGTGAAGCTATGTGACCGTGGAGTGAAGTTTCGACAGCGGGATTCATCGTCGTGTTAGAAAGGACCTCGAATTCGTACCGAAATGTCTACCTATGAGCGAAACAAAAAAATCTTACTGGAACTGGTGAAGCGGCCGGAGAACAGCTGCTGCGCTGACTGCGGCGCGCCCGGTAAACCTCAGACTATCCAGTTTGTTTGCTAAATCTGTGTTGATGACTGTTCAAGCATTTTGTTTAAAACGTATTTTACCAGAAACTCAGCTACGCGATGTAGTCGGCGTAAAGTTAATCAGATATGCCTCCTTTTGTAGATTTGATAAATTATTTTCAATGATAAGCAACAGAGTCAGAGTTGGGTTTGTTGTCATGTTTAAATCTAATCAGTCTCAGATGAATGTGGTTGTTTTTGTAAAGATGATGCTGATTCATCCCTGTCACACTCATTTTGTCAGTGCACAGAGGGAGAGAGTCAACTGCCCCAGGGTCCCCAAAGACCTCTGGTTCATTCACTGTTGTGGTAGTTCATTTTTTAACTATATTTTTGTCTGGGAATGCAACTATTATTTAATGCATGGTATCAGCATGTGTGATAAAAGGGAACTTTTCTTTGTTGCCTCATTATGAGATGTCAAAGAGAGTCCCTGTAACAAATTGTAATTTTATTGCAAAACTGTGCTCTCATAGTGCATGTTCTTAAGTTTATTACTTGTTTAATTAAATACACAAAGTCTGAAACATAATGTTCTAGCACAGGGATAGGCTACAGTGAGAAAGGCACATAAAGTGAAAAAGGGGGGTTAAATATGGGCCTCCAGTCAGTACAGTGCGGCTCAGAATAAGTGTTGCATTTGAGTCCCTCTTCTTCTTCTTCCTCTTCACATCTCAGATCCAGACTGGGCGTCTTATAAGCTGGGTGTGTTTGTGTGTCTGAACTGTTCTGGGATCCATCGCAGCCTCTCCAGTCGGGTCAAGTCTATACAGCTGGACTTCTGGGAGAGTGAGCTGGTGAATGTATGGATTGCTTTATAATGTTGTTACTGCTATGATAGCTTATTAGTTTTTGGGATGAAAAGACAAGTGCCATGACCATGTGAAATCTCTATGTATGTCTTTTTGGGACCTGAAGTTCATGAAAACCAATGGCAATGAAGCTGCCAAAGATTTTTATGAGAAAGCTGTTCCAGCGTACTACTATCGGCCCAAAGAAAATGACTCTGGGTAAGTATTTCTTCAAAAACCTGACTTTTTGACTGGCCATGTCTTCATTTTGGAATATTTGGTTATCACAGTCACAGACTGCTGACAGAGCAGTGTTTGAAAAATAGAGAGAAGTGCAACTACTTGCTGTAGAAGTGAAATTTAGATGAGTTTTTGCTGCTTATTCAAAGCTTGATTAATTGATGCTTTCCATTATTTTTGGTATCAGATTGACTGGTTGCTGTAAAACTGTGATTTATCTGTCTAAGATCATTTTTTACGTTTGAACTACAGTGTTTTAAGAGAGCAGTGGATTCGTGCCAAATATGAAAGGATGGAATTCACAGGAGAAACCAAGTACCCACCCATTTCATACACCATAGGTGATGTTTTCTGACACACATTTCTACTGTAGAACACACATCTTTTATGATCTCTTGTTGTAAAGCTTAAATTAACACTTTGGTTCCTCATATACATGCAGAACTGTACGAGAAAAACCTGTTCTTTGCGGAATAGTCAGGAAGTGAAAACTGGCTTGATTGATTGTCTTGGAAAAATGATTGGCCATGTAAACAAAACATATTAACTTGGGGAAGACTTGTGTGTGTGTGTGTGTTTGTGTGTGTGT
>JAPZDV010000009.1:12832021-12846031 GCA_029814665.1 Acanthurus lineatus | reverse complement strand
ATAACTTTTTTAACATTTACTTCACAACATCAAAATGACCTAATATTTCCAGTCAGGCTGTCATGTGGTGTGTACAGGATGGAAATGTTGTGAGTGTATCTGTGTGTGAGTGTAGCTCTTTTCATCATTGTTTGAAGTGTGCGGTGACATTTGACCAGGTGTGCAGTCACGGTTGTGCTTTAAAGGTTTTGGGTGGGATTTGATGCCTTCATGTTCGGGTAGAGCCGGATGATACAGATGTAATCAAATTTAATACTGTTTTTCACTTTATATTAAGTATTTTCCAGCTCTACCTACTGTATCTGAGTGTTTTTGTGTAAGCATACTCCAGGCATCTGTGTGACTGGGTGTGCGAGTGTGTGTGTATGAAAGGCTGCGGGGCTGGTTGGAGGCTGTGTGTGTGGGGGGGCTACCTGCTGTCAGAGGAGGATTTCAGCCTGACACAGCAGGTTTACACCATCTCCACCGTGGAGAGGTCCATCTTTATGGAGGCCTGTGCTGAGCAGCTAATGCCCCCGGACAGGTAAAGGCAGAAACCAGGTTCGCAGAGAGAAGGATGTTACATTTCTGACATGTGACAGGACGGGCGAGTTTTGTCTTAGTTCAAGTATTTATTTGGAAACAGGTTGTCAGGATTCTTCGAATGGCTTTTGCCAGCTATTAATATTATTATTATGCCCTAAGTAATTGCAGAGAAAAACTTATTGTAGTGTTTACAGAAATAGTTTTCTATCTTATTCACTTTCTGGTGGAGAATTTGAGGATGAGCTCAGTATCACTCTTGTTTTTGTCTGTTTAATAGGAAGTTGCATGAGTTGCTGGTCAGCTCAGTTTAGCACAAAGAAGCAGAATGAAACATTCAGCCTGGCTCTGTTAAAAAAAAAAGCAACAAAATCTTCCTGCCAGCACATCTAAAGCCAAGCACTCGACATACTATATCTTGTTTGTTTAATATTTGCAAAAAAAATAACAATATGTAAAAATTACAAATTGACCATTACTTGAATGGGAGCAATAACTTCCTGGAAGCTCCACTGTTTTTTTCTGAATGCTGCTCAGAGCCATGATATTAGTCACGTTTTTGTCTTTTGTTCTAAGTTAAGCTAATCAGCATTTGACCATAGCGTTATGTTTATATTTAAAGAACATAATTGAAACTGATCAGTCTTCTCTGACTGTCCACCAGAAAGCCACTAAGCAAATTTTCCAAAAGTTCATTACATTCCTTTAAGTTTAAAGGTAGCCATTTGAGTTCTTTTTCTCCTCTCAGTCGGGTTAGTGGGGCTTGAACAACCTGTGTAAAAAAAAAAGTGCTTGAGGCTGGTTTTTCTCTCCTGATCCTATCAGAGTGCCAAGATCCTGATGTGTTTGTGTGTTTTGTCAACTTAACTGTTGACCAGTCAGAGCCGAGGAAACATCAGCTGCTGGGAAGGTTTTGATTTATGAATATCTATATGTAACACTTGCATTTCTTTATTTTCTACTTAGCTTTTTAGTTTATTGCCTTTTTTCCCTGCTTGCTTTTATCACAGCCTGCATAGTTTCCTGGTTTCTGATCAGCTGGATCTGTGTTTGGTAGGGCAGTGGTTTAACCCAACTTTATTAACCCATTAGTTTTATTTTTTCTAGTTTTCTGCCTTCCAGTGTAAATCAGGGCCTCTTCTCATAATACGCCTCTCCTTTTTTTACCCAACTGCTTTATAGTGTGTTCCTTTTTCCCAAACCAAAAGTAAAACAAATGACAAGAGAAAGCATTTGTTCCTGTTTTAAGTATTACAAGGCGGTAATTTTTCATCATTTAAGGCCTGATTCAGGGTTTTTCCACTGGAGAAAGAACATGACTTTGTCTTGTCATCTGGCAACTCATCCTGCTGTGGTTTTCACTATGTTAAAAAAAATTATGCCACAGCACCAATTGATGTTAGATGTCTTTTGTCCTCATCTGTTGTCCCTGTCTTGCTTCCTCTCAACAGGCACATGGCTCAGGCAGATCTGAAGAACTCCACCTTCTGGCTGCGAGCGAGCGTCGGTGCCACAGTGTGCGCCGTGCTGGGCTTCGCCATGTACAGAGCACTTCTCAAACAGCGGTGATCGCACAGCATGAGACGGCAACTTCCACCCCCCCCTAAGTCCCTCTGTTGACTCTGCCCCCTCCCTCCTACCTGAAAGACTCAAAATAACTCACCATTCATTCAACCAGAACCTTTGACTCAACCTCCGAACTCCATGTCAGCCGTTTCCCTCAACACGAAGAAGAAACAAATGAACAAAATCATAGGAACATTTTATATGAATTGAAAATACAAAGAGTGGGGGTTTTTTTGTTTGTTTATGCTGTGGAGAAAGGGTCAGGTTACTTTTGAGATATCACATGTCCATCAGTCAATTTGTAAATACTGACACTCTGTGATCTTTTGGTCTAGTCTAGTGCAGGTTAACACTGCTATTTACTGGATGTTTTCAGCTGATCCAGTCCACCTTTTTTTTTTTTGTTCTCAGGTCAGTATTATTAGATGATAGGAGCCCAGAGAGAGGCAGCCATATACAGCAACACCACAAAGGGACTTGAATCTGTTTATAGATGTGTATATGCAGTATATTATGTACTTATTCCCTTAAGAACTTTAGGCTTGAACCCATAGACAGCATCACAAACCAGAAGCAGCACCTACAGGAGGTGTTAGTGCTACATCTAACACTAGAAAGGTCATGGAGGTCATGCAGTTGTTTATTTTGAGTTGTTAATTTATTAACCAGTTCCTTTATTTGTTTTGTTTTGTTTTTTTTCGTCTGTTTTGAGTGCACTGCATGAAACAGATGGGGGATTTACATTTTCCATGTTATTTTTGTATTTAGAATGATCAAATCTGTCCTTATGGTGTATCACGACTTTCTGCTTCTGTTTTTAATTTTCTGATTTTCAAATATAGAATTTTCCCTCATTATATTTTTATGAACTAAAAGGCACCGTAGAACAAGAGACTATACTAGTAACAACAGCCATCAAGTGCACCTCTCCCACCCTAAAAAACATCAGTGTTTCTTTTCATTCTTCTCTTTTCCTGCATTTACAATAAAGTAAAGTTAAAATATTTGGCACCCCAGTGTGTTATCGGGTGAAATGGCAACTAATTTTACAGCAACATGGAAAATAAAATGGTTTTAAATATCTGTAATAAATGACATTTACACCAACTGATGTCACTGTGTTTGTGTGTCATTTAAGAGCAGTAGAAGAACTGCTAATTTAAAAAAACGGACTTGTGAAATGAATTTAAGATCGACTGTTTGTGTAAGCGGCTTGGACTTTTTTGAGGCGGGTGAATAGAGAAGTGAGTAAATGATGCTGCTCTCAGCCTGTGAAAGGAGGAAGTCACACCACACACAGGTAGAAAGACCTGAACCAACACAGTGTGAAATCACTTTTGAGCCGACATGTCTTTAGATGGGACTAAGTTATTGTTTGAAGGCTTCCTGGAGAAAAGAAAAGATACTATGGTAAGTTACAAAACTATCTTTGTTTATAATGTGAGCATTTTTGTAATACAATGATTTTTCAGGCTCCTACTTTTTTTTCTATCCAGAAAATAAGGTGGGTGACCTATTGGTTCAGGCTTCAAAATACAACCTTGTTTTTCTACACAAAGAAGAATGGCAGTGCTGTAAGTACATGTAAAGTTTTTTATTTTTTTTTTAAATATTCAAGTGAGAATTAATCGAACTTAATTGTCAGTAACCTTCGTACTACTTCTTAAAATATTCACTCAACGGTTGGTTCCAGCACTAACTAGTACTTGCTAGTTTCCTATTTTTTTTAACTGTTAATGATCATAACGACTCAAATGTTTCTACCGACGTTTTTCACTTCACAGGCTCACTTGAGAGGACATTACTACATTTACACAGTAAGTCTTTCACTGTTTATTACTTTCAATTTATAAGAGATTACTTTGGAGTTGCAGAAAAAAGTTTACTCAATTACTGAACTTAATTACATATTTATGGTAACAGTATGTCATTAATTCCATTCATACTTCAGTACATTTTAGATTTTACTCCATTAAATTTCTTTGGCATTTTTAGTTATAAATTATTTTACAGATTTAGATTATTAAAAGAAATACAAATGACAAACACTTTGAATTATATGTGTACTGCATGCATGCATCAATCATTATAATTCAACAATATGTACTTTATATATGATTATTCTGAAATAGACCAACCAGAATTATAGGTATTTTGAGTAAATGTGAGTATTTTGATACCAATACCTATGCACTTTGGCTTGAGTGTAATTTTGAATACGTGGGTTTCACTCGTAGCTGAGTATCTCACTGTGGTATTACAATGTTTTTTCAATACAAAGTACTTCCTCCACCTTTGTTGTTTTGTTTTTAGGAAGCATACGACTGACATACATTAATTTCCATCTGTCTAAACCCACATCTGGGTCCAGGTGCAGTCTGTGCGAGAGGTCCAGAAAGTAGACAGCAAGCGATTTATGTTCGAGATCATCATGACCAATGGAAAGAGAAAATTGTTGGTGAGGCAGCAACGTAGTTTGTCTGTTTTTCGTATGAGAAATCAGTCCCGGGGGCAGATCTAGTCAACCGTTGCTTCTAAATTCACTCATGTTTTTGTGTGTGTAGGCTGCAGAGACAGCAGCCCTCAGACACGAGTGGGTTGGACACCTCTGGCAAGCCATGAGTCTTTCTACCTCTGGACTCTCAGACTACAGAAGCACCCAGTACGTATGAAAAGGGCTTTTCTCTTTGTAAAGATATTAATTGAATATATATATATATATATATATATATATATATAAAAACTGTAGTTGAATACATGCATTTGGATGATGTTCTTTTTTCTTATAGAGATAGTCTCAGTCTTAAAATGTATGAGCAGAGAGAGAGAACAAACAGCACCGCCCCCATCAGCTCACACAGTGACAGAGTGATGGATTCGCTGCCTGCTCGGCCCCTCTCTGCTCCGGCTCCCGCAGGCTACAACTATCATGAGCCCATGAGCATCGCCTCCCCCATCTCCCAGCCTGAGGAGCTGGACAGCGAGGAGCCCACATACCAAAATACATTTCAAGTCTGTGGCTTTCGGCACCACAGTGGTAAACCTTAAACTGATTGATTTGTCAACCAAGTCTTGAAATTGAGTTGTACTTTCTGCAGCTTGAGGCTAACTGCTCTGTTTTTAGGCAACAGTCTCAACAGTCAGTGGTCCAGTGGCTTCAATAATGAACAACAACAAGGAGACTATGACGTTTTGCCAGTTAGAAAACGTAGGATCTTAAATAAACTTCAAATATAGCATCTATCACAACAATCATAATATACACTACGATGATGGTTGAAGGTCCAAACCAGTGCAACCATGTGTTGTTATTTCTCTTTAGAGATTTGCGAGATCGCCGCCTCACCAGAGATGGTCAGAGATGAAGTGTATGACTTTCCTCTTTCATACAGGAAAGCTGCTGAACATCCGGGTGAGACTGTTTTTTATGTTGTTATTGTTGTTTTCAGGGTCTAGCTTTTAAATCATTTCTTAAACCGAAATAATGATTTTATTTTTTCATTGTTGTTTTTGTTGTTCTTTGTTTTTTTCAGACCGCACAGAGAGCATCTATGATGTACCGAGCTCTCTTGTAAGGACGATGTCGGATCACAGCTTAGGTAAATTCTGCTTCATGTTATTTTCTCTTCACTCTTCAAATATGTCTTTGTCTTTTCACAGCCACGGTTGCACAGATGCATACATTTCTGCATTAAAATACAACTTCTTGTGTGAATGATTTCTTATATAAATGATTCCACATCCAAAACATTTTCAACAATAAATATTCACCTCAGAGAAGTTAGCAATTTTATTCAAGATAACGGTGTATAATTTTGTCGCCTTTTGACTACCTACCAGTCAGAGTGAGAAACGGAGTCAGCAAAGGATTAAATGTGACGTGAATAAAATTTTAATACATTACCTTGTCTGAGAACACGCTGCCTGAGTCAGTCAGGAAGATTTTAATCTGAGTTGGAGGCTGTTTAACATAAAATAAACAAATCCCATGATTCCATGCCACTTTGCTATGTCATCAAACTACTTTTTTTTACTGTTTTGACTGAGAAACATCCAGCAGCAGAAATTAAATGTTGTGTGTCTAAATACTAACATTATCTTATTTCTGTATTAAAGATTCCAGCTTAGAGGAACAACGGGGGGATGGAGTCTATCGGAGGATTTGAAGTCCAGTTTGTGGACATGAGTAACAGAGTGGAGGATAGCAGCAGCCCCCGTCACGCCAGACGTCACTCTTTGTACAGAGGACTGTGTAGGGCCTAATGTCTGTAGTTTTGTGCTTCACTCTGTGAGATCTGAGAGAAACAAACTGTGTAAAAGCAACAGATGATATCAAATGTGAATACTTGTTGTCTCTTCAATTGAACTTTCATATGTGAGACAAATGAACAACCACAACAAAAAGATTCAACGGTGGTATTTATTTCCACTTCATCTATACCAAACTGAGAACCACAAAGACATTTATAACATAGAGAACACCTTTTGTATTCACACATCACCACGTCAGTTGCACCATGGTTTACTATAGTTAAATGGCTCCTTTACATGTCACCTGTTAAACAATTTGAAAGTAGACATCACCATCACTGATATTGCTGTGTTACACACTTTGGACTGGCTTAAATGGGAATGGTTTCAGCTTGCAATAAACTTGTTGCAGGTATACAACGAAGAAAAATAAAAAAGGCATGCCAACATTTACTGTGAGCACTTGTATATGTCATCTACTTTTATTCTATTTCTAAATTTCTTACTTGTCTTAAGAACATTTTTTTCTGCAGGTTTTAATATTGCAGAACCTTTTAAACCAAACATGGCTATTTAATGTAGTGAATGACCATCAAAAAGGCCTATTTAGTTTTTTTTCTCAAAGGTCTTCAGCTGGTGGCTGCTGGGAAGACATTTTGTAAACAAAAAATGTTTTTCAAAAAAAAGTACACTTAATCTACAACATTGTATTCACAGAGAGGGATTAAGCTGAGATGTCATATCATGTGATAAACATATTTATATACAGCAAATGCATTAATTAGAAATAATACAGTAGTGCAGGTATTAGATTGAAGTGTAAGCAAAAACAAGGCATATGTAACAAGCGATGCATAAAAGTGATTTGTGCATTCTCAATGTTTCTTTTTAAAAGAAAACTATTACAATTAAATATAATACAAAAAATAATGAAAGAAAATATTTGTACAACATGTTACCATAGATAATTCCACTCTGATGAGAAAAAGCTTTAGTTTGGTTCAGTTCTGTGTTGTGATTATTGTCAGTTAGCAAAAAACTAGTAATAATATTTGGTTCATAGTATTTTTTTACACACACTCACCCAGCAACCCAATTTGGAAAAAATTCCGCTAAACAACTAGATTTTTTTTTCATTTGAATTCACCTGTTGACTCATTTTACTATAATCTACGATCAACCACTAACCTTAGGGTAGTGATGTTAGACAGTCAATAAACTACAATAAACCTCAAAAAGGACACATTTGTTAAGAAATGCTGAGTGTGAGATATCAGTCTTTTACAGTACATATTCCCGATCTGACCACCACCCTTCTAACTTGGGAGCAGCAGTAATATCAGTTTTAACTTATACTTAAATTTTGAATATGTCATTCACAGTTTGTCAAATTTTTCTTGGTACTCTGATGTTTAACATAGAATGTTGTGCAAGGTTTAGAATGTTTTTGGGTCGTCTGCTTTCTGGCTTCAAAAGCAGGGTGTCCTACCACCAACAGAGTGAGTATTCAGGCCCCAAATCTTGGATCTAGATGCTGTAATGGAATCAAGACTGGGCATGGCATTGCTCCTTGAGGAACTCCTCCAGGACAGCGATGATACTACAGGCTTCAGGTAGGTCGCTGTGCTCAGCCCTAGCGTTCTGCAGCAACACATCCCCATTTCCACAGCCCTGTAGGAACTGGCAGCAGCGAAACAGGGCATAGTGACTCATCTCTGCCTGACGCACAAAACGCTTCAGACTGTTCATGTCCTGAATGGCCTGCAAAGAGAGAGATGATGGTGGATAAAGAGGAAGAAACATTAAAAAGAGGAAGAGATCAGGATGAAGGAAAGAGGCAGCAGGGAAAAAGTCATTAAAATGTCAATCTGTCAAGAGGATCTGAGAGCAATGTCTGAACTTTCGTAATATTGTGGTCTAGTGGGCCTTTAAACACTGATGTAATTGTTTCAGAAGTTTTGACAAATAAATGTACTTTTATTTTTTAAAGAACTAAAACATATTAATAGCCTGATGCTCAAACTCAGCAAAACCAATGAGGTTGTGTTGGACTTCAGTGCTTCAAATATGGATGATACTGCAGTGAAGCTATAAATTCTAAAATGTGGATTTGAGTTATGGCCAAAAACAATTTCAGTTCATCCTTGATTCCAGGTGAACATTGTGAAGAAATTCCTCCAGGAATTCCTGAGATATCAAGTTCACAATAACTGGACAAACATAAAGCCTCCAACCACAGCTTGAGGTATAAAAAAGCTAAAGATACTCTGTATAGTATTTATGTGTGTTTGTTTTCTCACCTTGAGTTTAAAGTTCTCCAAAATCTGTCGGAGCAGGAAAGGATTACAACGCTCTGAAGCATTCAGGAACGCCTGAATCCAGTCATCACAAAACCTATTACTGACTGGGGGAGAAAACATCTTCATTAGACTTTTGAACTTGCACAGATACAAAATCCTTTGCACCATTTCTACTCATCAAACATACATAATGAAGAATGCAGCATGACTGACCAGTGTTAGAGAGTGTGGGTGGGCTGGTGGAGCAGTCTATGATCAGGTCAGAGTGTGTGTCCTCTGAGATGGCCTTACACAGAGATGCTGTAGTAGTGTCTTGCTGGGACAGGCCCTGCAAACTGGCAGCTTTGATGAACCTGATAGCAAATACAACAGTTACCAAACAGACAGTTACCTATTGTACCAAATGCAGAAATACAGCAGTTAGGTTGACCTGCTTTATTTTTAGCAGTCTTGGGATTCAAAAATGTTGCCTTGGATATTATAGAGGCTGTAGCTTAACTGACCTGGAAACATCAGCCTTTGTCCTCTCATCCGAATTTTTAACCTCCACATGTGTGTGACTCAGAGCCTGCAGATAAAAATATTTAATAGCTAAGATGAATTATTCTGCAGGAAAGTTTTGTCCAGTGCACTTGACATTTTTTTCCGAAATACTGTAGAGATGAAAAATGACTCACGGCATGCAGCAAGAAGCTGATGTTGCTCTGGACCAGCTGCACCACCCGATGGATGTGCATCACTGACTCCTCATACCATCGGCTAAGATAGGGACGCACCTCTGTCTCAAGGTTCTGTAGCTGAAACACACATATACAGAGAAATCAAAGTAGCTATAACAATATAAAAACACATGCATCTTACTTGATTATGCTGTTATTGCACTTTCATACCTCTGGAGTTTGCAAGCTGCTATGCAGGCCTTGAACATATTTATCAAGCTCTAATCTAAATGTGTGTTGGGTCAAGGAATTGTAATTATTGAATGTTTCTCAGCAGGAAGTAACAATGGAGGAAAAACAATGGAGGAAAGAGCGTTTGAAATGGCAAAGATTATGTACACACTTAATGCTGGAGGACCTTGGATGATGCTCATAGCTACAGTTGATTTCATGAGGTCAGGAGATTATGCAATAGACAGTTGTTCACAAAGGATATAAGTTCAGTCCTTTTTCGGAGCCACCCATGAAACAGATGACATATCCATTTCCATCAGCATCTGGCTGCTCGGGAGACCTTTCCTGCTCCAGTAGACAGCAGTAGCAGCCAACTGCTTGCTCAGGGAGACTTTGAAAAGTAAACAATTGATACATTTGTGTTACTTGACCAATGCCTTCCCCACATCTGAGCCTTCTTTTCCAGCTAAATTCATTTTATTAGACTGATAGAGGTAAACAGACCACAATCCATTAAAAAGCATGATAATAAAGCATGTTCTGCACCATCCAAAAAGATTAAAGTTAAACATGATCTTGGATTTTTTTGTTTTTCTTGGTAAGTATCTAGCACTACTGTTGCAAAATGTTGTGAGGGAAATAGCAGAATTTTTATTACCTGAGTTCAACAGTGGCGATGTTGCCCATGCCTCCCAGCAGGGCTCCTTTGCTCAGCCTCCTTGAAATGTAGGTCCTCAGCTCAGGTTCTGCTTCCAATGGGAGGCTGCTGTCAATCAGCGTCAGGCTGTGGGCGGGGCAAAAAGTCAGTATGTGTCTATAGTAACTATGAATACACTGGACAATTTGGAAGCCACTTATGTCAATGGAGAACAGATGGAGAAAGCTGATGACCATTAGCCGCAACCAACACAACACACGACTGAGTCACATAGCTGCAACCGTGCAAGCCTCCCCAGGTGTTTAAAAAACACATAGTCACTGCCATTTTGCATCCAGACAATCAAAGGAACATATATTCTCTTTGCCAACTTTTTGCCAACACGTGGAGGTGCAAACCTGTTCAGACTGGGAGAGACCCTAAGGCCATGTAACTCAGCAGCACAGCGATGACCAAACAGAACAAAATCACAAATGAAAACAGCATTGATTCCATGTTGATCGGATTTCCAGTGACAGCCCGTAGATACACCAACGCACAACAATGAAAGCCAAAGAGAAACGACCACTGAGAGGAAGGAGAAGGTAGGTGGATGGCTCCTTTGTTACCTAAAGTCTTCCTGACTGGTTGTGGAGTCTGCTCGTCTCTGGTTCCATGCCCCATTTTCCCCAGAAGTCTCAGATCTAAGACAATTGACAGTTCACTTATCACCTGGTTAGTTTTTATTGCATATATCAGATTTTACCTGCATAGTGTCACTGTCAGCAGGTTCAGGAACAAGGAAGTACAAAAACTAAAGCGTCCTTAAGGATCAGAGTCAGACTGTACACAAATTAATGTAGAGAAAACACTGATTACACACCAGAGACCTGGTTATATTCAAGGGGAAAAAACACCATATTTGTGAGCTGTTCTGTAGAATAAGGCACATCAACTGGGAACAAGAAATAATCCAACTCTACACATTATATATTTACACATTTATATCAATATTCGTAACACGTGAAATTAAATCGTGGAAGAAACAAAAATGTACACTTTTACAAAAGTCAGACATTTGCAGCTTGAATGTTTACCAATTACAATATCAACTGTCTTAAAAGGAAACCGGGACAAGTAGCATCGACCATTACCTTGTGCCCTGATAAAGATAGATGGTATAGTAGCAGTTCAGTTGAATTTTCTGACTGTATCCAGCAATTTCTTCGTTGTCAAAGTCATCTCTCTCTTCCACGTCAATTGAATCCTGGAAGGACGACGTTTGGGACGTAAACATGATCCTACCGCTGCACGGAGCAAGCTAGCAGCCGGTTAAAATGGCAGATAGCGGGGGAGTTTTGCTGTTGTTTAGCTGTACTGTATTTTTAGATGAGTACTTTTGATGTTCCGATCTCTGGCTAATATAATAAATTTGCGAAGGTGCATATGCAGCTGCAACAGAGCTGAGAAACGTATTCCCTTTCTCGTTTAAACGCTCCGTGCGCATGCGCAAAAACTGTCCGTGTACGTTCTCAATAATAACCGACTGCAATTTTAACCTCTTAGTTCGGTTCCCCGGACTCAAGCACTGCTGCTAAACGATTAAACTGAAGTTTCTACAATTTATGTATATTACGTTCTCTTCGTAAAAAAAGTGCTTTGTAAATTATTATGTTTGTAAGAATCCAAATGTAAGTGAATTAACTTGCTGTGGTTTGAGTTGTGAGTTTATGCCTAACATTGCAATATACGTCGTTAGTTTCAGTTTGATGGCTTAAAAACACATGACACAAGCATGGATAGATGTGGAGGCTCATTTATTATTGTTTATTGAAGTATTCTACCGGAGGTAAATGGTCCATTACGAGAGTTTTTAATTAAATAAATAATAGTTATAGACCACCAGTGGGTGGGTACCCAAGGTCTGGAACAAGCCTAGAGGAAGTGAGCCGGACTTTGAAGCAGAAAAAAGACATGCTGGCCAAACCATGGAATTGCTAGTATGGCGTCGGTCACGTGGTACCATTGGCTTTTACCCATTGACTAACATAGGGAAAAACGTCCAACTTTAACGGATACATTTTGTGTAGGTACATAAACTTCCCAGGACGAACACCTGAATAGCCATTTTAAAAATCATGATATTTTCTTCTTCAATTTCGCCATAGTATCAGAGATTGGAGGTATTTTTCTCGGCATAATTGTGAACGCGCATTAGAGCCACAAGACCGCGCCTCCCTGCACATTCATGAGCTTGTACTCCACCATTGATGTACTTCATCTCTTTTTTTTATCTTGCAAAATACTACATTCACGTATGCATTGATGTACTAAAGTTAACATTGGTTTCGTTTTGATTCTGTTTAGAGATTATAACTTTCAGTCGTTTTGATTTAGTTTAGCCTAGTTTAAAGATGAGTGCTCCTAACCCCAACGCTCTACACACACACACACACACACACACACATATATTCTTCCTGATCAAAACATTTTCCTGATCAAAGCCAATTAAAAGGAGGGTATAGAAATTTAGATAGGGGCATAATATAAGCAAACACATATGGGAACCTCAAAAACAAATTTTAAAACAATGTCCAAAGTCAGGCTAGTCGACCCATCACAATGTCCTTGTTCAGAGTCACTGTTCTCAGTCCACTGTCCATGCTTGAATCCTTTCAGGCTGTAGAGTTCCCCGGGGATTCAGCCACTGCAACCACTCTCAAGCTGGTCTCCCATCCTGGACAAAAAGAAAACTCCAACCAGTATCGTGTGAAAACTTAAAATGCAATGTAATACATTAAACATTTAAAACATCAAAATTTAAATTTTAAAACGTTTAAACTGTGACTGAGATATAAATGTGACTGATAATGCAACTGCAAAACTTATTCACACTCTCCATTTCCCCCCTTTTAACATACTGACTCCCTTTAGAGGTGAAACAAGAAACATGTAAAGCAGCAGTATCGCTAAACTAAAGTAAATGTAAATAATATGTGCACAAGTGAGACAAACAAATCGAACAAAGTTTGTAATCACTCCAATGTGAGAGATTATATATATCAATAGTTAAAAATGTGAAGATTATATATTGAAATCAACTGATTAAAATGGATATTGCTCAACCATGTCGCATTCTTCGTCTAAATCAGTCCCGGCCAATAATGACATCTGAACCTGTTCTCCTGGCATGACCACTCCAACCCATCTAAGAATCATAACCTTAGCAAAGGTCAGCAAGAGCGTACAGAAACAAAACATCACGCACAATGATAGAACAAGTGCGACCAGAACCTGCACCACTAGAGCACCCATGGGTCCTAACTTGTTCTGCAACCAAGCATTAGCAGACCATCCAGCGCCCTCTGATGGACCAAACGCATCTCTTATAACTCTCAGTGCATCAATAACACTAGTCATGTTGTCAGAGCCATCAGGGATCAAAGTGTAACAAGCATCTCCAGTCAAATTCAAAGCCACACATAAGCCACCTTGTTTAGCCAAAAGATATTCAAGTGCCATGTCATGCTTCAACGACGTCAGTCTGTGACTCCTCTGAGTATTTGATAAGTACTCAAAACCTCTTATGGTCTCGTTTGTGAAACCCTGTAGAGCAGAGGTCGGCAACCTTAGACACTCAAAGAGCCATTTGGATCCGTTTCCCTCAGAAAAGAGAACACCGGGAGCCGCAAAACCCTTTTGACATCTAAAATGAAGATAACACTGCATATACATATACATATATATATATAGATATATAGATATAGATAGATATAGATATATATCTATATCTATATCTATCTATATATATATCTATCTATCTATCTATCTATCTATCTAT
>JAPZDV010000009.1:12772374-12831921 GCA_029814665.1 Acanthurus lineatus | reverse complement strand
GATGATGCATAAAATTTTCTGATTGACAGTGAAGGTATTTGTATTCATACTGTCTGATCCAGAGCTGCTGCAAAGTCAACTGCTTGTAGCCCTGTTAACTAATCACTATCAAATCACCATCTGAAGTCTGTTATCTCTGCTGATCCTTAAGGCATCCTGATCACTACGATCGCCTCGAAGGGAGAGCTGCAAACATGGCCTGAGCTGCTGCCCCAGCTCTGCAACTTGCTCAACTCAGAGGACTACAACACCTGTGAGGTGAGCGCTGACCCTGCCATGCGTTAAGTTTTTTTTTTTACCATAAAAAGAATGGCTTCCACTTTCTGAAAGCCTTACACATCCAATATGTAGGCATAGCTATGCTGAGAATTACATGAGGTCACCAAACTTCAGGTACAGAAAAAGAAAAGGTTATATTTGTCCCACTGCGGTGAGTGCAACAAAGCCCACAGGAAAAAGTTGTAGCTATTAATCAAGTAGAGTTTTTACAATAATCCTGAAAACACCTCTGTGTGTGTGTATGTATGTATGGATGGATTTGTAGAGTCTAATAAATAAATAAAAAATAATAATAATAATTTAATTTTCTATATGTATGAACTTTTTTAAAATATTAAAGCTGAGATCGTCACGTGTTCACAGCAGTGCATTACTGGACACACCATATCTATTTCCAGTTTAAATGTCCACAGTGCAGGAGCCACTGATATTTATTTTCAAGATCATGACCAGTAAAACTGATATTTTAATTGCATCTGTGTTTGACATAGTTAATGTAATTATAATATTATAATAATAATATTTCAGGAGAAGATCTGTTGGCAGTGACTAGAATAATTGGTGTGATGAAATACTTTCTGTGAACACTCAGCTGAAAAGCAAAGTCTGCACAGTGCATATGCTCCTTTTGCTTCAGGTGTGTTTTCTGATGCAGTGTCACTCTCTCCTCTGTGTCCCTGTACGTTTGCGTTTTGATTTGACAGCCTCTCTGTGTGTGTCCGTGTCTCAGGGCTCGTTTGGAGCACTGCAGAAGATCTGTGAGGACTCGTCGGAGCTGCTGGACAGCGACGCTCTGAACAGACCCCTCAACATTATGATCCCTAAATTCCTTCAGTTCTTCAAGCATTGCAGCCCTAAGATCAGGTATAGGAAAAAGACACAAAAAAACACATTTTTGTTTGGTGCTTGTCATTAGCATCTGGATGTGATGCATAATAACCTCTGACTGACTGTGAAGGTTTTGGTATTCATACTGTCTGATCCAGATGTTCGTTTTTCCCTGTAGTCAGTGACATGTTAGTCAAACATCAATTTTTCTAATTTATTTAGGACTAATTTGTGTAATGCTGAATGCATAAAATAATTATTAATTTTCAGAAAAAAATCTAGTAGCTGTACATGATTTCGGTGTAATAAGATGATTCAATAATTTCTTTGCTAATACGTTGCTTTCACCCTGCAGGTCTCATGCTATAGCCTGTGTGAACCAGTTCATCATTGGACGAGCCCAAGCCCTAATGGACAACATTGACACCTTCATAGAGGTGAACCGTGTTTGAATAGCAGACCAGAAAGAGTTATTTTTCATTCCCTGATTGTATGGGATACATTTTTTGTGTTTGTCCCAATCCTGACTGATTCTCTTCTCATCCTCTCATAGAGCCTGTTTGCGCTGGCAGCAGATGAAGACTCTGAGGTCCGAAAAAATGTGTGCCGAGCCCTGGTTATGTTACTGGAGGTCCGCATTGACCGCCTCATCCCCCATATGCACAGCATTATCCAGGTAAGTGTTAGAGAACCACCCAATCAGCTGTGGACCTCCTATACCTCCATGTAGTTTTGGTGGGGGAAATTTAAATACATTCATATTTCACTCCTTGCCTCTGGAAATGATGAAACACCCAGCTCATTGATCTACAATGATACCCATAGTTCCTATATTTTCTGATCCAGATTTAACTCTGAGCTTCTTTTTTTTTAATCTGAGTAAAAATTCTTTCGACTCATAATAGCTTTTGAATATTGTGCCGGCTCACACTCAAGTATCACACACATTTTTTTCTTGGTCTGCTGCAGTACATGCTACAGAGAACTCAGGACCCTGATGAGAACGTGGCTCTGGAGGCCTGTGAGTTTTGGCTGACTTTAGCAGAGCAGCCCATCTGTAAGGAGATGCTGTCCGGACACCTGGTGCAGTGAGTAGCATCTTCGCCACTTTTGTTGTAATGTGTGTTCTGTGTTGGTATTGCAGGATGCAATAAATAATCAGCATGAACTTCTATTAATATATTATTACACCTTTTTTTTTTTTCAAATGTGAAAGATCTCTGATAATACAATGCAGAATAAATCCCTACTTATCAAGTTGTTCATAGGATTTGTTTGCTGTTTCACAAAGCAGGTTTCTATCTTCTTTTCCCTTAATTACAGACTGATACCTATCTTGGTAAATGGGATGAAGTACTCAGAGATAGACATCATACTATTGAAGGTGAGCACTCTTATGTATTATTTTACAACACCTAATCATTAAGAAATGAGCCCTTTGTCTTGTAATGTAACTTAGTCGATGTAAAATGTGTGTGTCTGTCCAGGGTGACGTAGAGGAGGATGAAGCAGTTCCAGACAGTGATCAGGACATCAAGCCCCGTTTCCACAAGTCACGCACTGTCACCTTGCAGCATGAAGGAGGGGAGGGTGAGGAGGGCGAGGACATTGAAGAAGATGACGATGATGATGATGACACTCTCTCAGACTGGAACCTGCGTGAGTGTTTGAGAAATGCAGTTACTGTGACTTACCAAAATGCTAACAGGCACAGTCGGGTGACTTTGCTAGCTATTGAAGAATTTGTCAGGCTCTGATTTAATGTTGTGTCCATTGCAAGGCATCTCTGGTCTTTTAGGTCTTTTTTAGGACACTTATTTGGAAAGCTCAGATTTCAAGTAAATCTTTTTTTTTCTAAATTGATATGCCTTCTGCATCTGGTTGCCTGTGAAACTGATGACCAGCAGACTGGTGGTGTAAGAGCTTTTGTAACTGGTCTATTCTCTTTGATGCAGGAAAGTGTTCTGCTGCAGCACTGGACGTGCTGGCAAATGTGTTTCGCGACGAGCTGCTGCCCCACCTCCTGCCGCTACTGAAAGGCCTGCTTTTCCATCCAGACTGGGTCATCAAGGAGTCTGGCATCCTAGTGTTGGGGGCCATAGCTGAGGGTAAGACTCAGAGATTATAGATTTGATATCAATGATGCTACAATAGTTATATTTGTTCCATTTTAGTAAAACTTCAGTAAAAAAAAAAAAAAAAGACTTGGGTGAAGCCATGGGCCCGGAGCAGATGTTCAGTGTCCTCTACATATTTCATTTACCCACTTAAAATCTGGTAGGACATAACTTCATTTGGTTATATTTAGCAGTTGTCGCTTTCTCTGAAGCTTGTCCGCACATTTTCATTCGACCATTAGAAGAACAATGTTGATTTTGTAGACTGGCATCCTTAAGCATCATCCCTGTAAATGGCGGACAACAACCTGATCAGCTGTGGACCTGTTGTCCATGTAATCAGATGAAAGAAAATATTTACACCACATTCATATTTTACTGTACTCCGTATCCAGTAGCCCATCTTGAATCTGGAAATGATGAAACACCCAGCTCATTGATTTACAATGATACCCATAGTTCCTATATTTTCTGATCCAGATTTTCCAAAGCTTGCTATGCTCTCAGACAGCAGTACAGTTTTTCTCTCAGTCCCCACTTATTTTTTTTTAATTTATTAATTTTTCAACTCACACTTCCTAGTCTTGTAACATACAGAAGCAATAATAACAATTCAAGTTTGGTTTGGTCGTACAAGCTATCAGGTTTTTCCTTCTTGAAACTAATTACATGTCAGCCATTAAAATTTCACTATCAGTAAATCTATATTATTAACACTTCCAACTACTCCTGGTAAAAATTAGCAACATTTTCTCATACTGACTGTATAGAGCCCTGCCATATGCTAGATTTTGACCTTTTCTTGCCGTAACTTACCAGTTTCTCTCATTTTCTTTTTGACTCCTCTTCATGCTTCAGGCTGCATGCAGGGCATGGTGCCCTACCTGCCAGAGCTGATCCCCCACCTCATCCAGTGTCTGTGTGACAAAAAGGCCCTGGTGCGCTCCATTGCCTGCTGGACCCTGAGTCGCTATGCACATTGGGTGGTCTCCCAGCCCCCCGACTCCTACCTCAAACCCCTCATGACAGAGCTTCTTAAACGCATCCTGGATGGCAACAAGAGAGTGCAGGAGGCAGCATGCAGGTGAGCAGCTTCAACTCCTCCCCTCCTCCATATGTGGATATGATGAAAATCCCAGCTCATTGATTAACAGTGATACACTTTGTTCCCATAATGTTTCTGATCCACATCCCACGTCTATTATGCCTAGATTGTAAGAAATAGAAATAAACAGGTAAATAAATACTGATCTGTTTGCATGTCCTCAATTTTGTTTTCTTCAGTGCATTTGCAACCCTGGAGGAGGAGGCGTGCACAGAGCTGGTGCCCTATCTGAGCTTTATCCTGGACACACTTGTGTTTGCCTTCGGGAAGTACCAGCACAAGAATCTCCTCATTCTCTATGATGCCATAGGGACCCTGGCAGATTCAGTGGGTCACCACCTTAATCAGCCTGTAAGTGCCTGTGAAATGAGGACCTGTAGTTTGTGTTTTTAACCACATTTAAGATCATACCGAGAGCAGGAATTTTTAAATCCATTTGTCTCATAAAAAAGGTGTGATAGTTTATTTTTTGCTATGATTAAAGCTTAAGCTAAGCTACAGTCATTTTTTAGAAATTTGCTTTCTTGCTGAGAGTCAGATGAGATACCACACATTTATTTTAAACTTTAGATTTTTGTGAATGATACAAACAACATAATGCTAATAAGTACATTTTTGATGTACTAGTCATGAATGATGTCTATCTTCTCTTTTAATAAAGTGAAAAAGTAGCTTTCTGCTAAGTGAAGAAGATCCTGATGGTAAAAATTGATGTTGTTTTTCAGGAGTACATTGAGAAGTTGATGCCCCCTCTTATTGCCAAGTGGAACGAGCTGAAAGACGAAGACAAGGATCTCTTCCCACTACTAGAGGTGAGACGTTGTTTTCTAATGTGTACTTACTAAGCCAAAACTCTTAACACTTTTGGTCATGCCCCTCAATGTTAACTCTCACTGTAAACCAGTGCGAAGTGTCTGGATATGATGAAACACCCAGCTCATTGACACAAAATGATACATTTTGTTCCTAATATTTTCTGATCCAGATATTCCACATTGCATGCTGCATTCAGTGCCACTGTGCTTGCATGCAAGTTACACACACAAATGTAGGCAAACTGGTCTGCCTTTGTTTCTCCCTTTTGTCAATAATTGTACTCCCCAACACTTGGCAGAACATTTTCTATGGTTCATTTCTGGTAGAAAAGCTGTCTAAAGGACATAGACATAGATAACTTATTTCCAGACCATCCTTTTACACTGAAATAAGACCGAAGCAAAACTCTTAGACACTCTCACATCAAAAAACGATGACACTGATTGCAGATTTTGACTGTTTTAAGACAACTCGTAAAACAAATTGTGTTTTCCATAAATCACCTGCTTGGTTCTTCCAGTGTCTGTCATCAGTAGCCACTGCCCTGCAGAGTGGGTTCCTGCCTTACTGTGAACCTGTCTACCAGCGCTGTGTCACTCTAGTCCAGAAGACACTAGCTCAGGCCATGGTGAGAACACTAACATAAAATAAAAATCTTGTACATTTAGCAATCATTCTGCAGAGACAAATAGGTGGAGTTGATGCATATCCATACTTTGTGTACAGATGTATAACCAGCATCCAGACCAGTATGAGGCTCCTGATAAAGATTTTATGATTGTGGCCCTGGATCTGCTGAGCGGGCTGGCTGAGGGTTTGGGGGGTCATGTGGAACAGCTAGTGGCCCGCTCAAACATCATGACCCTGCTTTTCCAATGCATGCAGGTACGAGACAGTGTGTTTTGTTTTCCTTTTTTCATAATATTATATTTTTATGAATGCGACATAATTTCAGAACACAACACTAAGATGTGTGGTTTGTACTGCAGGATACTATGCCTGAGGTGAGGCAAAGCTCCTTCGCTCTGCTGGGTGATCTCACTAAGGCCTGCTTCCTGCATGTGAAGCCCTGTATTGGTGAGTAAGCTTAACATGGGCAGATTGAATTTACAGCATCTGACTTCTACTTTCTAGCCACCAGGGGGTACCCAGCATTGTTAGACTTTTTTGATTTAGTTGAGGGATAATTTTTTATTATGTGTAAATGATTAAATGTCATTGTTAGTTTTGTAACACGTGTGTGTCCATCCCCTCCACCCAGCTGAGTTCATGCCCATCCTGGGATTAAACCTGAACCCAGAGTTTATTTCTGTGTGTAACAATGCCACCTGGGCCATTGGAGAGATCTCCATGCAAATGGGTGAGTGTTTTTTTTCCTTAAATTTTCTTTAATTAGCAGATGGTTTGATTCACTGAAAACACAAGCTTAGTGTCTGGATGAAGCATTCAGTTCAGTGACCAAAATGATGCATTTTGTTCCCAATATTTTCTGACCCAGATATCACAAACCATATGTTGCTCTCGCTGCTGCGGTTGCGTGCTTGCATGCAGATTTACATGTGTGGAAGCTTGTGTTTGATTCATTGTAACAAATGCAAACTGATGTTTTACAGCACTGACATATCTGTGATTTTTAATCTAAATTAGTTTAGATTTAGATTAATGCTGATAAATTAAGGACATACATTTATGGCATGTCTGGCTGTTCTGAAAGAGGGATTTGTCCTCTGTTGCTCTTCCTGAGGTTTCCTTCTGTCTGATGGTCCCCCTCCTGGTTTTTGGGGGGGATTTTTATTAACCCAAATAGATGGTCTCAAGGATGGAACAGGATGATGTATACCATACAGGTTCTCCTTGAGGAAAGTTGTGTTGAATTCTGGGCTATGGATGAATGAAAATGGATCATGCAGTGTAATGTTCACCTTTTGTCTGATGTAACACTCGTGCCATGAATGGGTTTGGGAACCGTTTCAACTTAACATTGCCCTGACTCACTGTGTTATGAACAAACAGCAGGGGTACCTGGTTGCATTCTCTTTGAATAGGCTCTAAAAATGCACTCTTATGACACAAAATATGTCACAAAATGACTAAACATGAATTGGTACTTGGTGGTACTAACATTATTTGTTTGGTTACCAAAGAATCACCAGTTTGGTACCCCGGCCATGAGATGGACTAACACACTCAAAAAAAAAAAAAACAACCTCATAAT
The DNA here is from genome assembly GCA_029814665.1 of Acanthurus lineatus. Classification (NCBI taxonomy): domain Eukaryota; kingdom Metazoa; phylum Chordata; class Actinopteri; order Acanthuriformes; family Acanthuridae; genus Acanthurus; species Acanthurus lineatus. The sequence goes on along the minus strand of JAPZDV010000009.1, from coordinate 12,824,561 downwards.
GTTTGCACACTGAACATGGGTGTTTGGCATGCATGCCTGGTAAACCATTGTGCCGGATGCAGTCAGTCCAGTGACACTGTGTATGATCTCTTTTTAGGCCCAAATGTCAGCAGCAAAACAAGGGAAAGTTCTGGTGAGCGACCAAAGAGTGCAAAATTTAAAGAGATTTTTCTTAAGGGGATATAGAGACTTGACTTCTTTTTTGCATTTGTTAAGAGGCAGTGTAGTCCAGCAACATTTGTTTGTGTGCAAAAAAATGTATAAGCCATTGACACAGGACAGAATACTTTGTGGTATTTAACCTGGTCAAGGTCAACAGTAAATCAGAACACATACATGAACTTTTTTAGTGCTTTGCAGCCCTGTTACATAAGTGAGTGATTAAGTGCATGAACAGTGCACATACGGATAGAATCGTTGTTTGAATTACTTGTAACATAATAGTTAGGAAGGGCATTCTCAACATGTTTTTTAACAACTAAGGTGCCCATTGTAACATTTTATAATTTCTGTTTTTAGTAGTTAAAAAATTAATGGATCAAAGAATCTGAATTCTCAACTTGGATTAATTTTAATAGACTAATATGACCTTGGTTAGATATTTATGAAAGCCCTTTAAGCTTCTTTCAATCTGTTTCTTGCTCAAGTTGGTGATTAGCCACAGTTTGAACAGTTTGTCTGTATTTGTTTTTTAGATTCAAAATGGTAACATTGTGACTGGCATCATGACATTTGTACTGTAGGTGGCCCAGTATTCTCAGACAATGGGTAATTTGCTCATGCTCCACTGTGTGTTTCTAGGTGCAGAGATGCAGCCCTATGTTGGCATGGTTCTGCCGCATCTGGTGGAGATCATCAACAGACCCAACACGCCCAAGACTCTGCTGGAAAACACAGGTACAAACGCTGTCCTACATGCAAAGAAAAAATCAGAACATTTTTTTTCAATAGTGCGAAGTGTCTGATGTAATTTTTTAGGTGAGTTAAGGTGAATTGTGTTTTCTTATTGTGTGCAGCCATTACGATCGGCAGACTGGGTTACGTCTGCCCCCAGGAAGTGGCGCCACAGCTACAGCAATTCATTAGACCATGGTGAGTCACTTGTTTATACATTTTCATCTAGAGCGCATGAAATGCTGTGCTTGTTTGTTAAGATAAAACTGTGCATTTTTTTGGACAAAATATTAAAAGTTCTCCTTGTACTATGTGGGGAAAAAAATCTTCAGGTTAGAGAAAAGAAATTCCTTCTTGAAGAAGAAAAAAAGAAAAGAAATTTAATGTGATATAATAAATCTAGGATCAATATAAGCTGAGAATCATAACTTTTTCCGCTTCTCTGGCTTTCTTCTCAGGTGCACATCATTGAGAAACATTAGAGATAATGAGGAGAAGGACTCAGCCTTCAGGGGAATCTGTGTGATGATTGGTGTCAACCCTGCAGGAGTTGTGCAGGTGAGGTGAAATGCTTTAAATCTGTTGGCGGTAGAGGGAATAGAAAGATCTAGGAGCTTTACCTCACTAAGTAAAGGAATAACAAATTCTTTCTGTCTAGGACTTCATTTTCTTCTGTGATGCTGTGGCCTCCTGGGTCAATCCCAAAGACGACTTGAGAGACATGTTTTATAAGGTGAGCACCTCATCAAAAGCAAATATATTACACTTATACCATCATTTCATTCACACTGATCTGATGGATGGCCCTTATAGTATTTAAGATGACTACTGTTGTCCTTAAAAAGTTTATACCTCAATGTGTTGTGTTGGCTCACCACACTCTGTGATGATCACTTATCAGACATTCGAAATCTGATTACATGGTGCGGAGGACTTTTGACTCTGAGAAGTGTGGGTTGAGCTTGCTATTTGAGAGAGAAGAGAAATGGTTTCTAAACATAACTGTGAGATTTTTATTATGTTTGCTAAACCCCTCCACTGAACCGTAATTGTCATATCAAAGCTTGGAAAACATGACCGGGCATGACAGGTCCGTCAAGCTTTGCATTTCTTCACATACTGAAGCTCTTAGCATCAGGGGGTGAGGTTTGGCAAACAGTTTGGTCAGTTGCTCTATCACTTTATCAAAGGTCTAACTCTTCAAGTCAGCATCTACTAATTTAAATATTTTATAGAGAGGTTAGCTCATCCATGATGGATTTGTTTTCTTTTTCAAGATCTTGCATGGCTTCAAGGACCAGGTCGGGGAAGAGAACTGGCAGCAGTTCTCAGAGCAGTTTCCTCCTCTGTTGAAGGAGCGTCTGTCAGCCTGCTACGGCGTCTAACCAAACCGCTCCCTGGTCCACACAGGACATCGACCCGTTAGGTACGTCCAGCAAATATCTGTGCAGCCCTTTTACCTCAGATCCCCTTCTGAAAATGATGAAACTCCCAGCTCATTGATAAGCAGTGATACATTTTGTTCCCAAATTATTTTTCTGATCCAGAATTACACTTCTCATCCACACCACTTCATCCTTGTGCACCAGGATTTTAATCCTTTTTTTCCGTTCCTCTCTTTGTCTTTTCTCCAGGTTAATATGGGGGAGGGTTACTGGGGAACTCATTGCACTGCCCAGATTTTGGGAAGAAACAAGAGCTGGAGGAACGTGACTGCCCTTGATCCTCCATTCAGCGGATGGCCCCTTTTCCCCCCACGCCCTGTGTGTCTCTGTGAGGGAGGGTGGGAGGGTGGCGGGTGTGGGAGGGTAAACTGGGGATATACATATACCTCTCGGATTAAACGCCTCACTAAATCCAACACTCAAAAGCGACTTTCGCAAACAGCACCGCAGGGATCCTCTGTTAGAAGAGGACAAAAATAGGGGCTGGCTTTGACCTCCCCTCCTCGATTTGATTATTCTGTTAAGAAGGGTGATGGCTAGCAGGGGAGGGGCGTGTCAGTTAGGTACATTAAAAAAAAAAAGAAGGAAATATATGAACCAGCATAGGATGCCACAGTCCCAAATACCACAACGCACGTAGTCTGTAGACTTACTTGCACATGTAGATGTGTTTGAAGCGGCTCGTGCTAGAGGCTAAACAATAAAGACACTTTTACTATGTAACTGCAGGAAATGTGCACAAATTTTTTTTGCACCTTTTACAGCGATATTGCAAAATCTGTTTGCTGTGCATATACAAGGGTCTTATTCTTTTTTTCACATGTACATTTAGCTGAGTTTTACTTAACTTCCTCTCCTTGGGGTTGCTGAATTCCTCTCGCATCATTGGTTTATTTTTTTTTTTTTTTTTTTTTTTGTGCCTCATTTGAGGCCAAAAAGGATGCAGTACGTCTGTCCTCTAAGGTTTTACTACCACAATACCAAGTTAATGCATGGCATTTGATCACCTCTTAAGTGACGCATGTTTGAGTGAATGTTTGTATTGTTGCTCACTTGATTTATTACATAAATTGTCAGTATGAGGAGGCTGCCATAATTTAAAGCTGTCAGTGCTTGGTTCATTTGTCCTCCCAATCATACAAATTGTCTAATCAAGGTCCCTATAGTTTAATGGTGGGTGTTTATAAGAGAGAAGACCAACTATAGGTAGTTGAATACACAAAATCAGCTAATGTTTGATTGTGTTTGAATCGATTGCTGCAACAAGAGTTCAAATACTGTAGGCAAGTTAAGAATCCTTTCTGCTGCTGCTGCTGCTTTCGTTTTTTATAGTATTGACAAAACAGACTTAATGAGAGCGATAAGACATCACCAAGAATGAATTGGTTCTTACTGATATAAATGCACTTTTTTTTTCTTTTGTAAGAAATTTAGAATTTCAAATGTAACACATACAGTAATAAAATACTGATCTTGAGATATAGTTTTTTTGATAAGTGATTTTAGGATTGTTAAAGGCTTGCTAATGTAAGCGTAATGATGATAAGGTTAAGCAATGATAAAATGACTAGGGTAAGACTTGAGGCCTCTTAACATAGTTTTATATTGTAGCTCCTGTTAAAATGGATTGAATAGGATTAAAGACGAAGGTGACATCTTACAGTATTTTGGATCCAAGTCCCAGTGCACCTGCCAATCCATATCTGTGTTTTGAGTATGTCATTTTCATCCAAGCATTTTGTTAAATGATGGTTTGCTTGCCATCAAGGCTCTTCCTTGTCATGGACATTGCATGCTTTTCAATGAGTCTTGCTCCTTTTTTAGTCATTTTTATAACAGGTCCGTTTGGTTGGATCTACCTTATAAGAGCTTTGTTAATGGCAATGCAACTCTCTGCTGGACTAATGAGGTACTTTTCCAGCTTACGATCAAACTAGTGATTGTTGTTGCCATATATTCACCCGTTGATACTGTGTAGGATATGCCTGGGAATACACTGACTGAGTCCCAATAATTCTTCCCTGACACTGGTTAGCTTATGTGAGAGAGTGGTGGTCTTAATCCAGCGTAATCCTTTTAGTCATTGTCCATAGTGGACGGTTGTAATGGAAATGTGTATGGCCATTTGCCTGTTGATGTTTTACTATGAAGGTGTGTATGAGTTCTGCATATATGTAACTTTGCCCCAGTCCTACAACCAAGTTATGTGGGGGGCACAGTTTGAGTCATGCCTGGGTTGATGTGGCTGCATGGAATATCATCACGTGCCTGCCTGTTAACATCAGTTTGATCGTCAGGGGGATCTTCCAAGATGAAGAAGACTCACTGATGGGAAACACCAAAATATATTCCTTCCTGATTAAAACATTTTCTAAATTTTCAGCTCATGTCACTGCACAAGTGTTATCAATGTGTGCAAGCACTGAGACATATAGTGGCCACTCATTGATCACAGGCTGGACAGATGTTAAAGGGGAATTCCTGATTTTTCTGTTTTTAAACACCTGAGCCCAGTTTTTATATGTTGATTGGTATTTACCAAAAATCTTATTGTTCCAGTATTTTGCCTCAGCAGGGATCTGCAACATGGCTGTAATGGCTGCAAAGAAGCTGTTAAGGCTATTATGACTTTACTACGTCCACCTTAACTATTCTCTCTCTTTCTGTTTTGTTTTGTTTTGTTTTGTTTTTTTTTTTGTTCTCTCACAGCCCCCAGTTGACATTCTGTCTACCTGACAATATTACAAAACAGATCTCAGTATTTGTTTTTGTTATAGGAAAATCCTTTTTTAGAATCAGAAACCCTGGTTTGTTTATCTTTCAATCCTGCGAGACTTGTTTTTTTCTAGTAAAATACAGGGACTTCCAGTTTTAGCAAATGGGTCACATTTGCATTTTATGTAATGTGTTCAGACACTTGGAAAAAAAACTGCAGCCTGATTGGTTTAAAAAAAAAAAAAAAAAAAAGCAGTTTTAGTGGTTGTACTTGCCCTGGTGGATTGCACTGCTGTCATGTCGTAGCGCCCCTCTGAGGTGACCTGCTAGAACAAGTGGTCGAATACCACTCATTTGCACACCTTATGGAAATACTGGAAATCCCCTTTATTGAAGCAAGAAGCATTTATGATCAGTGTTTCAGGGGGATGAAGCTCCTGTGCCACAATAAAAACAAAAAATGTAAAAAGTTGAGGCTTTACCACTCATTGCTATCTTGTGATACACTAAGCTATAAATGGAGGAAAATTTAAATGCAAGTTGTCCACAGGTTGTTTTTTTTTATTTTTTTATTTCAATGCTAATGTCACAAGTTTGTTTTTATTTATTTTGTTTTTGATTTATTTTATTTTTTTTATTTTTTTGTGCTCCAGTGCACAAATTGTTTTGGACTTTAAAAGTTTTTTTTTTTCCTTTTTATTCTTTTTATTTAAAGAATGATTTGTTTTCGTTGTTTTATAGCGGACCATTTGTTTATGTCGAATTTGATGTTGTGGTTGAACTAAAGGAGTCAGTGCTTGGTGAATACTACAGAGAAAAATGTTAAAAACTAACTTTGTTTCAATCTGATATCAAAGCTGGCAACTGAATTTGTTGTAGTACCTTTTTCTTTTCCTTTTCTTTTTTCTTTTCTTTTTTTTTTTTGCTCAACCGTGGTGCAGGTAGGATGTTATCTGATGTTTCCCTTTCTATTTAATTTTTGTGAATGGGGAAAATAAATTTTTTTTCTATCAAATATTGTGTTGCCTGAAAGTGATTGAATTTTTTTTTTAACCTAATACTTTAAAAAAAAGTCTTGAGTCATTCTGCAAATGCCTGTGACTTAGAACATGTCACCACACTCATTTTGCAAAAACATAGTTGAAAAATAAAAAAAGTAAAGTGATATTTGGATGAAACCTGATGCATGGAGTTTATCAAGCCCCGAGTGTAGATGAAACATCAGTTTCTGAGGGACGGGCAGGGATGGCACCTCAGGTGAACTTATCTCATCAATGTGACCAGACAGGCTTGTTCATAGGAGTGGTGTTGATTACTTGAAGGTGGTCTTCAAACTGGTTTTCCTCCAGGTGAAACTTAAAATTTTCACAGTGCTTTTTTAGGCCCAGACTAACTTTGAACGTCTAACAGTAACACCTTGCCTTAAGACCCAACCCCGTGCTATTCAGATCTACAAAGAAGGTTGCCTCTTTGTTCCCATACAGAAAGTGGCTCCACAGACATCAAGCTGGTGGTCCAGACATGTTCGCAGACCCTTCTGTAGGCTGACTGAAGTTTTCTCCATTGACTGGTCTTGAAGACATTGATGTGTATGTCTCATGTTACATACAGTAAGCCTCTCGTCTGTAGTGACATTAAAACAGGAGGCTTTTCTCCTGTTTCTGATCTAAACATTGTGTGTTTTTGTGTGTGCGTATTTGTGTTTGTTACTGGTAGCTCTCCATTAACTAACTCCTCCCAGTTTTAGGTCCTTGACCCACCTATAAAAGTTTTATAAAAGTATTATACTTCACACAGTCTGTCTCTCAGCCGGCAGACACTGAAGGAGCAATCTGTCCACATTACTTTTTTTAAAAAAAAACTCTTTTTCATTTTTCATACTAATAAACCCAAAATTTGGTTTATCCAACTTTCTTTTAATTTTTACCCCTTACAAGCACTATTTAGGTCAATGAGATGATGTGAACCAAGCCTCAGAAATTCATCATCTCCTCCTCAATCAATATCAATTAAATGGCTTTGAGGTATTGATTGCTGCGGTTGTATTCCAGGGTTTTAATGCATATCTTGTCATTTTTTCCTTATAGTTGTTTGGTGATGCCTCTGTAATCTTCCTCTTATTAGTGGCAGAAAAATTTGCAGTTCATGCTGAGGAGATGCCGATAAGGAAAAAGAATGACATCAAAACTTTTTTGGAGCTTTTTTATTTCTTCTCTTACACATTTTTTTTAATATAATTTTTTTCTCTGATCATTTTTAATCTGACTACTGTCTTTTTAAGAAATATTCTATAAACCTATGTCTTTGAGTTTTGATTTGTCATTTCTAGAAAAAACAACAACAAAAAAGTATGACTGACATCATTCCTGGTAACATGCTACCTGTGCTTACAAAAACTGCCTCTCCTTGCCTGTCTTTCATAAAACAATGGCAAAGCACACAACCAACATCATATGCTCTTTAATGGGGAAGGGGGAAGGTCGGTCTTAAATTGTAACTGGTTTCCTGATTAATCAGAAACAGTAAAACTGATAAGATCCTCTGGTTTGTGTCACTTGGACTCTTCGCTATCCCTTGTTACTGATGAATAAAAAAGGACCAGTTACAATGGATTGAGTAACTGGAACTAAGTAACTAAATAATAAAAGGAACCAAAGAAAGTCCAGTTCAAACCAGTGAAAAAAGCAACACGAGAAACACATAAATCTTTGTGAAATAACTAGACTTGTACAAAACTATATTCATACAGGACCTCATTACCAGTATCCTGTTAGTTGCTAACAGCTTAAATGCTCCTGTAATGCCTTGAGTACCTCTAAATATTTGCATTTAATATCGTATATCTTAAGATTAAAAACATAACATCAGTAAATAGTGAAAGTACCAGAAAAACAAACAAATGTATCTGTCTGTCGCACTTTTGCTGCGGCTGGACTACTACAAAGTTGTATCGTCAGCATCTCGCATCGTGAACGCGCAGCTATGACCACGGAAACTGTCGAGCACGTACGAGAGAGCGCGAGCGACTTGAAGGTAAGCTTCAACGGCGCTGGTCGAGTTCGAGTTTCAGGATGCTGGTGACCCGACGCCATCTTGAATTGCTTCATTTCCGCTCTCGTCGAGATGTCAGTTTTGTTATTTTGCTGGGTTAGCAAGCTGTGATCCAAACATTACGCCAAAGGAAAAATGGGAAGAAAAAAGAAAAAGCAAATGAAGCCTTGGTGCTGGTATCCTTTTCTAAATTCTGTGTTATAACATTACCTTCCCCTGTAGACCTTTATCTTTAGTCGAGAGCACTATTCTCTGTTTGCTAAGCTAATGTCAACCGTAACCTCAGTTTCCTATGAAACAGCTGTGAACGTTACTTTGGCATGCTCGTAAAATGTTAATATTATTACAATTTTGAACGTATTTTCGTTGTTCTTATGTTGAAAGACCAGCTATGAAGAAAATGCTCTATATTGGCACGAGTCTTTTAGCAAGGCTTTTTTTTTTTGAGCATGTAACGCTATGTATGGAGGTAACGTTGTGTGGACGTCACGTTCACTCTTGACTTTACCACACAATGATCGAATTTTTCAAGCAAAGACTTTCCTCAACCCCAAATTCAGGTACTGTAACAGAGATTTTGATGATGAAAAGATCCTTATACAGCATCAGAAGGCCAAACACTTCAAGTGCCACATCTGTCATAAAAAGCTGTACACTGGCCCTGGACTTGCAATCCACTGTATGCAGGTGAGAAAAAAAAAGAAAACAAAAGAAAACCACTAAAAAACAAAATCACTTGTCGTGCCTTGGCTAAACTTACCTTACTGGACCACTCCTTCTGTAGGTACATAAAGAAACCATCGATGGAGTTCCAAATGCAATACCTGGAAGAACAGATATTGAGTTGGAAATATATGGCATGGAGGGTATTCCTGAGAAAGACATGGAAGAGAGAAGAAGAGTGCTAGAGCAAAAGAATCAAGGTACCAAGACACCAAAATACCTCATTTTGTTATCTCTTTTATATGGCCTTGTAAGGAGACTTATTACAATCTATTTCAGATACTCAAAAGAAAAAGCAGAACCAGGATGACTCTGATGAGTATGATGAAGATGACGAGCCTGGCCCCTCTTTCCAGCAGCCTGGTGCAGGCCAGCCTCAGGCAGGCTGCATCCCCCCTATGACCCAGCCGGGCATGCCTCCAGGCTCTGGTGCTCCAGGTATACCACCAGGCAGCTACTCAGGTGGGAAATAGTAAGGTGAACTATAAAAAGCAAACTCTAAAGTTAATCCTAAAAACACTTAATTTGCTTCATGCAATTTCAAAAGAATGTTTACACATCTATACAGCACACTGGTTTCATGTGTATTTACAGTTTCATCTTTTGTTCAGTGTTAAAATTCAGACCCTTTGCTGACATGGTTTACACTGGTGCTGTAACCTCTTGAAATTTTCCTTAATTGCTCTGCCTCTTACTTAACTTTGCTCACAGCTATGACTTTATACTTTATTCACACAGCTACTAGACTGTACTGGATGTTTTTAGTGTGTGTACCAAAAAGTGTCAGAGACCCTGATAGTCATAGATTGATCAAAGTGTAAATAAGTTAGGATAAGACTTGGGTTAAATATGGTAATCAAAAGTAAGTGCTCTCCCCTTTATAATTTAGCTTTGTTCACTTACTGTGTTTTTCCAGAAGTAAGACGAAAAGCTGTGTAAACAACTATTTTAAAATTTGTCACGTTAAAAGAGGAGTGTTGATGTCAGCATTTTCATGATATAAATCGCACCAACCATATTTTATGTGGTAGCACAGATCAGTTTTTTAAAATAAATATTTTTTGTTTTAGGAATTCCCCCAGTGATGCCTGGTGTGCCACCAATGATGCCAGGAATGCCCCCCGTACTACCAGGGATGCCTCCAGGGTAAATATTATTATTAATCAAGTCATTTGTTATTAATCCTACTCTCATCAAAGAGTAATCATCACTTTCATTAATCTAATTCTCTGTGGTGTTTAAAATGTATATTTTTTTGTCATGTATTTAGGATGATACCAATGGGTGGGATGATGCCACCGGGCCCAGGGATCCCTCCAATGATGCCAGGTGTGCCCCCAGGTAATGTTCTGCTGGACTACTTCATCAATAAGCACTCACTATACATCACTGCCTAATGAGAACTTTTAATTTTAAATGAATGATTCTGTTTGAAAATTAAGGTTTGTAATAAATGGTAACACTGCTTTGGTGTCAGGTTTGCCTCCTCCTGTTGGCCACCGTCCAGCCATCACACAAATGGCTCAGGTACCCCCTGCTGCAAACGTGCTGACCAGATCTGCTGTTCCTGCTGCCACTGCCCCTTCAGCCCAGCCTGATGTCACAAAGCCTCTTTTCCCCATTGCTGGACAGGTAAATATATGATGCAGCCTTTTACCACTTTTAACCCCCTTTAGCTCTCCGATGGGCTAAAACATCACCTGTTGATTGAGAGATGTTTGAGTATCGGGAGATCTGCGTTTTTCACAGGCTGATATCAAGAAGACTTTACCCATCCTTTTACTAGAGAATTATTTTATTTACATTTTTTTACTCTTTTTCCTGTGCTGCAGATGGGCAGTCGTGTTGCAAGTACAAGTGCAGCCTCATCAAGTGCAGACTCTCATTCCACCTCCCCTAAAGCTCTGTTCCCTATCTCATCACAAGTACGCAGACAGCCTGCAGCTTTACAATTGGCATGCATGTGAACTTTGTCTGTGGCACACTGGGGCAGATCAATTCTATTTTATTTGCTTATGCTGTTTTGGCAAGATATTGTAAGATGGTATTTGAAAATACTTTGAAAATGTTTTCTCGTTTATGGCAACATGCCTTAGTTTGCTTCTTGCTTTGCTTCAAATCTGCATTAATTGAATATTACTAAAAATCTGCCGAATCAAAATGAAGAATTATGCAGATTTGTAAAGTGGCCGTATTATTTCTGAAGTGCCGATGGGCAGTGCAGCATGCTCTTTTGGGTTTATTTTCTCGCAGAGTGACAAAACAGGTTTTAATCTAGTCATACTTTAAGTGGTTAGCCCCCCCCCATGTGTGTTTACATCTTTTTGAGTTAATTAAGACTCCGTTTTTAGACTAGTCATGTCACTGTGTAGTGGAAATACAAATTGGCACAGCACAGCACATGACATGCCCCCTCACATTTGTGTTTTACTTTGATTTATGCACTGATTTATGCAAAATCTATGGAAACATATTTGCGCTGTCCAGCTGCCAAAATCCAGAGGAAAAGAAGGAGATTTCAAAAAAAATGTTGACATGCTCATGTGGTTTCATTCAGTTATTTCTGTATGTTCAAAGTAATTAGCTTTACTTTAATTAGCCCAACTGAGAGACATGAACATTTTTAACCCTGGGGTTTTCCTCTCAGGTTACATAGGGGCTACTGCTATGCCTTCTGATTAGTGGATATGTAACTGCAGCCTCTATTTAGAACATTAAAGATTTATTAGGTGCAGCTTAAATCCCTTTAATTTTCTGTCTCTCCAGTAATGAAATACAAAATCTGGAAAGACATGTTGCTGCTATTTACTTGAAATGAAATACTTCACCTCTTGGAGACCACCAAGTGAAAAAAATTGCTGTGTCATGTTGCAAAAACTCAGCACATTAATAAAATAATGTGCTAATAGTGATAACTGCCTGACTATCACTGTGTATTATTAAAGTGTATTTTTGATTTTGTTTAGAAAGGGGCAGTCCAGTCCAGTCCATCTTTACCCAGCACAAATAATAATTTTATTGCCAAACTTTAAATGGACTAATATGAACTTCTCTAGTGGGCATAACCTCAAAGTATGACTAGAAGTGTCCCTCCTATGAAATTTATATGCTCTTTAGCAGAAAATCTCTAATGTGTGTTCCTTTTTTCCCCCTTCAGAGTCAGCAGACAATGTCAGGGCCCCCCCACCCTCCCCCCTCTACCTCCTCCGATCCCTTAAAGCCCACATTCCCGGCCTACACTCAGGCCACCGTAGCTGTGGCCAGTCCCAGTGCTGGCAGCAGTACGGTCTCCAAACCTCCCTCTACAGTGACCAGTAAGCCTGCCACCCTCACCACGTCCAGTGCAACCAGTAAGTTGATCCACCCTGATGAGGATATCTCACTGGTGAGTAGTACAGCCCCAATGACCTCTGTTCATAGTTTTACAGTAAGTAGCATTTTGAGGAAATCAATTTGCTAATAATAGCAATAAGTCAATAAATTTAGCCAGTCCATAAATTGGTTTAAATAAGAACAAAAAAGAGTTATTTTTTTTCTTGTTTATTTCTTCAGCCACAGAATTTCAGTGTCAACTTATTCTTCTTTGTTTGTGGTCTGTGTCCTATAGGAAGAGCTGCGTGCCCAGTTGCCCAGGTACCAGCGTTGTATTCCTCGCCAAGGCCAGGCCACTGCTGCAGCCCCGTCAGTGGGTCCTGTGGGTGGAATGATGGCTCCTCAGCAGTCTGGCATGAGACATCCCTTACCTGGTATTAACACCCAGTTGTTTTCCTAAAATTTTAAAATTTTCCAATTATAAACATCTTTTTATTTGTTGGCCAGAGCTATTTGTTCTCGCTGTTGCTGGGTACAAAGCTACAGGATGAGAATTTCTATAAGCATTATTTATTAGGCTTATACTTTACCATAAAACGCTGAATAACTCTATATTTTTCACATGCTGGTGGCATGGCTTAAGCCTTAAGGGATGAAAATGTTGGTTCATTACTTTGGTCTAAAATTAGGGATGGGTGAAAAATCCCCAAAACTATACAGATAAGAATCTAGATTTTAATTTCATGCCATTTACATTCTACCCATAAATTCGATTTGATTCAATTCAATATTCAATTTTCCTAAACTCTGAGGAGAAGAAAATAACTTGGTGCTAAGTTGCTCCTTCAAAAACCCTGCACCCATTGTCAAGGAAATAAAGTTGCATACGCATCTTTGACAGGTTTGGCTTCTACGAAAGTAACAGGGCAACTGAGACGCTGCTCTTCACTGCTGAAGACATTAAGATAACAACACAGCAAAGCACTCCACTTTATTTTGTTATTTTCATGCAGACAAGAGACCTAAAGTTGAGTTTGTACTCTATTATAAATTAATGATGAAGACTTTTTTAAATAAAAAAACTGTAGATTATTTGTTTTGATTAAAGTTATGTTTGTTTGATTTTAGTTATGTTATGTTATATTGTGTTTCAGTGGAATGAGGACACAGTTACTGGTTTTGCAATTAGTATACCGGAGCTAGGCACTAAAAATGGTGCCCCCTTCTGTGTTAGTTCAACCAAGAATCAGTTTTAGATCAAGACTTAAAATTGTAAGGAACTGTGTGATTCCCAAAGATTCACACCCCTAACGGAAATATCATCTTAATGATAGTGGTGATCCCCTAACTGTTCCCTACCATTATCATTGCAAAGTTTCAAATTGTCTGTTTCTTTGGTGGATGACCACATACCTGCAAATCTAATGAAATCATGCAATTTTTTTGTTGACATCAATGCCTCAACATGGGAATCTTTTCTATCTCTGCCATCCATCCCTTATAATCTAAATGTGTCCAGCCTCACAGAGGCACTTGCATGGCTGTGGACTCTTAATAGTCCACAATATATGACTGTTACCATATAATAAAACTGCTACTTAAATAAAAATCTAAAAAATTTGTAATTTCTTAGGTCAGTATGGTGGTCCACCCCAGGGGATGCCAGGCTACTTGCCGGGTGGGATGCCTCCATACGGACAGGCCCCTCCTGTGGTTCCCTCAGCATACCAGGGAGCCCCCTCTCGGCCACCTGTAGGTATGAGACCCCCTGTCATCTCTCCTGGAGGCCGCTACTAAAGCCTGCCTTCCTCTCTTCAATAGGTTTGGACACTCAACCCTTTTCTAATGTCCTCAGCTACTAGTAGACAAGCCAGTTTGGTACTGTAGTACGACGACGTGCTGTTTATTCTACTGCTGAACTATGAGGAAGAGACACTGACTATAAAGCAAGCTAAAGAGCTATAAAAGCATCACAGTACGCATGGGAAATACTTACACTGTACCTAATTAAGACTATGAACTGTTGTTTAAAATCATCTCTGTTCTGTGGCTTTTTTTCCTTCTCATGTTTCATTTAGGTGTATAGAAGTGTAGTAAATATGGTTCGTAGTGTTGTGAAGGCGCTGGAGTTACATGGGCAGTACCCACCCTTTATCAAGGCAAGTTTTGTGTAAATATATTTCTGTTCTAAGTTTAACAGTGAGGCCTTCACAGCACGTAGTGCTGTTGGACTTTGTGTCCCCAACTTTGTTTGGTGAGGGCTTCAAACAACTGTTAAATGCATTCAGTCTGTTTTATGTTTGTAGTTTTACTGAGGAAATACTTCCTGAAACTTAAGTAGTATTTGAAATGGTATATGAATTGTTGTAAAACTGTATTGTAATAAAAAGTGGCAAAAATGTAAGCCTCTTCTTTGTGGGACGTTGGTGGGAAAAAGACACATCATAGCAGGTTTGTACTCCAGTTAGAAACTACATGCTGATTGTGCTTTTGTTGTCTTGAGGATGAACAGTATCAACAGAAATATGCATCTGTGTTCGTAACTTGTTGAGTGTAAATTAAAAATGTTGGTAAACCTTTTCTTCTTGCTATATTCAGTACATAAATGTATTTGAATTGATGCTCTGTATATGGCTCAGGTATACTAGCATTTGATGCACTGAGTGCATTGTACAGCTGCATATTTTGCAGGTCGCTGATGGCTGTAGTGCTAAAACCCAGATTTTTCTTCTCCCTATAGCGATGCCATGGGGACTGGCTGAGGCCCTGTCTCAGTGTAGCCCTGTTTCAGCCTGAGGCAAGTCTCACAATTTTCTGTCTTCTCATTCATTACCAGGGGCCCTCACAGCTTACATGCTGTTGGACCTCAATGTCCCCAAACTTGCAGCAAGTTTGGTGAAGGCCCTTGTTTATTGTGTTGCGATTAGGCACTATTTTTTTTTTTTCAGGCATGTTAGTTAATGTGACTTATATTCTTTGTTCTGAAGCTCCTATGTGCTACTGGACCTGTATCTTCCATTACTGATTGGTGAGAGCATCGGGAAGCTCTGTTTTCATTTAATAACTTTATACTAAGTATAGAACTATTAAATGGAAATATATTTCCTTATACGCTTTGACATAAACTAGTCCTACAGTCCACAGCAGTTTGCTGTCTCAGATGTTGATGGTTTGGTCGAAAGTCAAATCATTTGTT
The DNA here is from genome assembly GCA_029814665.1 of Acanthurus lineatus. Taxonomy (NCBI): domain Eukaryota; kingdom Metazoa; phylum Chordata; class Actinopteri; order Acanthuriformes; family Acanthuridae; genus Acanthurus; species Acanthurus lineatus. The sequence goes on along the minus strand of JAPZDV010000009.1, from coordinate 12,809,225 downwards.
AGGAGTCTTACATATGGATGTCATTAAACAGTCTGTCACCTACAGCCATATACTGTATACATTTAAGGTTTGTTGGGAGGTTTGTGATAAACACATAACTTTTCATATGCTTGTAAAATGGCTTTACCACATAATCCTGTTTGTTTCATCAGCTTTCCTCACTTGATCATTTGAATTTAACTACTTACATGAAGGAGAGTCTCTACCAGTAACAGGTTAGTTAAAGCTGTAAGTACCACTGCTGTGATGCATCAATTTATGTCGACCTGTGTTTTGTGTGCACATACAAAGGTCCTCATGCCTGTAACCTGGAGGTCTTTTAAAAACATAAGCAATATCACTTGAGACTAATGGCAGCCCATAGATTGAGTAATAATTTTCTAATAAATCACCAATAGTCCTTGATTGTGCAACATATTTCTCTCCACTAGTTTTGCGTATTCTGTAGGCATTTGAGCATAGGTTTGGCGAGATAACTTGGATTAAACTAATGATTTAATGCTTCACTGGTAAGTATGGGCTCATCATCATATCGTAACTTACCTAGTCCAGTTCAGAAAAAAATATTTTGTGTTGTGTAAAAGAATGTCAAACCAAGTCAATGGAGTTATCAAATATCACATTGGGTGATTAAACCCTTGCCTGCCAAGGAGTTTTTTTTATAAAGAGATTTCACACATTTTCTTCAGACTGTGGTTATTTCACATGTTGTTTGAAAATATGATATTTAGACAGCTAAGCTTTGACAGAGATACTTTTCTGCTTTAAAATTGAGTCAGAAACTGAAGCTTAATCATGAATATTTGTTATAGGATCAGTCCCTCAAAGTACTCTGCAGGATTTCGTTTGTGATTTCTGTTCTAAAGACTGAATGTTTACTGTTTTTCTTGAATAAACCAATTTATAAACTCTAATGTGTCTTTTGCTCTGTCCCTGCCTTGTCTAATCTGAGATAAGGCAGTCAAATTTTACAGTTTATCGATTCCATTTTAAAAGGTGCAGCTTAGTGGGAGGTAGTCTCCCATGTTGAGTGCTGACCTTATGATCATGTTAGTAGAAATTTAATGAGGAAATTGGTTGAAAAAAAATTAATGACTAAATAAAATTTTAATCCAGACTGAAGTGTCCTAATTGTGCAGAACAACTTAATTTTCTCAAAACTATCCTAGAAATTTGCCTCCCTCATTTTCTCACCTCTGTCAACTTAGACAGTTCTCACCATGTCTCAGAATATTTTTAAGTCAATATTTCGTTTTTGTTTCTGTGGATTTTAATTTTGTTTCTGATCTGTTTAGTGCCTTTAAAGGCCCACAATTCTTATTTTGACCATCATACTAGATACTGGATTCTTTCATATGAAACACTGCATTTAGACAAGTGACTTTACATTAAATGTACAATAGTCCTGGCAAAATGAGTATATTTTTAAAAAATTAACACTTCTATATACCTTGATGCTTTAAAGGCCATCTGTCAGTGTAGCTCTGTTTCAGCCTATGGCATTTTCTGTCCATTACATGCTGATGCTTTTGGTTTTGTTGACCCATTACATTAAGGCAAGAACACTTGGTTTTCTTCCATCATACTTATTGTGAAATTTAACCTGTATACTCTTATTATTAAATCCTGAGAAGATCAGAAGGTTGAGTAGTTTTCATTGGCTTTATACCAAAAGTGTATAGCACTTACAGATTTAATTACAGTATTTAGAGAAACTAAATTAAGAAAAAGAGTTTTAATCAAGTGTTTATTGATTAACAAAACAAAATGCAAAATGATCATTAGATTCATAGTATAAAATACAGTTTAAATCAAAATTAATATGGCAGTCCTACACAATGATTATTGCCTAAAATGATATGATACAAAAACATGAGGAAAACTTTATACTTCTTGAAACAATGTACTTACACTAAGACCATTTAAAAACACTGTGAGCTGAAAGCTGTGTCACTTGATGGATCTTTGAATAAACAGTTTAGCAAAGCATCTTAAAAATTTTAATATTGTACTATTTTCATTTTAAATATCTTCGAAGGCGCTTCCAATGCCTTTTTCACTTGAGAGACAGAAGAAGAAATAATCCATTTTTTAATCTTTAATCTAGCCTTTTAAAAAACAAATGTGCAGACTTTTTAAGTCTTAAGATTTTTTTGGGTTCTTTGTGAAAGGTCTTCATAAGCCTTTGTAGCTCATGATTATGCAATGACCACTGTAGCATTGGACAGATATTTGCAGATTGACATTTGTTATTCCTGTACTAGGATGTCAAAGGCAAGCACTCCGTCAAATGAAAAGCCAAGGTAGAAGGTGACATTTTCATTTCCATTTGGCAATGAGGCAGAGTATCGAGGCAAGACCTTTATCTTGCTGTCTCTGGTTAGACCTTTCACAAACAGGTTTCCATTTTCTGTCCATCCCTTGACACGTTCAAGTGACTGAACAACCTCTTTGGTTTTCCATACTTCCCCTCCAAGCCATTTCAGTTTTCTTTCACTTAGAGTGCCTTTAATCTGCTTTTCAATAGCAGTTCTGTGGACAATCTTGTTGAGTCCTTTTGCTTTAGCCAAAAAGAAGTGGGTCACAATTTTGCTTTTCCTCTGTGAAACATCTTGGCTTTTTTGCCAGCAGAGTTTCTGAAGTGCATCACTGGCTGATAAAAAGATCTCAGTATCAGCTTGACTGAACACACTGCTAGTTTCAGGCCAAAAGAGAAGGGAAAGAAGAAAGAGAGCATTTGCTGCAGACATGTTTCTCCCCTTTGTAATGAATCTCTTGCTGAGGTCTTGAAGCTCTTCAAGGGACAAGACCTTTAAGGACCCAGGTAGAGTACAGTTAAGAGCTATCTGGCAAAGGATAAAGTTGGCAAGTTCTTTCTGGTCCAAGCAATTCCTTGTCAGGTTTTCTGGGTACATGGTCATTATGGTCTCAAGTTTTTTTCCTGCCCTCTGTTGGTTCTTGTCATAAAGTAATGACAGGATAGATGTAAAATTTCCTCCACCAAGCTTATAGACCCTCATCTGTCTTTGGAATGGAGAAAGCTTTTCAGCTGTACTGGCCACGTCAGTACTGGTGCTTTCAGCTGCTTGGTCACTCACATCTGATATATTGCAAAAAAATCCAGCATATACCTCACTCTTCCTGGTCAGCCATTCTCTAGGATTGTAGACCTGCTCTGGATCTCGAGCATCAAGCTCTTCATCCTCCTCGCTAATGTCAGTTTGAAAGTAACTGAGGTCTTCAGAAATGCACTCAAGTGCATGGCTCAAGCTCTTTTGTAATCCTTTCAACTGCTGATGAAACCCCTGCCACGGTTTTTTGACTTCAGCTGGAATATAATCTGTTAACAAATACTGGATCAGATCTGATTTTCCAGAATTGTTTAAAAAAACATCTACTTTTGACAAGAATTTTAGCAGCCTGCAACCAACATCGACTTCCCCCTGGTATGAACTGTTAAGGCTGACGGTCTCTTTCTTTGGTGTTTTCTCTGATGTCCGAAAGGCAGAAATTCCTTTGAGGGCAGTGCGTATGATTTCACTTGCCCTTTCAGGGGATGGCTCTTTTTCCTCAAGGGTGTCAATCATGTGGTAAAACCACCTCTTGTAAACTTGTCCCACAGTGTCAAGGACAAATGTATCTAATGGAAGAAGAGATTTAGCCTCCTCTGCCCATTCTAGTGCCTCTTCAAATCTCAAGTTGGTGTAAAGCAGCCGGGCAAGCTGCTGAGCCACATATGGATCTTTTCCCAAGGCTATGTGAGCCGTCTTCATGAGATCAACAGCTTTCTGAACATCATATTCTTTGGTGCTGACATGCTCAATAAGGGGTGAAAAAGTTGTGTCTTCATGATCTCCTCTGCTCTTTTTGTTGCGTCTGATGAAAAGAGCTCTGATGAACTTTAGGAACTCATCTCTATCAAACCTATGATTGATGAGTACCTTGTCATTGATGAGATCCATGGCAATATTGCTCTGAGGCAAATTTGCAGACAACTCGTTCAGAATTTCCTTCGTCACCTCTGGATGAATCATCCGTATTGATGAGATGTGTGTTGAAGCTTCTCTAAGGTGGATGAACAGAAGCTTAGCTTCATCACTAAGATGATCCACAAATGCATGGTACCGAGTTTTATCGTAGGTAACTAAGCCAAGCAAGGCCTCGCAGTGTGATACAGATATGTACGAGTCTCTAACGTAGCGATTCAAGAGAGCCACAAATCTGATGAGGCGAGTGACAGGTGTCGAATGATCAACTTTATTAAGAGTGTTTTTCACAAATTGCTTGACGTATTTTTCCTGAAACTCTTCACTCATGAGCACAAATGTGATAATAAACTCTGAGTTAAACTGTAGTTTGAGTTGCTCACATTTTTTGGAGAACAACTGTTTCTCTTCAGGTGATAGCTTATGTGTAACCGCTACTGTTTGAGATGGTGAAACCCTGCACATTTTTTCTGGATCATTTGACCTGTTACAGATGAGAAGGATAAAGCACAACACACAGGGGCTTATTTTTTTGGTTGTGATGACATTTACAAGTTCCCTTCTGAGATCATCTATGTAATCTGCATTGCGGTCCTCCAAGAGCAGGATCACTGGCAGACAGTTGTTTTTGTCTTTCTCGTCATATTCTCTCAGTTTCACTGCGTGCTCGCACACAGTTGTTATTTCCTTGCACTGCTTAACAACTGCACATCGTGCTTTTTTTCTCCAATTCCAGAGGATCTGTCGTGCCACTGTGCTTCCGCCACTGCCAGGATGATGGTATATGTTCACACTCTCGATGGAACGTATGGCTTTAGCACGATGTGCTATCTTTTCAAGGATTGCATTTGCCTCATTATAGGCATCCCTCTTTATGATATCTCCACTCTTTCCACACTGTTTGTCAGCAAGCTGGAAATTGATCCATTCTATCTTTCCACCTCGATAGAAGTGGCTCTCAATTTGTTGGATCTCATTCTCACTCATGATCTCCAACCTTGTATCATCACATTGGTCAACACTGATGATTTCCAAAGTATCCAGCAAAGCCTCCTCAACTGACTTTAAGAAGCAAACTGCCCCGCTAAAGACTGGCAGTGTTTGTTTGGATTGTTTCTTTGCGAGCTGAATGCTTTGTATTGTGGCATCCACATGAGTCAGTGGCATTTCAACGATGCTGATTTCTTTGAGTGCAGATTTGTGACAAGACACCTGAGCAAAACTTGACCACTTTTTGTAGTTTTCCTTTGACTCTGATATGACAGCCAAAAAATCGTGTCCATTCATCTCTGCATAGAATTCATGGAATGTCTCAACAAGTGGCTGCTCAACTTCAGACATGAGCAGGAAGAGGACTACAAATGATCCATTGGGAAGGATTTCATTGCAAATAAGAGACACAGCCTTTTTCAGTTTCTTCTTTCTTGTTTTGATCCATGTTTTTTCATCACAAGGTTCTTCTCCACCAGGGAAGTCTGTTCTGCCATTGCAAAAAATCCAGCTTGTTCTCTCAAAAAGCTTCAGCTTCTCAATAAAGTCAGGAATTTTCAGTCCCTCATTATTTTCGTAGTTATCAAGAAAATGAAGGGTTGCAAGCTTTTGCTCCTTATATCTGTTGCAAAGACCAGATGTCTTTGAATCAGGATCAAAATCAAACACACAGAATAGATTCATGTGAAGCAAGAAGTTTATGCTGCTGAGATGCTCGGGCTGAAACTTGTTGGTCACTAATATGTAACGCAGAGAGTCATCCATAAGTCTTTTCCCACACGTTAAGAGGATGGAGAGTTTCCTCTTTTGATCCTCTCTGCAGTCAACAGCTGTTTGATTGCTTGAACATTCTGCCTCTTCTCTCTGCTGGTCTTTTTCTTTTAGTTGTTGAATGAAATTAATCAGGTCATCTTCTTCTATTTGTGGTGTGTTAGCTCCTACTCTGTGATAAGGGACTTTCTTTTCACAGATGACTTTTTTGCTCTTCTCTGAGAACTTTGGTACACCAACAGAGTAAAGCTTGTCTTTCACAATGCTTGCTTTTGAGACAACATCATACTCAATGACCCAAGTTTTATCAGTTGCTTCCTTGTCAAAAACCTCAATAAATCTGGGGTTCCTTATGCACTTCCTGGCATCAGATTGTTGATTTGAATCTTTGAAGCATCTTTCAATGTAGTTAAGTGCATCAACAAAATCATCACGGCTCCTAACACATACTCCTATAATTTCACCATGCTGGTGTTTGCCTTTTATTTTATCCATAACCCCAAAATGAATTGTTCCATTGGTTCGCATATTCATGCACCCACATGCAAATCTTAACACCTCACTTGCTACTTTTGTTTGCAGCTTATTTGAGTCAAGCTGGGCCGCAATTTCTAGAGATTTATATTCATGACATGGAACAATCATGTCTTCAACTCCTGTCTCTGGAGGAAGCACATTGTGTTTGACATATATGCAGTTTTCTCCATGCTGGTCAAAATTCTGAAAGTCACAGAAAGTTAAAGGTTTTCCTTTAGCAGTTGGGTTTTCATTAGACTCCACAGGAATATCCTTTCTTTCTCCTTTATCACAAGGTTTCTGTGGAGGGGGTTTTGCTTCCTGTCTGATAAGTGACAAATTTTCTCTTCTTTCATCTTTATTTTTACTACTTAAATCACTTGCCTTTTCTGGTTTGTTTGGTTCTGACAAAAGCTCATCTCTTTTCCTCAGTAAGTGTTCAATTTGAGCACTTTTCATTCCAATTGTAGTGCTAAGGTAGTCCCTCTGTAGAGTTGTGAGAACTGGTCCTGTCACCTCCTCCTCTGCCATTTTTAATATGTAATTCTCTTTGATTCCAATGCATCTTAACCAGGAGCTCACATCACATTCTGTCCATCTGTCAGAGGGTGGATCAGGCCATCCTGCTGGACAAAATGTTAAATATAAGAGTCATAAAAAAGAAATTTAATGCAGCTTTGACAGTTTCACTATGGAGGAATTTTGTGACAATTATTGTGACAGCAATAAAAGTTTAATGTTATTACATGAAACTTACCACATTATAAAATTATATTTTAACTATGTGTGTTGTTATAACATGAAACTTATCATGTTATAACATGACATGCCTGGCGTCGGTACATCGGAACACAATGATAAACTGCTGCATCAAAAATTAAACAGCAGAACTGTTCAGTAATTGTGTAATCAATTGAATAGTTACAGTGTGGCATGTTGTTGTCATTAGTCAGATGTCGGTCTCTATGTTTGAGTCTAAGGATGACTGGAATTTACTTTGTATAAGTTATTATGTACCTAAAAGCCGGTGTTTGGAGTAGTCCTGGGTTTAAAGGGTTACTTCAGCAAAATTATTAGATTAAAAAAAAAAAGATACAATCTGTCAGCATATTCTGATGTTTTAAAATAGCTGTTTTTTATGTGGGTGAACTGACTCTTCAACTGTTTTAGTAGTCTATTTTTGGTCTGTTACTGTCAGCTGTTCTGAATTGTAAGGTGATATACTTACCTTTCTCTGAGGAACTGCTTTCCATTTTTGTGGGTGTTTCTGTGGACAGACAAAGACTAAACTTTAATATATGTTATATTGTAACTTGATACATACAGGCATACTAGACAAAAGATATATTCTTACCATGTGAAACACCGGACAAGAGCAGCTATTGCTGATGATCTATCAGTCTTTCAGTGTCTCTGTTGGTGACAAATCAGTGTTAACAAATGTTCAGTTCTTAACATTCCGATGAGTTTGAAATTTGAAAAACAGTTTGTTTTCAATTTGTTTCATCATATATGTGTGGAGTCACTTATGCTTATTTATGTATTCACCATGCTGGTATTATATTTTAAGTTCGAACACTTTTAAGTGTCTGAAGTAAAATCGTTATTTGTGAATTAATAATTCATGCGCTTGTTGTCAAGTTATTGCAGCAGTAGAAGAAGTTAGACTCGACTGGCCAGGTATTTTCTGCCATTATTTAGAGTAACAAACATATTCCTTTCATGCTGATAATGTTAATGCACACTGTATATTTAATATGCTTGAGACAACACCTCCACCTGCATGTCAGTTGATAATTGATTAATCAAAGGACTGCTAATTGGTTTGCTTGAAAGAAGGGTTTTCATTTTTTTTAATGCAAATAACTAATTTTGCTCACAAGTTCAAATAAATTTCCCTCCTTACACTAACCTCTCTGTGTGCTTAACAGGCTTTTAGTACAGTCTATAATTTTTAGGCTGTGCTCACACTGCAAGTCGTAGCGTTCAATTCTAAATCATCTGTTTGACTGTTCACATTAGTTTTTCGAAGTGGCCCATGAATGGATTCATAGAAAAAAGATTTCACCAAAAGATTTTAGTATGTCAAGGGTTACTTTTAAACTACCAGTGTCTCTCTGCATGAGTCTCATAGCAAGACATCAGATTTGGGAAGGTGAGTGACATAAAAAGAATTAACTCCGATAAGACTGATGTTTTTATTAATAAACAAAACAAAACAAAACAAAACAAAACAAAACAAAAACCCAAATCATATCTGATACACACAATACATCTTAAACAGGAAATATTAAACTGTTCTTCATGTTAGAACAGTATCTGTTCACCTTTTTTGTTTGTTTGAGAGTCACTTGCTCACATTGTCATTCCATTCAACCCCAACTTTCCAATGTCTTTTTTTCATAATTTCCTCATTTGATAGCTGTGTGGGTGAATAACAAACATTCTATGTCCTAAAAGCAATTATGAAGAAAAGCCTTTAATTCAACATTTTTGGAACCAAAACGTTTTGCTCAGTGAGTAAATTTTGAAAACAATCCCGTGGATCACCGCTTTTTAAAAATCTTATGATTTTTGTGTCTTCCCATTCATAAACCTGAAATGAAAAAGAAACACTGGAATAAAAAAGTTTCACTGGGAATAAAACTAATATTTCTTTTAATTTGTTTGTGTGTGTATATATATTTGCATTTTTATGTCTTTCAATGACATTTTTTTTTCATGACGATATTTTTGCAGTAATTTTGTTTTACACTGACAGTTTCAGTTAAATGTTAGTACTCCTCAGATTCAAATCTCTGTAAATGCTTTGAGGAGGGGTAAAGTGTAGGGGGGAATTTAAGATGAGGGAGAGAGTAGAGTCAAAGACTTTCAATAGACCGTAATACTCGTATATCTAATATCTTTGGTAAAGCACAAGAGGCAGAAAAACGGACATCCACGCCTTCTGACGTTACCGCACACTTAACATCACACACTGCCTTGTGCGCAAACCCCTCCCCAAAGCATTTACAGAGAAAGGAAACTAAAAAACAGTGACAGTGGATTGAAACTTAGGTTGCTGACCTAAAAGAATAGCCTCTACACAGGTTGTCTTGCAAATACTCAATAGAACGATAAATGTATTTTAATAAAGATTTCTAATGCTTGTGTTTAGTGTTTTTGGTGAAACTTCATAAAATACACCTTTTCTATGCCTCGGCCTTTTTCAGCTCAAGTTTAATTGCGGATGCCAAAATATAATAGTCAGTGTCGATGTAAATGCTAAGTCTCATTGTACAGTCAGCCTTCTGTACTTAGAAAGTCAACTCAAATTTAACACACTAACAATTTCTTTATTTTAACACAAGTATTCCCGACCTCACCAGAAAATACATCGTTATCCAGGAATAATATCCTACATATAATGCAAAGTAGTTTCATGCGCTTTAGTGGAGTTTTAATTTTAGACTTCAAACATTTTTATCTTACATTTAGTTCCACATACGTGCATGAATTCGCAACTGAAACCTTATTTTTAAACTGCTAGCCTATTTGAACACCCAAATCCATCCTTCCTGAATCATGCAATAATGGGTTTGATGTGTCAGTGGATTTATAAACTGATTTAGTTTATTCACCGCATAAAAGCATTTCACTTAAGAGGATTTTTAAAACTTACGTTAAGATGACATGCTCGTGTAAATAACTGTACTTACCAATAATAAAATCTTAGATAGACTGTATTCATCCACGACTACGCCCTCCCTTTGCTGTCGCAGTTATGTTTTTGAAGAGGGAGGGACTTGTCTTTTCGTATCATGATATTATTGCCAAGAAGTATGTGTGTCTCTAGATCACGAGTTGGTTGAGCAATCACTAACTCAGACTTTCTAATACTTATTTTTCCTCCATTTCCTCCATTTTTCCTCCAAATCTTTGTAGGTAAACTGTCAAATGCACTGTCAATTTGAAAATACAGTCAACCAACCTGTCTTTGTGTACCACCACCTTCAGCATAGTTGTTAAAAAATGTATTTTCTGTTCTGAATGCATTTATTTTCAATCAGTCTCTCAAAAGTTTGTCAGTTACTAGCTGTCTGTTAAGCAGAGAAATGTGAGAAATGTCATGTATCTTGACTTTTATTCTGGAAGTTCTTTGTACCGGAAGTGAATTTATAGCGTGGTGGTTAATTTGACGTGTGGACCGAATGTTAGGGTTAGACACTTTGCAGGATGCTCTTATAACTCAGCTGATGAGTCCAAGAAGGTGTTTTCTAAATGCTCCCCCTCTCCCTCTCCTCTTTTTTAACAACATGGTAAAAAATGGTTGCTTCGCTCTTCTCTTCCTCAAAAAAAATGATTCTTGTATTAATTAAATTCCACGTTGCAGTTCCTTACTATGGCCACTAGAGGGGAATGAACACTACGGATTATAAATATGCACAAGTCAACTGTCAACTGCACCGCGTCAAGACACGAACAATACCTACCTCTGCTGGTAAAACTGTATAAACCTTCAAAGGTAATTTTTTTTTTTCATTACAAGGGATTCATTACCCTTGTACATTGATTTACTGTTATATTTGATTTGATGAAGTTTGATGGTATCAATTAAAAAGGACTCAGAACATATTCAGTACTTGGATGGTTGATTTTTAATGTCACCATGGCAAGAAAATTAAAATGACATTAAAATATTGACTGTTTCTTGTCCATGTTTTTATTCTTTGCCTACTTTCTGGAGAAGATCATCAAAGGGCCAAGAGTTAAAGTGCCACAAGCTACAATATCTGAAACATCATTTAAAAAGTTATTAGTAAAGCATTTTGTTGGAGTCGTGCACAACAATAACACAACTAAACACTTGTCACGGCCTGTAGGTAATATCTATGGCGTACCTTCAGCAACCAGACGTCTCAGATTTGTATTGTCGTTCCATTTGGGTGAACTTTTGTAACAGGTACTGTCACAACATTGACATACATTATCACTTCCATCCACATTTCTCCATCTAGTGAGAAAAGTATATCAATTATTTGCATAATTATTATATAATTATAAAAAACAACAGTACATAGTTTCTCTGCAGTTTCTCTGTTTACTTTTAAACTTAGTATTATTAAGAGAAGTAGCCTAATAGCTAATCAGTTTAACACAGCTGATAACCCTTAATTTCAGAGCAAATATAATAATTATAAATACTATTAAATGTTATTTATATCGAATCTATTTAAACAGTTTACAAAGTGCTTTATCGGCAAAATTATCATTTGAACCATGTAACTGTTTTTTGGGACTGGACATTTTTATCTGAAAGAAATTGGAGTCAGCTATAAATACATAAATAAATACATACATACAGTGCAGACTAAGCTGTACAAGGCTTTTATGATAAAGTAAGAAGCTACAAAAGACAATAATGAATCACCTTGAATGTACATAATTGCAAGCCTTGTTGATGGGGCTGCTCTTCCACATTTCCAATGTAGCTTTCAGCTTGCAAGTGATAAATATCTACACAAAAGGAGGAGACCTGAGGATTGTTATTATACAACCTCAGAGCATTTCAGAACATTTTGGATCATACTGATCAAAAGTGCCTCACCGTGTTCCTTAAATCCTGTTGAAACAGGAAAGCATTAAGCTGCAGCTGGAGTGAATTTGTCCTCGTTCTCGGTTGGAACAATGTGTTTAATCCTCCCTCTTTTGAATCCGTGAGGCACCTGACAAAAGTCATTTTCTCATGCACAGCAGTTCACTCACATGTTTGTTTGTCTATGTTTGTGCATTTCATTTAATGTAGATCTTCATGTTGATACTTTCTCAAGAATCAAGTCAGAATCTAACTTGTTTCACACTGCATACTGAGCTACTCTTACCCATGGTTTTCAATGAAATAATATCTGGGGACTGACGTTGCATCAGGTGACAGCGTAGCAACACAGCTGTCAATGAAGAGTTGTCTTTGTCCTGAATCAGGACCAGTGTAAGATGCCTCAAGATGCAAGAGGTCTCCAAGGTAGAAGTCACTGGTGAATAACTCTCCTGCCCAGTCATCTAAATGCAGATACAAATATCAGTAAAAAACATGCACAGCTATCAAGAAAAACCATGAGTCCCCCCCCCCCCCACATACCGCTCATCAGTTTTAGAGAGAAGCGAGGGTGCTCTGTTGAATGCTTTGCAGAGGTAGAGGCGGGCAGGGCTGGCTGCTGAGAGTGCCTGCTCACCGAGTGTGTCCTGTCCCCAAAAATTACACATCAACCATCATGGAGAGGTCTAAAACAGCAAAAATGTCCCCACCCTGCAAGACCAGGAGACAATCTCACCTTTTATAGTGACAGGAAACGGGAACTACAGCATAGGTCATCCTTGTGATGCCATGGGATCTGGCTGCTGGCGAGAACACCAGTTTGTTTGAGTAGATCACAAAGTCTTCAGAAAACTAGAGATAAATACAAAAACATTAAAATCTGAGAACTTTGGCAAGTCAAAGCTTTCACTCCAGCAGCCACAGATGAATCCATCCTTGTGACACTATCAGGCGCCAACAACTTACACTTGATTTGGAGCCACAGTCGTGTAGTCCAGCTTCAATGACATATTCATAGTCACCAGCAGCCACAGCTCTGCACCGACTGTCCTGCGAATGCTCAGGGTCTCCCAGAAAAAGCTCCTCAGGAGACACAAGATAACCATTTCTAAACAGGTCAGCCTTTACCACAATGATCATGGACGATTCTGTGCAATGCACACGGACGGTGGATCTGTCGTCAAGCTGTGGTCCCCTCATGCTTTCTTTGTCGTTTCTTACTGCTGCAGATTTATATTCCCTTCCTTCAGCATCGATCATGGGTCCATCTTTCAAAGGTCGAATGGCATGTGCGACACCAAAAGCAAATAAGAGCAGCAGTGCCAGAGAGGCTGAGGGACCAAAAATCACCATCATGCTTTTTTTTGCATAACAACTTGTGACGAAGGAGACCAAAATTACATTATACTTTAAACTAGAAGGAGAAGATTTAAACACCAGAGAAAATCCTGCAAGTATCACAAACACTTCCCAGTTCAGACCAATCAAATCACATGGGGACGACAGCTGAAAAAGATAACTCATTAACTGATGTGGAAGAATTAGTGAAAGCTGCAGACATCCACAGGCAACATTATATGTCTGCATATCCAGAATTTACACTGATGCTCTCCCTTATGTACCAATATTAAAATAGATCCACATTCAGTCCTGTGTTTAATGGTCTGTCACTGTAAATGCTATCACATTTTATCTTGTTGTAGGAACATAGTGACTTTTTTTACATTTAAGTTTTTTTTATATGTTCTTTGTAACCCAAGGCTACATATGAAGAATATATTACAAGACATGATGTAGGAAATGAAAATGAATTTAATGAATACACAGCAGATGAATAGCACATGCAGAAATGAGAGGCCAAAGTAACATGAAAAAACTAACTTTTAATGTACTGAACATAGATCTATGGGATGTCATCTCTATTTGTATCTCCCAATCTTTAAAGTCCGCCTTTAGTTATTTTCCAATTATATCAAAATAATTCTGTGACAGTGATCAACTAAAAAAAAGCCCCTTTTGATACTGTTTATTTCATAGTTGAGAGATCTCCCCTTAAAACAGTAGTCAAGATACTAGGTTAGATACCGACAGAAAATTTTCTTGATTTGTAACGTTACTGTAGGACATTTCTCTGTTTTTAAAAACTTTACAATCCTGTATATGGAAAATCAGTCTGATCTACAGAAAGGTTTGGAGTCACTTAATGTAGCTGTACAGGACACAGCCATTTTTTTGATGATAAAATAAAATGGTCTGGCCTGAATGACCATGTTTGACAGAATCAAAATGCAGTGCAGAAATCACAGTCAAGAACTACGTTGGCCACATCAAGTGCAAAAACATGTTTCCTCTAATAAGAATGCTACAAGTTAAATATGTTTATTATGTCCATGTACCATGTATTTCTCCTAATGTTTAAACAGCAGATAGAAATTTATATTAGAAACATTTTTACTGGAACATTATAGTCAGATTCTTTATGCAGTTGTTGGCTCGGCTCTGTTTGCTACATTTGAACACTTGTATCTGAAGTAGCTGCTTCCATTACTGTGATGATGGTGTAAATATCTACAACTATTATATGCATCCCAAATACACACTTTATCCAAGCAGCTTTTGAGTACTCACTGTATTAACACTACAGAAGTAATTAAGTATGCTCAAAGCAGATGGCATGCATGGCAAATATGGAGAGTGTCCACAGCTGAAGCAGCACTGGCATTTTAAAGTTCTAGTTTGGTTGATATCCGATATCAGTGTCCTAAATACAGTCTCCGCAGTGAGCACCACCTTTAAGCAGTTAATACACAAAAACAGACCAAATTTTAAGCAAACAGAAGAAAATACACCCATGTATGTACATATGTATTTAAGTAAATACATGGGTGTAAAAGTACTTTGTAAAAAGTAACTGTCAAAACTCAGTTAAAGATCAATATTTTTATCCTAGAGCTTTGATGTTGCTTTGTTTCCTTTGTGCATAGCATTGTGGGGAAATAGTTTGCATTGACAACTTAATAAAAAGTATGCAGAATCCCTGTTTTTAGTGTCTGTTCTTTTTATAGTAAGAAAACACCAACTGCTAAATGTCAGGATTTAAGACTCAGCATGTATGTTCTGCATCCTCTCTGCAGTATCAGCTTTGATAGATGAAGAATGTTTAGACTGCAGAGTCCTGTAACCCTCCACTAAAGACAGCAGCATCATGTTCAATATGAAGTCAAATGAAATAAAGCAAAAAAATCATTTATTTAAATCATTTATTTCTTTGGGTCAATTGGATTTGAAAGGTTAGATTCTGTCGCAGTTGCATCTGACAGTGGAGTCACATCCACCTGAGCAGTGGGGCTGATGTCGGTGATGGCTGCCGTGTCATTACTGTCCAGCTCAGCTGCCTTTGATTTTAAAGTGACCACTGGAGCTGCCTTTTCTAGAGGTGGGTCAACTTCGATCTCCGCATCTCCGTCTGTAACCAGAGAAACGTGTTTTTTTTTTTTAAAAAAAACAAAAAACAAAAGCAAAAACTCACAGATCAAAAGTGACTTAAAAGCAAAGTCTTTTCACACTTCACCTTCAGGATCTGCTTCACCTTCCTCATCTTCATCTTCAGTCTGTTCAGAAGTCTCAACCTCCATCTGATCCTGTGTTGATGGACCAGGAAGAAGTCCCTTCCTCAGATCTAGGATAAAAATACAGTTTAGTTTTAAGGTCTGTCTTTGCTGAGCCATTTTTAAACCACCCAAGTGTTTACACGGTCAAAATACCAGAAAGAGGCTCTGAATGTATGAGGGAAAGTGTCAGGTTCTTATAATTTAATATCAAACTCTTACCAAGTCCTCTGTCGCTTGTTCCACTTCTCCACTGGCTGCCATACAGTGCAGGTCTGCTGATTTTATTTAGAAGAGGAGGAAGCTCTTCCACAGGCAGAGGCCCACTCTTCTGCATGGCTGGCAAGACCAGCATTGGACCCACTCTTGCCTCCTGCTCCCACACTAAAAAGACGAGCACGATACATCTGAGGCAACTGGCTGATCTTGGTCGAAGGTTCTGGAGTCAACACATCTAAGACCAGCTTGTATTGGAGGATACCTGTCTCTCATCAGGACGTCTGGTTCCTATAAAGAAATCTTACCGTCGGTCGTCTTCAGTCCCGTCCTCCATAATGCTTCAGATTCACTCGGCTTCCCAAACCCACGAGGACCAAACTTGCCAGGGCTGCTTGGTTGACTGTGTGTTTGGCCATTTTGGATTTGACAGTGGCCACATGAGTAGTCATTACCATCAGCTGACCTCCATCTGAAAGGAATTTGTTTTTAATTTCTCAGAACACACACACGTGTCCACTCATTTTGAGTGAGCGTAATTTGACACATTTCAGATTGGATCACACTTGCCTTCCATTAATAAAGGTGCACGCCTTATTAGGTGTCTCTGCATCATTTACAGGTACAGCGTTCAGGTGACATGTGATGTAGAGCTGTACGGTAGGAAAGAGCAGGTATGGAAAAAAAACCCATGTGAAATTCTGATGTCAGCCAATTTAAAAACGAAACAAAACAGCCTCACCTCTCCTCTGTCCTCATTGTGAAACCTGAAGGCATCAATGGCCAAGTGGAGCTTGTCATCCTGTATTCTGGATAAGAAGTGGGACCTCGACCCTGGAAGTTGGGAGTCCACTAAGCACCTATAAAAAGGCAGGGAAATTCATTATTATGTCTGTCTTGAGAGAGTACTTAATGACTTTAGCACTGCAACATGATCATCAAAAGTTTGGGTTGTGAGATTTGGACGTGACATGCTAGTAGCAGCTAATCTGACCCTCAAGACAAAAATAATGTAGTGATTGATGTGTTTGGTCAAAAATGGAGTCAAGAAAATCCGATTTAACATGGTTTTACTATATAAACATGCCAATAAAACAGTTTTTAGGGAGACAAAGAAAGTCTAGAAAGACCCTGAAAACAGAGTAAGGTTAAAAATCAGACTGCGCTCTGGTTAGCTAGCCGATACCAATTTTTTAACGGTTTACTTTAAAATCAGTTTTGATGACCCAGCATCTTAGTAACTGGGTTTATTAAGGCCTATTAACAAAAGGGTCATATGTACAATTAATGGCATTGCCCTATTAATTTAGCATCAAGATGCAGAATTCCAGTGTGTTTTAACATCTCATATTTACCCATTTTCAATGAAGACGTATCTGGGCACAGAGTATATGTCTGGGTTAAGTGTGGCCACACAGCTGCTCAAAAACACTCTGAGCCCCATGTGATGTCCAACTCTGACGGAGGCTTCGATGCTGATGGGCTCACCGAGGTAAAACACGTTAGAGCTTCTTTCATAAAGCCAGTCGTCTGCACAGAAATCAAAGTGGTGGGCACAGATTGAAACAATCAAACAAAAAGAGAAATGACTGAAACCCACTTGTCATAATTCTCAAGTCAAACTCCAAGGTTTCCACTGCAGCTTGGGTGGACAAAAAGGGGACCCAGGTAGGTGTGAGTGAAGAACTGGACAAACTGTACTTCCTAAGAAACAGAAAATAAGCATTTTTTAAAAAAGTGAGGCATTACCAAAAGATCTTTTAAGAAAAAAAAAAAGGCAGACAGACCGTTCATAATGACACTCAATTGGAATTACAGCCTCATCCATTCGAATCACTCCATCTGGAGAGGCCACAGGAGAGTATATGAGGAGGTTTGTGTAGACCAGAGAGTCTTCAGTCATCTGTGGATAGTGGGTATGATTAGATCTAGAAGTTTGAAATTTTTGTAAGTGCCTCAGTTACAATGAATCAACTGTTACCCAGTGTTTGGTGCCACAGTCCATTAATCCAACAATGATCCTGTACTCATCCCCTGAAGACACTGTAGCTCTGCAGAAGTCGCTGTGCTCCACTCCAAGGCGTAGCTCGTCACTATTAACAGGAGCTCCAACCCCAAACATGTCAGCTTTGATTACAATCTCTATCAAGTCCGGATGGCAGGTCACGCTCACAGTGTTCACCTGCTCTCGTTGGTCGGCTGGAGCCTTTTGGTGCTCATGCACAGTGTGTTTGGTGAGCTGAGGTGCATGCTGCGTGTAATGATTGGGTGGAAAAGCAAGAGATGATCTGACAAAGATTCCTGACAACAAGAGTCCAACAAGGAGGTTAACTGCAAAGCACAAGCTCTCCATTAATGCCTCAAAAAAAAAAACAAAAAAACAGCAGACAACTGGTCCAGAATGCAAATGCTCCTAACTGACCCACAAGGCACCAAAGCAGCGTGAGCAACTGAGCATTTTAAACTTCACCCAAGCAATCAGTCTCATCAGAGCACCTGAGTCCAATCATCCAATCATCAGCCTCCAACTGAGACTCAAAACGGACGTCTGACTCGTGTAATGTTGAGGTGGATTTCACGAGATATTTGTTTGAAAATTATACACATATCATGGTTCTGCTGTGCGTGAACACATCAAAAACCACAAGAAAAAACAATAAAACAAAATGCAGTCATTCAGTTCAAATGGGCAAAACATACACCATCTATATGAAAGGATATCAAACTAATTTCAGTAACTTCTCTTGAATAGTGAACAGCTGCAGCAGCCTGGATTCAGTGGACGTAAACTGTCATGGCAGCTTTCACACTGATGATCTTCTTCAGGTGTTCATCCTGCTGCCTTGGCTGCCAAAAAATGTAGTGAAATTCAAGTTATTTTTCACCTTTATTTTCAGGCTGCTGCTCTCTGGATGTCTTACAGACTGAAATACCTAGAGGTCTTTTGCCGTTCTGTTACTCACATTTGCCTGTTAGAAAAGGAAAGTTTGATTTTCATAAGCAGGAGAAAAAGGAAGAAAACCATTTTCTTGTTTTTCAGTTTGCTTTGAATATTCTGGTTTGTGGTTTTGCATCAGTGAACGACAACAAAAAGCCTCATCAGCCATTATTTGACTGTAACTGCAATGAAAAGTGAGCACTTTTCTAAAGCTAGACAAAACCAACTAATATTCATTCATTCACAATTAGTCTGTGCATGAAAAGAGACGTCAGACAATAACAGATTTTGATTCAGTGCTTTCAGTCATAGTTTTGTTTACATGTGATTTCACATGTTTGTCCGTCACAGCAGCCTGAACTCCTTTATTCACCTCACAATTCACAATTGCTATAATCTGCAGACATGTCTTGCTGAAGGCCTGAACTGACTGAACTTGAGACACATCCCATAATATAAAGTGAAACAACCTGGTTTTTGAAAGTAAGAAATCTTTTGCACAATGTTATATTTCTCACAAATACTTGTTTAATCCCTTGCAAGAAATTTAATTTTTAATTTTTGTTGATTTTTTTTTAAGTCTAATGCCTGACTTCCTGATTCTGAGAAATCGTAAAAAACTCAGTTTCACAATGCCATTGTGTTTAGGGAGGTCTGCTTTAAAGTCTTCTTCCTGTATGAGGGTAAGAACAATAGATACATTGAGGTCCTCCTCAGAGTCTCACAGGAAACAGGAGTACAATATGACTTCACTTTGGTGCGTCTTTGTGCTTTTGTAGCTGAAAAAGGCCATGAAGACGAGCTTGGAATGCATTCTCATTTTTATTTGGCTTCTCGAAGGTAAGAGAAAATTACATTTTACAATAACTATCCTTACAGGAATCAGAATTTTACTGGTCTTGCTTCTTTAGCAAAAAGTGAAAACAGCATGGCTTGCTTTTAATCACTGGGAGGAGTTTGATTACTCTGTGAGACTGTGCTAGACAGAGCTAAATGCTAACACCAGCATGTTCAGCAGATGTTCAGCAGATATAATATTAACCATGTTCACAATGTTGTTAAAGTAAATTAGCTAAAATTTGCTAATTAGCAGAAAAAAGTCTTGTTTTTAAATTGGATTTGCATTCTGAGGGTGAATTTAAATTCTTCATTTGCCATTATTTGGTTTTGTTGGAATAAATATTACAAGCCTAACAAACAGACATTTTGCCCTTGATGATGTGTTGGGGCCATTTGTTGATGAAGGTCGGCGGTGTCACCTCACAGCCATAGAGGGTTTGTGGGTTTGAAGCCACCAGCTGGTTTCAGCCTCTCTGTGGGGTTTGAACGTCCCCCATGTGCCTGAATGTTTCCTTCCACAGCCGACGCTCTGTTTTAATGGTTAGCCAGGTTTGTACTCACTGTTACCCAGCTCTCACCCAGTGTCACCTGAAATTAGTTTTAGCGCCACCTAGAAAAGTGATCATCAGAACTATTTATCCTTAGGGGGATAAGAATATGTTTGATGTTTAGCTAAATTGCTTAAAAAACTTAAAAGTCAGCAGAATTAATCCTATTTAGGTCACATAGACAACATTTAATGACAAACTATCCACTAATTGCAGAAATATATATCAGTTTGAAGTGTCTCAGCATGCTGGATGACTAAAATCTGTCATTAACTGTATATATTTTTTTTACATAAGTTGAAACTCATCTGTCTCCCTCAGCCCATGCAGAGTTGATCTTCAGGCAGCAGACGGAGAGCCAGTCACTGGAGCTCTCCTGTTCCCCTCAGCAGGGCCAGACGGGCCTGACAGGCCTCCACCTTTACCACCGCACCGTCCAGAGGCAGACCACCCTGCTGTCGATGGCTGAAGGAGAGCTCAGGGTGGCACCCGAGCAGAGGGAGCGTCTGCGGCTCCGTGGAGGACTGGACTCCCTGCAGGTCAATGTGACCATATCTCACCTGCAGCCCAGTGACACAGGACTCTACATGTGGGAGCTGAGCTACGGAGAGCACAACCTCTCTGACCGGATCGTCCTCAGCCCTCAAAAGGTCTTCTTGTTGGTTGAAGGGAAAGGTATGTGTTTCGAACACCTCGTAGTCCAGTATTTACATCTGCTGTGGTTCAATCCAAGTACCTCTGTTTGGATTTTTACATGCGTCGGGGTGTTTTGCTGCAGGGAGGTCATGCAGTTGCTCCTCCAGTTACCTTCCACTGCTCTTGACCATCTTGACAGCAGCGGGGCTTCTTCTGTTCACACTCTGCTGGCTGGCTTTAGAGAAATGTGTGAGTATTTACAGTTTAACCAATATTACGTCAACAGAGACGCAGATTTAACATCCTGTGACATTTCTGAGGTCTGTTATGTTGTGAAGCAACAATACTGCAAACTGTTTTCCAGTAGTTGTTGCTAAGCACTTTGGCAACACAGTTTGACACGTCTTTTCTTCTTGTCACAGACTGTAGATTTGCAGTATTTTTGACTTACTGAGTAGCTATTCAGGGAACAACTGCTGTACATCAAAGTGACAAAGACAGATACACAAGGGAGTCCCATTACGTTGAATATCAATTAATGTGTCAGCTTTAAAAAAGGCCTGACAACCTGAAATCTATTTCATTTCGCAAGGGAGTTTTCATGGAAAGGGCTGATGATTAATGCCGGGACTGTTTGTGCATGAGTCACAAAAACTGTGACATAATGCAAAATGGCAAAACTCCAAATTATTATGAGATATTTACAGGAAAAGTGAATAGCAAGATCAGTGGGCGTGCAGTGTTTTATCATTTCACAACTTCAACAAAATTAAAGCCTCAAAAAGAACATTAACATCATTCAGAACTTTTACTTTTGTCTGTATCTTAAATCAGGTGCCTCAGGTTAAGTGCGAGTTACAAAGAGGGTTTGACAAAGAACAAAGTTTATGATCTGCAGGATAAAAATCTGAAGTGGCATTCTTTATTCAACATGTGCATAAATTTGTTCATCAAAAGTTTTGATAATTTGTAATTTTTAAGCCATATTGCCAAAAATATTCTGGTTCAAGCCTCCTTAATTTAAATACCTGATGCTAATAGATTTTTTTAATGATAGCATACTAAATATTTTTGGGGTTTTAGTCAAACTAAACAAGAGTTTTTAAGACATCACCTTTGGGAGACTTGTGATGGACATTTTGCATAATTTTCAGACATTTTATAAATTAAAAGATTATTTTGTTATCATCTTACCAAATAATTGTTAAAAAACAAACAAATACATACTGAGGCTTTGAGTATGAACATACAAGAAGTAATTATTAAGTGCAGAAGCTTGCATATATTTTACTGCACATAAAACTAGTTTCTTAACAAGTCAGAAATAATGTGTTGCAGGTGAAGCCGAAGCATCATCACACACCACAACCTCCTGCTGCTATTTATGAGGAAATGACCTGGAAGCAGCAGAGCGTCAGAATCCCCCAAAATAACCCCGAGGCCTCATCACACCTGGAGGAAGTCAGCTTTCCTGTGTATGCTAACCCCAACATCCGACAACCCCAAGACAACTATTACGCCTGTCCCAGACAGCTCGCCCTCACAGCTCGACGTGACTTGTGATATCATGATAATGGTGAAGCATTAACATGAGGAGGAAATCGCACCAGATCAACTGCTGTGCAATATCGGAGCAAGAGCTGACCTCTCACCCAGGAAGTAAGACAGGAAGTAAGACAGGTCTCAGTTTAGTGGAACAAAGGCAGAGGGACAAACACAGAAAAACCATCCGTCACATTTTTAACAGCCAAGAAAAAAGCTATTTTATTAATATTTGAAAGAAGCTCCATAGTTCATGAAAACATTTGTTTCGGTGCATGTCATTTAACAATCACATTCTATGAGGAGAAAGAGATATACAGAGAGAAAAAATAAAACATTACAAGCCACTGACTTTTCATTAAATCTCAGTACAGACATTTTTACTTAATATTTAAAAAAAAAAGGCCAAAAAAAAACAGAAAAAAAAACAAAAAAAAGCAGCCCTAATCCCATACCACCCACCCCCAGCCCACCCCTCAAGAAAAACCGTAACAACTGAGAAAAAAACCCTGTTGAGGGTGACAGGCTAGAATCCCACAGTGCTAAAGAGTGAGACGCTCATTGGTTTTAGGAATACACAGCATGGCGATGTAGCGCTAGGTCAATCTGAATCAGGGGTGGGAAGCTGGAGGCAGGGGGGGGGCTCACCTTTTCCACCCCCCTCCACCCCCTTAAAAAACAATAAAGAAAAAAAAAGGAAACATAAACAAAAAAAAAAAGAAGAAACACATTGGATCCCAAAACCCCTGCATTAGATCAGCCACGTAGAAGTAGGCCATAAAACCCCATCTTCGATCCCCCCGCCCCCCAACACACTTGTGCATAGTTTCATGATCCTTTACAACCAGCTCATGTTTTACAAACATCCTCCAAAATGTGAAAAATGTTCCACAAAAGTCTGATTCATCTATTGATAATAATAATAATAATAATAATAATAATACCCGCTGTGGGAGAATGAGAGAAAGAGAGAGAAAGAGAGAGAGAGAGAGAGAGAGAGAAAGAGAAAGAGAAAGAGGAAAGAAAGAGTAATGCACAATGTTCCTGATTCAGTCAGGACGGGACCTCATTAAGAAAACACAATAAAGATTCAAACATACAGCATTTTGCATGTTATTCACTGTCTTTTTTTAAACAATCAAAATCATTGACCTTTTTTTGTTTGTTTTTAAATGTAAAGCAATTTTAATATATAGATTTATATATAAAGCACTCCATTTTCATTTAAAGTCCATTATTTGGTTATTATGTAACTGCTACGGATTTAGAAACAAAAGGTATTTTCTCTTCTTCTGAAATCCATAACTTTCAGTGCTTAGAATTGTTTCTTTTAAATCATCATTTTTTTTTCTTTTTTTTCACTCATCATAAAAATGTACATTAAAATGGCGTGGAGTTGGTACTCTGGAACCCTGGCCTTCCTGAGACAAGATCCACTTTTTCGTGTGTGTGCAAGATAGTGAGCAATTATGTCTTTTTTTCTTTTCTTTTCTTTTTTTTTATATAAAGGAAAAATATATAATCAACACAAAACGTACAGGCTTCAGAAAGTCCATGAAATTAACATTAACACAGAACAAAGAAGGTTAAACAGAACAAGACAACACTGTTCAATCCCAGAGTTCTGAAAGTAGCACAATAAATCTTCTTTCTGAAGTGTTGTGTTGCACTTTTTTCTTTAAAAAAATGGAAGCATTTGTCCTTTTTTTTTCTTTTTCCAACATTCCCATGGTTTTGATTCTTTTGTGTTGCTGATTTTTTTTTTCTCTTTTTTTTTCTGAACTCCAGAAAAAAACAAAGTGTTTGTAAACTGTCAGTGGCCTTGCAGGAAAATCAAACGACAACATGAGTGAAGTGAACATATGTGAAAACAGAACGAAAGCTAACAAACCAAAAAGGTAGGCACCTCTGAAGTGAGCCCTAGAAGCCAAGGCTCAGTCTGATGTCTTGTCATTCACTCTCTCTGTTGCTCAGATTCGGGAGAGCTGAAGTCCTTCTACCCCAATCTATGGCCACAGGTCTGCAAAATACTTTTTTTTTGCTGCATTTTTTTTAAACATATGTGATTTTTTTTTTTCAGTTTTCTTGTTTTTTTTTTCTTTAGGTTTACAGTCTGAAAAAATGGTGCAATACTCAATTATGATCCATACTTTCTTGGATTATTCCACAATGAAAGCCACTAAGGTAGATAAACATTACATTTTAAAAACACACTTATTTTAGTCCTTGAGTAAACATTTACACATGAACTGTCCCCGTCTCCCCTCAGTACTTGTATCATGTTGTTCATTTAGCTGGATGAGGGGTGAGGCTGACACTCAGTGCAACGCTAGAGGCTAGTAACAATTAACATCAGAATATATTTTTGACAAGCAAAAAGAAAAAAAAAAACAAAAAACAAAAACAAATCAACAACAAAAGTATACTGAATCGAAAAAGAATCACAAAGCGGAAATTTCCTCCGCTGTTATCACGAGCTCTCGTACATGTTTTCACCTCGCGCGCTAAACAGTTCAATCATACAACATACAGTACAAGCAGCCTTGTGCAAACACTCAAATACAACAGATGTAAATTTGCCTTTATATCGATCTTTGTTTTCAACAACACTCATATTTCAAATTTAGTTCACTCTGAACCGATGCTATCAAAAAATCTCTGAAGAGTATGAATGAGACAAAAAAAAAGAAGAAAAAAAAGAAAAACCACTACAAAAAGTGTTCACATTACATTATTGGCGCTTCTTTTGATTCAAGTATTTGTCTTCATTATTTTGTATTACTCTGATATGTTTATGATCTTGTCTTGGGAAATATAATGTTGAGGAGGATACACAGGGTAAGGGCTGAAGGCAGGGCAAGGAGGGGGCTTAGGTTAAGTGGAAAACAGAGAGATCTAGCCATATACACACATACACCCATTATGAACTCTTGGTTGTATACTGTATATGAACTAGCATGTGCATATTCAACCCAGGCCTTCGTTTTCTTTTAAAGAGAAATTTGCTAATTTAACTCTTTTTGAGGCCCCTGCCCCATACCCTTTTCAGATCCGTGATTGAGAAGCAGAATTTGCTTGAGCTCCAGTTGCCTTTGAGTCCGTGTGACTTTAAATCAAAAAAAAAAAGAAAAAAAAAAGAAAGGGAGAGCATCTGATTTCCAACACTAGACAGGTAGATAAGAGGCAAGGGGTGTGGGAGGGGCCGGGGCTCTCAGTGCTGGTGCTGCGCCAAGAAATCCAGGGCACATCCGAGACTCGACCTCCGTCCCAATCACCCGTCCTCCCACTTCTATTCGACTCCCCCCGCTTCAACGCCAGTCCCTTGATTCAAGTCCAGTGTGGAGTAAATGCAGGTTTTTAAGAAACGAACAAACACACAAACAGACAACACAGGCAATAGTGATTGTTTTGTTGAATGGTGCGAGTCTAAAGCGACTCTGGAAGAGGGCAAATCCCAAAAAGTTTTAAGACTTGGTACCAAACTTGAGGTGTGTCCCTATTTCTGCTGATACGCTGGGGTCCCTGCTTGGACCCTTGACCCAGAAGCCAGATGTGCAGAAATGACCTGTTATAAACCGGCTGTCGCGGCCATCAGGTTGGAGGTCCATGATGAACCACCTGGATACAGCTTCCCCACATGTGGCCCAGAGAACGAGTCCAGACGGGGTGAAAAGGCGGCAGCTTGCAGAGAAACAGAACACAGGCATCACAGCCTCGGAGTGCACAGCTGAAACAGACTTTGTTTTTTTTTCCTTTTTTTCTTTTTTTTTTTTTTGTAGTTTGTGGTTTTTGTGAAAACCTTGATGATAAAGAAAAAGATGTTTTTGGTTTTTAAAGAGATGTACCCGATGTGACCAATAAACAGTGCACAGACACATACAGGAACCCCACCCCTAACCCCCTCCCCCTCCTCCGTTCCGCAGCCTGGCTCTCCACTAAATTTCCAGTCCCCTTACTGGTGAAAGACTGGTACAATTAATCTGTCCTGCCCTTCTACTCCTCAAGCCTCCTACAGCTGGAGCTTGTGGTGTACGCCCCCTGCAGCAATAAAAAGAAGTTTAAGTCTCATCACGTTAAAGATAGATTGAAATATGGCAAGGTGGAAGTAAATATTTGCGGATCAGTTGGCACAAGACTGAAGAAATGACTCTGTTTGCCAACCAACAGTTCCTCCAGCAGGTCATTTAGTGTCATCTAGTAGCTCTGTTCACACAGTGGGAGACTAACCCCTTGAGGAGGGGCTCTTTCAGTGTCCCCTTCATACCTTCCAGGGTTTTTTTTTTTCAAGGGAAGCTGCCTGGTAAGTAAAGGTTGAGAGATAAGAGAAGATTGGCAGATGTAGGGGGATGGCTGTGATTTTCTAGATGGCTGTGAACGAACACCTCCTTGTCTTTGCATAGAAATGGAAGGCTGTTTGTCAGTTTTGAGGTGGTTCTAAGTTTAACTGCGTGCTCCCAGAGTTAAACATAAAGCACCAGTGTGAGTGAGGCCCATCAACACTAAAGGATGTGTGTGTTATGAGACAACAAAGTGAGAGGTGGGTGCCCCAGGACTGACAGAAGAAGCTGGCTCACTATCCAGGGGAACCTCTGACTAACACGAACCCAATTTAATTTTGACTCTTCAAACCCCGTCTGATTCCTACAACCCAACCAGTCTCGTCTGAGATCTGCAGTGTTTCCTGTGGCCTTGCTGCACAGCTGAGGCGTACCTCTGACTACAAACTGCTTCTGCCTCGGAGGCTGCGGGAGGGGCAGGAGAGAAGCTGAACACTGCATAAAGACCAATATTAAAAAGCCATGAAATCATCATTAGAAAACAATCATTATCTATATCATCAATGATAACAGCAACAATATCAGCAAACTCCATGACAACAATAAAATTAAAAAATGCACACTGGCAATTTCAAAAACCAAGAGAAAAAAAAAAAAGATACACATCAAACACCTCCGCCTCTGGCTAAAGTGATCCTTGCAGGAAAGAGACAGAGAGAGTGGAGTTGGAGGTTGCTGAGGACAGACTCTGGCGCAGCAGTAGTAGTTAATTTAATACAGGTGGGCCAGTTCTAAAAGAGCTGCTCTTGGCCTGTAGGCCGGTGGGGAGGGAAGAGGAGGGAAGCCAGTCTGTAGGGATCCGCAGGGAGGCAGCAAGCGAGCAGGGTGGGGTTGGGTGAGGGCTGCTGCAGAGCACTGCACTCTGCAGCAGGCAGGCACTCAGTGGCCGCACTATCACACAGGTTGGCAGGGCCTCCAATAGTAAGAGAATGAAGAAAACGAAAAGGGACAAAAAAACGATGGCGATCCTCCCTGCTGGACCCAGTAGAACATGAACATGTAGAACGTTTCCAGACACCAAGGCTAAAGATTTCAAAGTATGCCATGTAACAGTGATATTTACTTTGATAAAGAGAGTAAGGATGAGTGCTTTGGGATCTTTCCCTGCTGCACCCATCATCAGTTGAGTTAGTTCTTTCTTTGTATTTCCCTTCACTTTGCTACCATGTTTGCCATCCTTCCTGGTCCCACCGATTTGAGGGAAGAAGGATAAAAAACAAAAACAAAAAACAAAAAAACATCTTCACATCCGTGTTAAGTTAAAAAATAAGTATATAGAGAAGCCACTAAGCAGATTGCTTTTTTGTCCTTGTTTTTTCAGGGTTTTTTTTTTTGTTTTTTTATTTGCCAGTGTCGCTTCTCCTTTCTTCTATTTGTTGGCATTAAGGGTATAACGAGCTGCAAAGCTCTTGCTAAGTGCTATGATAGACCACCTATTCACATATCTTTGCTTCATACTTTTATACCTACACAAATTTGGGCAAAAAGAAAAAAAAACATAAAAGGTCATCTGGTCTTCTGGGTAAAAAGGAAAACAGGCTCCTCTCATTTTGGTTTGATGCCTTCTCCCCAAGCACACGCACAGACAAACATACACAGATACACACACTCTCACGCACACACACACACACACGCGCGCGCACCTGTCTGTCCTTCTCCCCCAAAACTAGTCACTGGCATAAGTGTGGAGAGTAGGCTGGCTGAAGAAGTGCTTTGTGTGTACGTCCTTGTATTTTGGACAGAAGGTGGTTAAAGACCAGCTGTTACTCTCCTGAGCTCACACACTCTTGGGGAGGGGGGTAGTAGTGGCAGTTTTAGGGGGGGGCTTGGGGCGGGTTGCAGGGCAGATAGAGCTTTTGCAGTTCAATCATTCCTTATAGTCTCCTCTCTGACTGTGAGAGGTCTTGGTAGGGTGCTTGGACGGTAGAGTCTGTGGCTTATATTGCACGTCACTTGAAATGGTGTTTTTGCAGGTGGAGCAAGGGTGGGGGTCACTGACGACACACTGGCGGGAAACATTTACTACTTGAGGTTTTCCACAACATCAGTGAGAGGGTCCGAGACTGAGACCGAACTGCGAGTACCCCCCGCAGATGAGTTGAGGTGCATTGAAGTAATTGTCTTTACAGTTCTATAGTAATAGCAGTGGTTCATTTTGTCATCCATCACGTCTATGACTGTACATGCGACGACCCCCGGATCTCTCCCCCCACCAGGTAAGATTGAGAGACACATTTGAATAATATCAGTTTTTAGCTTTGTTTGCAATGGTTTAAGCAGAAAAAACAACAAAAAAAAATCCCCAAAACAAAACCACTACAAAAATAAATGGCTTGAACATGGCGAACAGAGTTGCATCATTCCCTTTGAGCATTGTGTGGGGAACTCAATCTGCTTGCAAAAAATGCACTCAAGTTGTGAGCTGTGGTTGCTTATGTTAAGCAGCAGCAGCATGTACTCGCCACTCAGGTTTCACTGGCTCAGAAATAAGGGTGTGCAAGTGTCCGTATGCTTCTTCACCAAGTACAGTAAGTGAGGATAGCAGGGCAGGAAAGAGGTTAAGGCTAATATTAGTGCTGAGTGAAACAAATGTTGAATCTGGACCAGCTGAAAGTTCGACAACCACTCTGATTGAAGGGTTTTCACTTTGGGAATGATGCCTTTTAATGGATCTCTGAGGTGCAGTATGATTGCCTCAAAAGGCGGAGAGGGATTTCGCAAGTTAAAAGATGGCAGCTCGTCATTATGTCAGTTTGACTCAAGTCCATGTTTCACACGGCAAAAAAGTTCGGCAAAAGTTCATTTCTGTAAAAAGTTCTCTTTCTTTGCTGAAGGAAAGACTTCTTCCTGTATCTCCAACAGTAGGAGCTGAACACTGTGATCAAAATCTCTCACTGAGATTCACACAAGAACTGCAACTGAAATGTCATTTAAAAACCAAAAGGAGGAGAGGAGGCTGGTGAGGGTGAGCAGCAAGGATGTAGCCTCGTCCTCCTCTCGTCTCTCCTTTTCACCGTCACACCCACACTGATTATCTCCACAATGATTTGCAAGGATTTTGCTCCGGTTGGTGTCTGTCAAGCCCGGGGCTCTTCTGTCCTACATGGACTCCCCACTCAGCAGGTCCCCAGGCAGAAGCGTATTGATTGGGGTGGGACTCCCCATGACTCGTCCTTCCTCTCCACTCGGGGGTCCCCACAGGCTAGAATACTGCTGCACGCCACCCCACAGCAACTCTCCGCCTGCCTTTGCGCCGCCTGTTCCCAGGCCACTGCTACTGCTGCTGCTGCTGCTGCCATTGTTGTTGTTCCAGTGGGGTGAGTGTCCGATGGGATGGGAGGCTCCGGACCCAGCGCCGCCCATCCTTGTCTGATTGGTGCCTGGAGTGGCCTGCCAGCTGGTTGTTCCACCAAGCAACTGGCCCTGTGCAAAGAAGCGGTTCACTTCCTCTTCCCCAGCAAACTCTGCCAGGATGGTGGTGTTCCCGAGCACACACCTGGATAGAGATAAAAAACAAACAAATGAGCAATAGTTAAAACTTCTTAAAAACCAACTGAGCCAAACACTTTGAAGCAGTTCTTCAGGAGACGTACATGTGCAGGGACTTCTGAGCCTTGGCAGCTTCGTCCTTTGAGCTATAGCGCACCACAGCGTTGCCCTGTGTCAGGTTGAGGTGGAATGTAATAAGGGGCCCGTGCTGCATGCACAGTGTACGCAGAGTCGAACCATCAATCTGGAATACAAACATACACCAACAGAAGGCTATTAGTGGACAGATCATTCATTCTTCAGAGGCCAAAATGCTTGAAGGCTACAAGGAAGCAGTTGGTTGCAAACTGTTACCTGTGGAGTGAGGTTCCTTAGAACCAGCCAGCTGCTGGTCCTGTTGGAGCTGTCTGTACTCCATGTGGTTCCTGCTGTGTAGCAGAGAGACACAGACATTTGATAGCATGAACTTTATGCTTACAGTCTGAAACCAAAATCAGTTACTAACGGTTACTGAGAAAACAAAACAAAACAAAAAAAACATCCAGTGTCAGTTAACACTTGCTCAACCACAACAACGCTTGAAGTCGTTGCTAGCCCCGCCTGACTTTTCTGTACTTTGGAAGCTGTTCTGTGGTTGTATGCCACACCAAAGTGCTAACTGTTCTTTCACTGTGCTCATACTTTACAACTGTACACACTTACATGCTGGTTCCAGTACCTGACCTTTAAAAATCAAGTACTTTGGACATACTGCGTAACAAAATTTAAAACATGTCTTTTGCTGTCATGCCGTGAGTTTTCAAAAGACTTTTATGTGTAATATTTTACATAAGGGCAAAAAATGAATGTCTGTCATGTTTAAATGTTTGCTGCAAGACAGGCTGCAAAAAAGAGGATAAAAAAATGTTTTTATTCATTCTTGTACTAATAGAAAAGAACAATAAACCTGTTTCACTGTCCTTTCTAGTCAAAAGTAATGTAGTTGATTTCAGAAAAAAATCTTTTTTTGTTGTGTTACATTTTTCTGCCCTCCTAAATGTTTTTGATAATAAGAGATGATAGCAAAATAAGTCTACCTAGGAAAATGACAAAAATTAATGCAACACTAGACTTAATTGGCTTGATTGCTTTTGCTGCTATTTACAAATAAAAAGCTCCCAAAAAACACATAATAAAAAGTTTAAAAGTTCTAACTGATGATGGAGTTTAGTTGGTCTTCTATAAAACCTGTGATATTTCCCTGCATATCTTGGGTTGATAATTGGACAATTTTCATCATAAAATCACAGATTCTATCATAGAGGAAAGCAATTAAGGAGGATAAATTTCCCTTTAAAACTACCTGTGGTGTAAGAGCTGCTCCAGCCTTGGGCTAGACCCAGGGAGTTTCCCCCCCAGGTCGAGGAAGGCTTGGTGTTTGTGAGGCCAGGCGGGGGGCGGGAAGGGGCTGTGTTGCTGCTCCGGGGGCCTTGAGGGACCTTCCACAGCTCGTGGGACAGAGAGGCTTGGCTGTGAGAAATGGGTCCTGGAGACCAAGTAGATTTCATCTCTGACAGTTTACCTGGATGAAAAAAAAGCAAAAACATTGGCCTAAAGAACCAGGTGACCAAAAGACAGCAGGTCCCACAAAAGAGGAGCCCCGCAGGGCGAAATGATCGGACTAAAAAGTTCTCTCATATTTGCCCAAATTGCAGTACTTCCCATGCCACACATACACACAAGAGCAAAGAGATAAACTAGATACACCACAGGGTAAATATGCACTGCTGATGGGAAGAGGGTTCTATTTAATCAGGAGCAGTTACTTGGGTGGACAGGAGATAATGTGGTCGAGGCTCTGGTTCAAACAACAAAAGGAGGAAGGGGATAACACTGATTTGCAGTGATTCAGCCACTGTTGTGTGAGCATGTGTGTGCATGTGAGAAGGGGGGCGTCATATATGAACCATGTACCTGCATCGTCCGTCTCCTGGGACGACAGACTGAACGAGCTAGTGTAGGCACTGACTGGCCAATCAGTGGAGGGAGGCAGAGCCTCGTTCTGAGATGAAGTGGGAGAGGAGCCTAAGCCGATGCCATTAACACAAACAAAGAGACAGACAAAAACAAATAAGGAAAAAGTAGCAGAAAGAGAAAATGGAATAAAGGAAAAATGCACAACAAATGATGATAGTAAGCTTATTAAGAAGAGAAGAGGATAAACTGGTCAATGACAATGATTATAGAGGCAGTTAAAAGTAGGAAAATGAAGAACAAAAGAGTAAGAAGCAGGCTCTGATGGCAGCAGGTTTTTCAAATTCACTGTTTTGTGAGACTGTGACACTTGCCTTGGTGGCCGGAACCACATCACAAAAACTTCTTACTAGGTATCTTAACTAAGACCCTTATAATTAGCATTTGTTCTGAAACTCTATGACCCCTTCCCCACCTCCACTCCTGTCTCGCAGCAGGTAGCGGTTGACATCTTGGATGTTGGTGTTGATGGTGGGCCCGCTGGGAACACTGCCGGGGGTTACGTTGGGGTCGGTCTCAGGGTCGATGTTCTGGAGACCCTTCCAGGGCACACCGGGGCAGAACTCTGAAAATTTGAATTTTTAAAATTTAGAGAAAAGTGGGGTTTTTTTTCTTAGAAAAGACTACTATTAGAGATTACCTATTTAAAAATCTGGAATTAATTCACAGCTACCAACCAAGAGAAAATCATTCATCAGAATTTACCCAATACTTCAATAATGGGAAAGTGACAAAGTTGATGGTCACAGCTTAATATTTCCTGGTTTTCTTAAATGCTGCAACCATTTTTCAAATCACGCTGTCCCTTCAACAATTAAGCTGCTCTGGAGTTCCAGTAAGATTTGTCTTTTGATTTTCAGTTTTTCTATTTCTGACCAAGTAAAATCATAAAAGTAGTTTCCATAACCAGGTGAAATTAACTGGTTGACAATGACCTATATTTGGCTCTAATGACAAACTGAGAAACTACAGTGAGTTCTTCTCGTGTCCCCAACCTGGTGGCCAGTTGATATTGGTCCCATTGGCCATCTTGTCACTGCTGCTCTTGCCCTGCCCCCAGCTGTCAGGGGGGACCAGGGGGCTGGTGGGAGACTCTGAGCTGGACATCAGGTTGTAAGGG
Organism: Acanthurus lineatus; assembly: GCA_029814665.1. Lineage (NCBI taxonomy): Eukaryota > Metazoa > Chordata > Actinopteri > Acanthuriformes > Acanthuridae > Acanthurus > Acanthurus lineatus. Next base: position 12,776,100 of record JAPZDV010000009.1, on the reverse strand, counting down.
CTGTATGAGTCCTCCAGCTGATGGGGCTTACCAGGAGGGCCCAGGTTGGCACCTGACAAAAGTAAAGTGTCATTAAAAAGTGTTTGAATTTGGACTTGAGACTGTGTTTTTTTACACTAATTTTAATTAAGTTGTTAAAGTATATTTATATCACATTATAATATATCTTTTAATCATTCTGTCCTGAACAAAATTTTTAATGTCACATATATTATGGTGCCAATCTCATGGTGAGTATTAGCTTCCTGGATGACCTTCAGCCCAAATTAGCATTTTGCAGATCAACCACAGGTATAATAACGTGTTAAAAGTGTCAAAGGGCCTTGATGTGGAAGTGAGGATTATTTTAGAAAAGCAATACCTTTTCAAGATTTTAAGGAAAAGCTATCATAGATACAAACCATGCATCATATATGAGATAAAATGTTCTCTAACAAGGATTTTTAATTACCCAGCATTCCCCTTCTTGTCTCACCATGCTTTCCCAAGTTGGGTTCTAGAGGAGAAGAGTTTCCAGAGAGGCTCTCCATGGAGTGGGGATGTGTCCACTGTGATAGGCGCGATTGAGGCTGGGGAGGTTCCTTCATAGACAGACTGCCCACCTCCATGCAGTTTACATTCATGTTTGGATTCAGTCCAGCTGAGGTGACAGAGACAGAAGTTACTACATAAGCCCACAAGAAATTACAAAGCCTTATTTGAAATCATGAAAAGAGAAAGATTAAAGCCACTCACAGAGAGAGTAGGGGCTGTAGGTGTTGGGAGATGACTGCGGCTCTTTGGTCTGCAGGTCAGGAAGGCTTGGAGCCTGGGGGTGACCTGGAAATGAATCCAGGGTGGATTTGGCCCCGCCAGGATGTAAGCCCGTGTGAGAGGGGGGCGGCTGTTGTTGCTGCTGCTTTATCAGCAGAGCCTGGGCCAGCTGACGCTGGTGCTGTTGGATCTGCTGCTGCATGTTATTGATTGTACGTGCAACCTGGGACAACATCAAAATGGAGACATTGTCAGGATCTATAATGTGCAGGTGTAGTAAGTAACTGAATTTATGTTGAAATGATCAATGAGGTGGACTGTTTTTAACCATAATTTGTTTTCAATAATATAAGTACATTTGAGAATTTAAGTGAACAGAGTGAATAACAGAGAGCTGGAAAGAGAAGGAAACAGAAGGTTAAGACAGTAAACTTACTTGCTGCTCTTGTTGTCGAATGGGGCCAGATACGTTGCGCTGCGCCTGCAACATCTGCTGCTGAATTTGTAAACGCTGGTATGCCTGTGTAACGGGTAAAAGCATAGTTTCAATGTTAAAAGACGTCACTTTTTCTGCAAATAAAGTTATAACACAACAGTAAAAAAAAATAAAATAAAATAAAATAAAAAACAGCAAACAATAAAATTACTAAATCTACATGTACTAAACACAAGAAAGTGCAAATTTACTGACTAAACCAAAATGTTCCTGATATAATTGGTCTTTGCAGGTTTTGGGTCCAAGATATTTTTGATGTGAACTCCAATATACATGATTACATCTACCGTACTCTACACTGTATCTAATAAAGCTGAAAACAGAAAAGGCAGACTCGAAACTTACCAGTTGCAGCTGGTAAAGTTGATTCAGAAGGGTCATATGTTGAGGGTTTATTGGTGAGGTTAAAAGTGCAGGATTCAGACCAATGTTTTTTGCTGCAAACTGTAAGAGCTGTGCTTGAACCTATGGAAAATGTTTTAAGACATTAAAAACATATTTTTTTTAAATAAAATTAACAAACAAAATAGAGCAAAGACTGTTTGGGTTTGCTGCATACACTGTTTACATTAAGTCACACATAAAGTCTGTGTAAAAAAAACATTCTGTATATGGATTAATACATAATTAATGAGAAAGTTATAGTGGAGATGTAATCTGACTGTAAAATATTTATGGTTGTATACATTAAATTGCTTTGACTTCTATCATGTTTGTGTACTAAGTGAGAAATGAGGCTATGTGTGTTTGTGTGTGTGTGTGTGTGTGTGTGTGTGTGCGTGTGTGTGTGTGTGTGTGTGCGTACCTGAGGGGAGAGAAACTGAGGCACTTGAGCACGTAGACTAGGCTGAGAGGAACTGAGAGGCGGCACTGGCGGCTGAGGAGGCGGCTGCGGCTGCTGCATGGCCCTGGCTTGTGCTGCTCCACCACCACCAAACATTCCACTCTGCATCTGCAGGACAAAAGAAAAGTAAAAAGACAGAGTCAACCTCTGCTTCAGGCAAACACACAGGCTAGTTCCTCCACAAGGAGAGGATGTTTTACTTTCCATTTTTTTATATTTAATGTTTACATAAATAATTGTCTTAAATTAGGCTGGAACGTCACATTATTATCTACTTTTCCCTGGGATATCTTTGACACCAGTTAGATATTTTCCTCACAAACACTGAAATTAAAAATAATTTAATGTACAGTGTATTTTTATGACAATGGATAAAGTACCTTATCCATAAAGGGCAAGCGAGGGTCTGCCGAGGGATCTTTGGAAAGAATCGGAGGCCGAGGGCAGCTCATGGGCTTGTTGATGAGCCCGTTGTTGTAGTCGTGGCCAGTTATCCCCATTCCTCGCTTGTCCAGTTCTGTTTTCTTTTCCAGCAGGGCACTCATGGCCTGATCCAGGTTCATGTTGTTGCTCTTCAGAGCCTCCTCTGCTGGATCTCTCTGAAGTAGAAAACCAGAAGGCATTAGATATGCAGAAACAAATCATTAGCAAAATGGAGGGTACACACATATAATGTTTCAACCTTGCTGTCTGTCACAGTACATGTTTTCATGCTCACTCCAGGGGATGCCAAAGTTTGGTATTTTCATATTCTTTGCATCAAGGCTTTGCATCCCCATTTAAATTTCCCAAACTAAACTGTATGTTGTAACAACAATCACTTATCAAAAGGTAGAAAAACAAACATTTTATTAAATGCTAGTTCTTAATATTGAGAACAGCAGTTCAACAATTTCTCACTCACAGGGAAGCCCATGTCTGTCAGCTGTTTAATGAGACGGTTCATGATCCAGGCATCCTCTTGCTTCCCTGGGACCTTACCCTGGAGGAGATGATGAGAGACAATTAGTATTGCCAGAATAATTTCATAAAATTGCATAAAATTAAGATAAGTATCAAATAGTTTTGAGTGTATGGGACAATTCTGTAGGTGATTAGTCCTGCCTCACACCTTCTGTGGGACCTTTTTAGATGCATTGCCCCATGAGTTACAGGAGGAGTTGCTCTCCTGGGAGGCAGTACTGTTCCACATGTCTCCTTCCTCAGCATCCCACTGACCCCCTGACAAGTTCAGCTCTTCACCTCCACCTCCCCATCCGTCTTGCATAGGTTTGGGTGCTAGAAAAAAAAAAAAAAAGAGGGAGCAGATAAACCAAGCAGCAATGAAGACAAATACTGTGACAAATGCCTTATGTGATAACTTTATGATGTCAGTCTTTAATTTTATAAAATTACTAACTTATCCTCCTTTGTAAAATAAGATAAGATACTGCTTATATGATATCGCACATATTACTAAAGGTTTCAAAAGTATATGGTAAAATAAGTCTTATATAAGTTAGGATGTATTTTTCTTTACCTTCCTACCTCAAGAAACTTGAAAATATCAACACAATCCAATCTAGCTGGTTAAAGTTAATGTTAAACATCCAGCTGGTACTTAAATGTAAAAAATTCAATTATGAAGAACAGT
>JAPZDV010000009.1:12716967-12772302 GCA_029814665.1 Acanthurus lineatus | reverse complement strand
AACAGTTTTTTTAATACTGAGAGCATAACATTGCTCACTACTTCATATAAATAGGTTGAATACTATAAAATACCAGACAGCAAGCAGAGGTCAGTGTGGATTTCTGATTAAAATTTCCAGTGCTCGTGTTTCCCCTTTAAAAATTGCTGTCCATTTGATTTATAAGGAGATGATTACTAAACTTTTTTTTCAGCAGCAGAACAAACATGTGGCTCCATTATTCTTTCAAGGTATACAATTTTAATTCAGACTATTTCATAAAGACCATACAGGGAGAAACTGTATACCAGGTTTGCAAGATGCAGATGCCATTGCTGGGTTGCCCCTGCCATAGTTGTCTGGGTTGCTGTCTCCCCACCCTCCACAGCTCCCAGTAGGTTTGCCCCAAGCAGACGTCCCATTGTCCACACTGACCGGAGAGGGTGAAGGTTCCCCCCAAGAGCTCTCAGATTTTGTATGGGAGCTGGGAATCTCTCCCCAACCTGTAGGGCACACAAGACAGAGATCTGGCAATTGAAATACCTTACAAATACCAACATGTAAAATAAGTTAATACGGCCTCCAGCATTTATGTTTCATTTGCTTCAGTGCCATAAATTTTCTCACATTAAGGCTGAGAAATATGTTAGGAAACTCTGCAGAATTACATTAAAAACTAAAAATATCAGAGAAAGGGAAACAAAATAAGTTTTTTTTTTTAAATGGTCATTTTTTTATAAATATCAGGCTCATAAAGAAATACAAAACTGCATTTTTTACTGCATTTTAAAGTCCAACCTCATGATTCCTTGTTATTAGTTATTGGAATTTACTAAACATGCATTTGTCAAATATTAGTAACATATGAAGCGTTTGTCAAATTGTTTGTGATAGCTCAGGCAAAAGCTCATGTAACACAACAAATTTGCTTTCTTGAGACCAAAATACTAAAGTTGAGACTAAATCGTTCCCAGTTACTACATTTGAGAGCCTAAATCATTCCTTTCTCTCGAGGAGAAGAGTCTTCTCTTCACTTTGCTTAATATCTATCAACTCACAGACAACATCAGGCTATATCAATTTATTGCTGGTAATGAGCTAAGATATGACTGCTGTATGCCAAACACAAAAGTATAATTAACATGTTCAGCAGTTTGTGGGAAAAGAATATTTCATATTTTTGACATTAGATCGCAGATTTGTTTCCCATATGCTGATATAAACTGAGTCTTAAAACTAACTGAGCCTCCGGCAAACGCCATCATTCTGATTATCCTTCTGTTTTGGAGGGAAAAAGTGCAACTCGTGCAGGATGGCAGGAACCTGGACTTGGCTTAGCAGGATGGTTGATAGAGGGAGAAGTTGCCCATTTAAGATTTGGCGCAGCCGAGTCCCTCTTGGCATGACAGCGAAAGTACTGTCTCTGGGCTTGAGGCAGTGCCAGGCTCGGCTTAGCTCCCTCTCTCCAGGGAGAGGTCAAGTCCTAAAGACTGCTCCAAAATTATAGTTAACATTTAACCTTCTGGTACGACTGGCATAGGCTCTAAACAAATCTAAAACACAGCAAACTGAGACAAACCAACCCTATTAAATTTTTACTCACTTTCTGCTCTCAGTTGTTTATGGTATTAAAGAGTTAACTCTCTCTATTTAAACTCAATATATGCTTAAAAACCATTGTGCCAGCAATAGTGACTGCTATTAGGTTTTATTGGGAAGCGATTGAATTAAATGAAGAGTCTGCATGCAGGGTTAAGTAAGGGACAGCAGGGGGCGTCTGCCCCCCTCCCAGCTCCTAAGGGCTCAGTCCACCTCCTCCTCCCCTCAACTACTGACAGATGGTGGCTCCCATATAATCACACACTTCCGATCCGTCTCAAAGTGTTTGTTGTGAATCTCTATTTTCACAAGACACTTTGTAAACAGCATTCTTCTGCTTCCTTTGGGTACCCACGAGAGGTTGCCAGGGTTACCCACACAGACGAGTCTGGTGTTGTGAAATGTGAGGAGCCTCATGAAGGGACAGGGCTGACACTGCTTAACTCGTTTGGATAGTCTATTAGATGTAAATCCAAAGAGGGCAAACTAGGTCGAGATTTTACCTTTAAGTGGATCAACAGAGAGAAGCTTAGCGCACTGCGCTATCCAACCAACTTTCATGTTTGACACCTTTACTTTGAACAGTGATAAAGAAGAGGAAAATGTGGAAAAAAATTAATTTGATCTAATTTACACTAAGTAAGCTCTGTAAATGTACGGCATCAACTCTCCTTCAAAGTCAAAATGTTGACCATATAATTTATCTGTATTTATATGTAGTTTATCTAAACTATAATCCTATGAATCTGACCAAAAACTTAACAGATGAGGTGTGGGCTGTACATAGACATGGCAAAATCATTGAATTATGTTATCTTACCTTGAGCTATCAGGGGACCCCTGTTGTGAGATGGCCCTGACTGGTGTTGGACAACAGAGTCCATGGGTCCACTTGTGGGTCCTGGGTTTTGTGAGTTTTGGTTGTGGTTCTGTAAAGGTGCAGGTGGCCCGTGATAGGGGTGATTGTGAGAGGGGGGATGGTTGTTATTGGGGCCTGGGGGGTTATTGCCTCCAGTGGTAACTTTAGACTGAGTCATTCCTGGATTATTCCTGTCCCACAGGTTGACTGCCTTGTTGTAGGTACCAGGGTCACCCCAAGCTGAGGTCCCATCATCTATCTCCATCTTACGTCGGATTGAAGGAGGGGAGGGCTCTTCCCAGCCTGTAGGCTCAGTTGAGGACTCCTGTTTACCTCCACCCCAGCCTCCCCCCTGCTTCACTGAGCCTGAGCCACCCCAAGAGCCAATGCTCCCTCCTCCACTATTTCCACTTGGCCCATCCTGAGGCTTGCTCCCCCAACCTTGGGGAGGGCCACTGGGACGCTGGCAAACTGGCTCTCCCCAGCCCCCATTACCTCCACCTCCAGATATCCCAGGTCCTGAAGAAGGCATACCCCAGCCTCGTGGTTTCTCCTTCCAACCTGCTGCTTCTCCCTCCCAGCCAGGGTTGGTGGGACTCTTTTTGTTCTCTTCCGGTTCCCTCCAGTCCCCTGAATTATTGCTCCCTCCGCTATTGCCCCAGTTATGGGATGCTTTGGGTTGATCACCCCACCCCTGGGATGTTGCCTTGATATGAGTATCATCCCATCCAGTTGACTTATCCTCTCCCCAGGACTGACCCCCATTCTTGGGTATACTGGTGGTGGGGCCTCCTGTTGGAGGGTTACCCCAGCCACCAGGGCCACCTGGGGGCTTAATGTTGTTAGATGGCTCCCCCCAACCAGAGCTAGGTGGGTTGGTGGCAGCTACGCTTCCACCCCAACCTGAAGCTCCCTGAGAACCAGGCACATCATTTTTGCTCACAGGGTCAGTCCTCTGAGAGGGACCCATGTTAGTGTTGGAGGGACCTTGGGCATCACTTGGAGTGGTTGGGCCAGAGCCCCATGATTCAGTACCTGCATCATTCTTAAGTTTAGTATCATCCATGTCCCAGGAGGTGTGCTGGCGAACAGGGGTCTGTCCCCAGCCAGTGTTACACAACACCCTGGGGTCCAGATCCTGGGCAGGCAGCAGAGGAGCTGGATTATCTCTGGACGAGTGGTCTCTGTGCCTCGGATGTCCTTCCATGCTGTCACTGCTTCCTTCACTGGCACCAGCTGTGCTCACAGCTCTGCTCCAAGGACTAGCCTGTGGATCCTGGGGAGGAGAGCTGGGGCCATCCCAGCCTCCCTGGTCCTCTTCAGTCTGCTGCTTCCCCCAGCCTCCACCAGGCTGTTCACCCCAGCCTCCGGAGTTTCCTGCCCCACCTCCTCCATGGCCCCAGCCAGAGTCCCAGCCAGATGCCTCCTTAGATGAAGGTGCCTTTGAGTCGCCACTGTTACCCCATACTGAGTTTCCATCTTCTCCATTGACCTGTGGGCCCCCTGGTGGAGGTTGGCCCATGGAACCCAAGCCTACAGGTGTACTACCCCAGCCAGGCAAGTTGGGGCTTGGGGGTTCCTGCTTATTAGTGTGATTTGGTCCATCAGTTTTAAGGTTTTGAGGTTCTGAACTGAAAGACACATTCGTGGACGGGGAGGGGTGTGGCTCTGAACTGTCAGAGGCCATCATGCTACCCCAGGCGCTGCCAATCCCCGAGGAGTTGCTGTTAGTGTTGGCTCCGGTACAGGTGCTGGTCTGGGCTGGTGGGGGGCCAGTTGGATTACAGAGGTTAGGTGTAGGTTGAGAAGGTGAAATGGTGTTGGCTCCCCCTGAGCTGCCTCCCCCTGTGCCACCCCCATCATGCCCCAACATGGGCCAGGCGGAAGGGTTGGCATTAGGGTTTAAGTTCAAGTTAAAGTTGTTGGTGGAGGATGATGAAGTAGAGCCCCAGCCCCTGCTGCCTCCTCCCCCTGCTGGGCTCTCACTCTTCCCTTCACTCCCCACTGAAGACTGAGGGGGGCAATGAGAAGGTCCAGGCCCAGAGCCCCAGCTGCGATTGGCTGCAACCTGGCTAGACAGCATGCTGGTTCCAGTATGATTGGCAGGGCTGGGCCCACTGTTAGCCTTGCTGCTAAGGTGGTTGGCAGGGAAGTGGCCTGTCTGGCTATTGGCCCCTGTGGCCATACTCACTGTACTACAACTACTACTAGTACTACTGCTGCTGCTGCTGGTCAGGCGACCAGGGTCAGTGTCCAAAGGGCATCCTCCTGGAGAGGCCTGGCTCTGGCTGAGGGTAATAGAAGGCCAAGCCTCTGTGTCCTTCTGGTCAATTATCAGTTGATCCCAGCCACTGAGGCTGGTGGAAGATGCAGCACTTGTGGCACTCCTGTTGACTGGCAGGTGTCCCCAGAGGGGATTATCATACTGGGCTCCCTGGCAGCTTTGTGGGGGCAGTTCTGTAAAGGAGGAAAAAAAAAAAAGACATGAGTATTGGCAAAAGAGAGGTATAAGTTATGTACGTCATCACACCCACATACACTATGCTTAGTTAGGTTGAAATACCATGGCAACATGGTATGGTGTCTACTTATGCAATTACTTCACAAGATGTTATATTAGTCAAAATAAATTCCACCCACGCTAATAAAGCAAGCATACAGAAGAGAGTGAATAAAATAATAACAAAGTGAGCTTTAATTAGAAAACAAATGCAACATTTATGCACTCCATTTGGAGACCATATATTATTAGTGGTCACACATGGTTTTCACCCATACGTTTCCATATATGCGATTAATCAAAAAAAAAGACCAGTGCTCTCCAAGATGTACCTAAGATAAGATGAGATAATGCAGACAATGCTACTTCAGATTTCAGATTTCCAAAGAATCAAAAACCCTTTGAATATTTTAATTTATCAATGAGGTAGGAATTCAGACATTCTTAAATCTATTTTAGAGGTATCATTGAGGAAATCATTTAAAACTTGAGGGGATTTATGGTCAAAACACGTGCTGTTTTGGTTTTTGAAAATAACATATTTCATCAAAACACCAAAAATAAAAATTGTACTTTAAGATTTCTGGTGGATGCATGCAACACTAGAAATACCATTAAAAGTCTAAATCAATTAATAATACATGCTTTTGTCACATATAAAATGATAAGTATTCAAAGCACTGTATCTACATAACAGGACAACCCAAATAAAGACAGTAATATTTGGGAACCACAATAGAGGCTGTAATCAATGACAAGGGGCAATGCAGCTGAGTCATTCTAAACTTCTGACCTCGTAACCACTGCAGTTATGACCTCTACTTGACAGGACGACCAATTACTTTGCACTGGCTGTAAGGCAGACTGTTACCTCAACAACACACCAGCCTACATTTTCCTGCACACCTTCTCGGCAACATAAAATACTGCCTCGGCTCTTTTCTCTTAAATTCCTGAGTAGTTTCAGAGTGCATATGACTTATACTGGTACAAGCTAAGCCTTGTAGCAGATCATGATGGGGCACTGATAACCCTGCTGCCATCTCTTTCCCTCATTTCTGCTGCCCTTCATGCTGCAGCGGCTTGTTGTTTACATGTGCATTCACATGCATGCCTAGTTTGTGTGCAAAGACTGACCATGTCACAACTACATGAGGTAAGTGACAGCATTTGTGCACCACCTCCTGTTTTCAAGATTACTTCAGTATTTGCAACTATAGGAGAGAGGGGAGTCAGTGAGAGAGTAGGAGGAAAAAAAGAGGGCACTGTGTTTCTGACACACAGCTCTGTCGTTCTGTAGCGTCACTCTACTGAGAAGTGCAGCACCGCCATTTTCTCAGTCCTGAAATACAGCCAAAAAGGCTCTGAGCTACCGTCTGTATCTCCAACATCGGTGCTTTATAAGCATGCATGTCTTTCTCACAATAAAACAATACATAAGAACTCAAAACTGCACGCCCGCATTGCACTGTCGCTGCAGCTTTAATGTTTAAAAGTGCTCATCCACAGTGTTTAAATACAAGCCACCAAAACAGCACAGAAGAGACGGTAGAGAAAACAAACAGGGAGACAGCAGTGAAAAGGAGAGGAGATGTGAAACAGAGTAGTGAAATACCTGTGGAGAGGTGCCTCCCAACCATCCTGTAAAGAGCTAGGTTTTGTGCGACGCAGCGACCATCCTTGTCTCAATATGTCTGCTCGGCTCGCCAAGCTTCTGAGGCTCGTTTCTGAAATGCTGCCAAGAAGTTGCACAGCTCTTGCGCGGCATGAGACAACCCCCCCTCCCTTCCTTCCTCACCCCTCATGCTCGGTCCCTCCCACCAACACTGCTTTGGCTGGGTCTCTCCTCTTCTATCTATTGCCTCCCTCTGGCTTTATTTATATCGTGCTCTATTCCTATCCTGACGGAGGATATTCTCTCTCCCTGGAAAAGCACTGAAAGAAGGCTGGTTGGGGGAGGGGATTGGAACATTGGAGAGACAGGGGCAGAACTGCTGCGGAGGGGGCTTAGTTAAGAGCTGAACGATAAAGCCTAGAGACTTTCATTATGCACTCATGAGGCATGAGGTAAAACAAAAAGGGGACTCCTCTCTACCCCCCTTTCCACCCCAACATCTTTCAACCTTTCAAAACTGTCACTAAATATTTAGCCAAGACCACTCGATCAGCAATTAGCACTGCTGCCCACAATGGAAAGCCTCTTGAATAGCAGTGGCAGGCAAGAGAGAACAAGTGGAAACCCGACAAAAAGCCTGCTGCACCCATGATCCTCAAATGACAATTTTCTCACACATGCACTTGTTTATGTATGACAGGCATATCACTAGATTGCACATTTTGACAAAAGTCTGTGTTTGTCTAAATCTATGACTACTATGTAGGAATGCTGTGACTATAAGCAGGCAGCAGCCGATCTCTAGACAGAAAACTGCCGATTCATGGGGGTGCTTTCTGGGCAAGGACATGGAATGAGCAAACTCATATGGATGTGGTCACCATCCATATGAGTTTGCAAACATGGCACTGAACTACAGGAGAAAAGAGGTTGTATACAGAGAAAAACAGATAAACACATGCATGAGAATTAATAGAAGGCATGAAGGTAGGGGAATGGCAGGGGCTGGGAGCTTGGCAAAAGACAGAGAAAAAAAAAAGAGCAGCAGTGCCCTGGATCAAGGCTGGTATTGTTTACAAATGATCCCCTGGCCCACGCAACAACACAATAAGTCAATGTTTGGTAGAGAACAGAGTCCCTTTATGGCTAATGTTCAGCCCACTGTGCCTCTCCACCATGAGGATCTAACATGCAGTGAGGTCATGACATGCTACTGCATGGCTACTCGTTCCTTCGTGTGTTGACATACACACTGTGCAGACACTGCATCTACTGTATTGATGCATAAATATAAATGCAAACTGGTAAAAAAAACAAACAAACAAACAAAAAAAACACACACTCACTACTTCCTGAATGCTCTTGAATGATCAGATCAGAAGACTAACCTTACTTTAATGCTTTACTCTATCCTTTTCATTTTAAATTACAAAGTGGACACGTATGTTTGCCATTCAGGTGGTATTCAGTCAGGTATGTTTGGTTGCAAGGGTTTGTTTATGAGTAAAGAGTGGTAGGGCTAGGTGACACTAAAAGTGTGCTAAATGTTTAGTTTAGCTTCATGTGAGATGTGACAATCAATCCAGTCAAAACTGACTGATCATTTACATAATATGTAAAGGTTTCCTCCACTTCACAAAAAGAAAGAGCTACTGCTACTTTAACTGAAATTAGTTATAATATTTTTGACCAAATACCTCAATATCGTATAGTAGGAATGTCTATTGGTGCTTTCACAAAATATTAAGACAGAGAGATTTCACAGAGAAGTTATCATCATTAATGTGAATATAATGACTAATTGGGTGACAGGCAAATATTAGAATAGACTGAAGTATCTGGGAGGTTTAGAAACCAAAACCAGAAAAAGATAATGCTAATTCCAGATCAGGATGTGACAGCAACCAAACTCCTTATTAGAATATAATGACAAGACAATATCTTGTCTCATCATTATATTGGTAAAATTTCCATAACTTTTCCCAAGCTCAAAAGCAGGGATACAAGGATCGTGTGAAAAGGGATCATGAGGCACGAAAAAACAAAGACAGAAAATTAAGTACACATATAGACAGAGATGGAGAGATGCAAGGAAGAAGTAATCCAGGAGAACTGTATGGGCCTCAGCTGGACTGATCTGGGCTTAATGAAGTCCCTGAGGGGCAGAGAGACGGGATGGTACAGAGCTGACAATGCACGCTGCCTGCCAGATGAACGGGTTCTGTGACAGACACACATGAACACACAACTCCCAGGAATGCACTGAGATTGTTTATGTCTACAGCACTTAAATATATAAGAAGCAGCATGAAAAAGCAAAGATCACATCAGCAAATAAATTGATGCATTTATCAAAGGGAATATTTGGTTTTAGATCTACAGATGATTGCAGCAATAAAAATGTTCTCACATGGAATTTTTACAATTACCTTGTCTAAAGCTGCAAAGCATATTTACTCGTTAGTCTTAATTTCATCCATTGATGTTTTGTAAAATAGAGATATATTTTTCTGCTGTACTGTGACAATTTTGCACAAAATAATAGAAAGAGCAAGTATGGAATACAAAAGGATAGGAGTAAATCTATAAATCTGTGAATCCAGGCATACACTAAATTGGAGGTAAGACACATCTGCTAGGAAACAGCTAGCTAAAATTGCCAGGAAGTTACACTGACTCATTTTCAGTTGTTTTTTTATGTAATACTACATTGCAACACACTTATTGGCAAATTAACTTTAACAATAAGAACTAACAACATCAATAATTTTTTTAAGCTAAAATGCCTGACCATCACTTTTTTTTGCTGCTAAGATTTGCTAATTTGATGTTTTTCTTGGTAATGGCTTTAGATAAATCAACATTTTTTGTAGTTGGTCACATGAATACAAGTAAACTGTATACGGCACCTTAGCCTACGAAAAATAATGACCATCTTCGCAATTTTTTTGAAATTTACTTGACCAAAATCATAAATATAAAAGATACGTTGAAATTAGATAGGTCAATATTATACATTATTAATCAAGGATTTTCAGTATAAACTAAATCTGATTATAATATACTTTTATATGAGGCTTATGTTAGTGCGACTGAAATCATTCATTAATTTCAATTGCATCATTGCATTGATTAATATTACATTATTAATCTTAAAGACATGAATGAGAATACTGATTAATCCTATGAATAATAATCACTTTATGAGAAGCAAAACAGAATTTGTCCAATGAAGTATTTTTCCAGGGTCATTAGTTGGCAAAATAAAAATAAAGTTATTAGCTTCAATAGCTTGTCTAGAATATTCTGGTTAATAGAGTGGAAATCACAGAGTAACTAGAGGTACGATAATATCATTATATAGTTCCCACTTGTCCCTAACATTGTTCTATCACTATAACAGGGATTCTGCAAAACCGTCATCCATAATACACTGTAATATTGTTGTAACTGTAATGCCAACAACAGCTGCTTAATGACAGAGACTCACAGAAATGTATGCAAGAAATTTTGGTTCATTTGGACACTTCTTTTGCTGCTGCTTTGCTGCTAATGCTTTGTTATTACCTTAAAATTATCTCAAGGGAAAAGACTAACAGATGGACAAACTGTCTTCTGAAAAGTACACATATAGGACATCTGGTTGTCATGTTTGCCTGTGAGTATCCCCTTTCTCCACTTCCTCTAAAGGATAAACCAGGTCAAGGGCTTTCTCTAGTCTGCCAGTCTTAAAATAGCTTGCTCTCTCACGCCTCCTCTACATGAAAGGGCCCTTGGATATGGATTGTTAGCCATGCAAAAGGCAATATTGGGAGAAGGCTATAAATACAGGGAAGATCGACAGTTGTACATATAGTATGTGCAACCTGAATAATCCTCACAGCCCTAGGGCCTGTGATGGTAAGTGTGAGCTGTGGTGTTGGTATAGTGGAGGTGGAGGAGGTGAAAGCATGTGCATCAGCATGGCAGAGAGAGCGAAGGGAGCAGGGACACAGAGCAAGATAGACGAGATACAAAAAAGAAAGCATGAGCGCTGAACATTTGTGGTTAACAGAGAGCTGATACTTAATCACATCACAAGACGTCCCAGTCCTCTTTGAGGGGATTCCCAAGGCTCTTTTACAGCATCATCAGTAGACTTAAAGAGCACATCAAGTCTAGCATGCATGCACTCTTTCTGTTCTCCACCAGACAAGCTATTAGCACGTTAGTCACACTGTTCTTTCTCTTGACAAGACCTGTTTACACTGAGATGTTTTTGGTTGATATCAGCCCCTGTTGTGCCAAGCAAGTAATATGCCTACGGGTATATAAAACCTTGATTGTTGCTTTATTGGATTCAACCAGGGGGCGTCAGACAAATAGAAAAAGGAGCAGCTATAAATCTTGGGTGCTAACACACTATAGGACAATAGGCTGACTCTTTAATTAGTTAATAGTCAAACTAAACAAGCCAGTTGTTGAGTGCATAATTACCAGATACAGACAAAAAAATGCAATTAATTTTAGCACTTAAGGGTATCTACATTAAAATGAAATCTTAATTTTTGACCATTAACACACACCAGTGGTTGCTGCTAGCAGCAGATTTGTACTGTATGGGTCAGGTCAAGCAGCAACACACACAGCTGATACTGCAGAGGAATGTTTGTGTTTACATACAGGCACATGTATACACACATGTGGACACAAAGACCACGTTTATAAGCCCTACTTTTCAAGAGAGCTGACATGTGACCGGGTAATAAGAGACGGGGTGATTTGAGGGGGAGTCAGCGGATGGAGAGAGAGAAGAGGGAAAAGGAAAGGAATGAATGCAGCCTGTGTGCTTCTACTGTTAGCCATCAGCAAGGAATAAAAGCAAGGGGGGAGACAATCAGCATGATGAAGGTTGGTTTACCTGTGGCACTCTGAATGTGTGTAAAATGACATTGCAGCATGTTTTACAAATTAGAAACTGCGCTCCGAGGTTTTAAAATGACACATTAAATGGCTGAAGAGTTTCATGAGAGAATCGAAAAGGGAGAGAGAGTGGATGGTCATCTGACAAAACTTGAACTGAGCGTGCAGTATTTGTAGAGGTATATTTGAAAACCTCAAACCAGACTTCTATCTGTCTTTCAGTCTGGAAGCTCCTCCTGTTTGTCTGTCCTAATGTAATCAATCAGTTCAAAGACGCACAGAGAGCAAAAGCAGAGCAGAGCAGGCCTGCCAGAGAGGGGAGGAGAGAAGCAGCAGCTTTTACCGTAAGTCATGAGTCACTTCAGCCCACAGTACTGGACCTCTGCCATGCTCCCTCTCTCCTGCTTTCTTTCTTTCCTTCTCGCTCAGTCTTTCTAACAGTGCCAGGTCAGGCCCACTGAGGCGCCCAGCCAACTAGCTCGCTCCATATGGCTCCTCCTCCAAAAAAACAGGAAATACTGTGTGGATGGTCAGCAACACTTAACGCAGAGTAGGAAAATGATGATGAGAGGGAGGCGGAGGAGGAGGAGGAGGAGGTGAGGAGGACTGGATAAACATTTCATTGCCATGGAGACATAAATGCATGCAAACAGCATTAGGGGTGTTGGACCATGCTAAGACACACACTTTGGATAAAATTTGTTTTCCTTCCCAGACAATGAAAAGTGCCAAGTGCCCTAAAAAGATTTTTTTGACATAATAAACTTCAAAGTGCAGATTATACCTTGTTGAGAATGAATAGAACTTGACATCGTTGTAATAAAACTAGAACTTAACTAACTGTATCATGCAGAGCTCAGGAAGGAGCACGCACACGCGCATGCACACGCACACATGCGCACAAGCGCATGCACACGCACGCACACGCACATGCACACTCATGCACGCACTCTTACATAGAGTTAGCCAGCTGTGTTTACTCTCCATCCTCTACCCCTGTATTCCTCTATCCACATTTCTAATTCCCAGCCAGGCAGAGTGAAAATAAACAACAGTCAGCAGCACCTGTGATGCAAGTGCCTTCATACTGCTCAACAGCTAAACCACGCGGTCACAATCACAGTGCCATGCAAAAAGCAAGAGTAGCACAGCTTCCAAGATGACTTGTATGTAAAACTGGCAAAATTACAATGTAAAATCCAAAAAATATACATAATAAAAAATACTACGTGAGATCTTTGTTAGCTGCCCCTTTTATCCATACAACAATCAGTAGAGTGCAGTGAGAAACATTTTCTTTTACTGGAGCTGGCAGACACTTACACAGATAAAGGGCTCAACCTCGACCAATTTCACAATCAGGCTGAAATTTCGGCCAATTTGGGTGTTGTTTGAAGTGTAGTTTGAAAGGGCTGCAGCAGCTGATCAACTGCCTGAAACATCTGGTTCTTGGATGATGAGCTGGATTTCCAGCATAAGTGAAGTTTTGGTTGACTGTTTTGCAGTTTTAGAGCAGTAGCACAGTCTGAAATCCCAGATGCTGCTGTCAAAGCATCAGTGATTAACTGTAGTCAACTTGTTTTAATACTACTGGAGGAGTGTGTTATATGTTGCTGCTTAGACTGTAGACTTGACTGCAGTTATGCAAGTCTTAAATTCTATTCTTTTTTTCTTCTTGCTTTTCTTTCACAGTAGAACTGCACAAAGCAAACACTTCTGTGCACTCTGTCAGAACTGGTGATGACACAGTTGTCTTGCTTGATTAAACTTTATTGGAAGTGTATCTGTACAAAATCTACCAGGGATTATCTGCTTCTGTTCAGCATGAGCTTCTACATCATTGCCTGTCAACTGATCCATATAGTGTGGGTAAGTTGTGGGTTCTTGACGAATAGAAACTTGTAGAGGTAGTTGACACGATGTACAACACAAACTCACAATGTCTGTCGAACTTAAAACTATCCTATTACAATCCCTGAAATACACTCACACTCTCAGTAAAGTCACATTACTAATGCACTAATGCATTTCAGGCCATGAGTAATATTAAAATAATTCACAACAAGCATCAACAGCAACCCACCACTAAACTCTGTTTATAAGGGAAATGTTATAAATTTTCACAATGTACATTTATGGCCATCCCTTAATTTAAAAAAAAAAAAAAAAAAAGGAGTATGACATAGCAACTCGCCAAGTGAGGCTGACCTGTAGGCAGGCTGGCTGTGGAGGAAGAAGTGCAGGAGGGAGAAGGGTGTATGGCTACTGATGCTGCAGGTTCAGTAGCAGTGGGACGTCCCGTGGTGGTGAGAGGCAGGGTCCCTGTGGGCAGAGGCTGGCCCCTCTTCAACAGCTGTTTGTGCTCCTGCTGGCGGAAGCGAGGGGGCACCTCTCTAGGCGGGTAACGCTGCTGGAGCAGAGTTTGAGGCTGCTGTGCTGTCTGTGGCTGACCTCCGGAGGGGGTGCGCTTGCCATTGCCACTGCTTGGGGGTACAGACGGGACAGCGCTGGGGTTGACGGGGGGAAGAGGAGGGGTGGGGTCGAGCTTGGCAGAGTCTGGCACTGTAGAGGTGGGAGGGTGGTGGGGAGACAGGTAACAAGAGAGCAGAAATTCAGGATCGGGAGGTAAAGGAGCATTAGGCAAAGCAGAGTTGCTGGTTGCACACTGGTACCAAATCAATTATTGTCTAATTAGTAAAGAAGCTGCGTTTTTAATGATTGTTTAATTAAAACTGTTGTTATATTTGATTTGACACAAAACAATGATTAAAAAAACAATGTATTACTTTTGGTTGCTGGTCCATATACCTTATAGCACAATCACCAGTACAGTTTTTTTAGAGAGTTGCTGTGGGTGAGCATTTCCTCCTCTACCTCTTTTTAAAAGTCATGGTCACTTTTGGATGAGGAACGTAATGTTAAATTCAGAAAGGCAAATGAGGAGATGTCTAAAAATGCACAAGATTTGCTGTCTCTTTAGGCTCCCTGAAGCTTAACTCTAGGCAGTGGTCAGTCTAAACACATGGCTGCTCTTTGGAGAACCAGAAGACTGTAATAATCTCAGGGTGGTACTGTAATAAAGAGCCAAGACATACAACTCTCACAGTCTGCCATCCAGCCTGGTCACAGATTAGAAGTGATGAGAAGGTCAAGTACGAGATAATGGACTTAGATCTGTGTGCTGCATTATTGTGGGCTACTGTCTCCGTCAGGACAGTTCTTTTAAGAGTGCTAAGCACCATCAACATATGATAGTCATGGTCTGTGGCAGGTTGAGGCCCCTTAAATGATCCCCTCTCAGGGCTCTACTGAAGCTGTTAGTCATTAACTGCTTGTACAGCTGCTGAAACCAAGTTTTCATGTCCCACTAGCTTTAGTTTACCATAGCAACAGTGTGGTTCTTGAGACATGTTCTATGTCTCTCCTTCTCTCTCTCTCTCTCTCTCTCTCTCTCTCACTCACTCACTCACTCACTCACTCACTCACTCACTCACTCACTAACACACTAACACACACTCACACACACACCAGGGAATTAATGGCATTCGGGGCTACGGCATCTTAGCAGTTATTGACGACTCTAAGTAAGTCAATTATTTGATTTTTTTTTTTAATCCAATAAAAGTGATCAATGTTGGCAAAAAATCTCAAATACGGCCAGTTGAAGGGATAACTTTCGTAGATGAGACCAATCAAGTGTGATTTGGAACAGCCGAGCCTTTGAATGGCTCAGGCAGACTATTTGCAAATGTGGTCTTATTGGACTAAATGCCTATCTAGCTTGTCTGAGTCTGCTTGTTTTGTCAGAGCTGGGGATACTGTTTGACTGTAGTAACAACGCAACTCCCTTCGTGCAAGAATAGCAGGAGTCTTTCCTACTCTAAATACCTTAAATTCTTTTTACATAGAAAATGAATTGCTAAATAATCTATGTCTGCTCTGGCAAAGTATTCCCACTCTGTTTTAGGAGTCAAGAGCTTGGAGTGTTGGGCCTAATTAAGGCCAAATCAAGTGTTTCAGCAAAAATGCAAGGCTGTCATTTGTTTTAATGTAGGTCGTCTGTGGTGGTGTAGACTGCAGGGGTTCCGAAAAAAAAGAAAAAAAAAACCCACAATGGCCATGCCACAGAAAGTTTAAGTAGAGTTAACTTCTGAAGAAACAACTCGATGCCATGCTGAGATGACACATTAGCTGATGGGACAATCAGACTGAGCAGGGCTGAATAATGATGCCATGAGGGAGAACAGAGAGGTTCATTTACATTTTCAAATGGGACAACACTCCCACACCACTGCATGAGCCTGCGGTGTCACACATGACAACACTCACCCACTATTTGTGAAAACCCCTACATAAACACAAATACAGACACAGCCAAACTACAGACACCTGATGATGGTCATTTGATGATTACGAACCCAATCATCATTATCTTTTTTGCTATATTTTTGGTGTCTCCAAACTCCAGAAGAAAATATCTGGCTCTTTAGCTGCTAAATGCTCCACTTTGTTTACCATCTACTTACTGTCTGCCGCTGTTTGGTGTTGAGCTTTGAGCTAAACAATGAGCTGAAACTCACTAACACTCAGTAAAGCCAGGGGAGCTGCAGATCTGGATGATAATTCTCTATTTGTTCATTACCACGAGCAATGCCTCTTGTAATCATTTGATAAATATTGCTAGAAAATATTGATTTTAAGCACAGCTTTGCATTCAGATCTGAGTGTTGTGAACAAAAAGCTTTAAAGAGTTAAGTCCTCAACAGGCTAATATACTGCAGCTGAATGCGGAAGTTAAGGTTAGAGGTCTATGCTAAGTAAAACAGGATGATCACCTTGAGGTCAAAGAGCCGCTGCTGTGTGAGATGCATTATGGGACATAAAGCACATGGGATAATCGCCTCAGTACATTTGATTACATAATAGAATGAGCTGGTAAGCCAGACTATAAACAGGATACAAAAAATGTGTTAGAAACCTACACATACCCCATGGGAACAAACCCAAACATCAGCTGATCCAGCATAATGTGCACTCTTACTAGTTATAAAATACAGAGAGGACAGAGGGGGGAAAAAAAACTTGTAAAGCCAGCAACCAAAAGAAAAAAAAAACCTTTGTGTGGCCTAAATGAGTTATAAAGAGCAGTGCTTTGCCACTGGCTGCCATCCCGAGTGTGTGCAGTGAAGCAATGAATAACTCGCACACATGCGGCCAGCCCGACACACACAAAAACAAAGAGTTATGTAATGCTGAGGCCCACACTGAGGGGAGAGGACAGGATGGTGTCGTAGAATTCACACAGCCCTGTATATACTGACAGACACGTCCTTTCACATGCAACAACCTTCTTTTCCTCCTTTTCCTGTATATATTTATGCCTATCATGCATGTATGTGGGGTAGGGGGTAAAGGGAGGGTGGTTTCCTCCGTAAATTTAGCCCCCAGTACCTCAGCCTCCCTTATGGGCTACAACCATCGTCTTTATGATCTAATCCAGCTTCACCCGAATCTGTCTGCGTGTCTCCCTCTCCCTGCAGCTCAGGAATCAGGGGGGAAGCTCTAGAGCTTGAGCTCGCCTCTCATCGGATTTCTCTACATCTGCTCCATTTCCTCTCTGTTCTTGTGCTTTATCCCTCCCAACCCTCCTGTGCTCTCCTCTCCTCCATTCTCCTTCATACAGTGTGATCTGCTCTTATCCTCCTGTCATTACTATTGTATTAGGGGTGGCAGATGACACAATAATTCTCAACCAATTCTCCCCACTGATTTTAAGAGGTGATTTCTGCTTAAAACAGAGGACTTAGTGCTTGTGTCACAATGTATAATAACGGTTATGAGGGCGATCATTATACAGTTGGGACTCTGGTGTGTGACGTAGATTCTTCTGGAAGCTGGGGGAAGGGGGACGCTGGCTGCACGGTCAGCCAATCAGAGGGAAGAGACAAGAAGGGGAGAGGGAGGGAGCAAGAGAGCAAAAGGGAGAGCTGACGCACAGGAGGAAGGGAAGGAGGTAGAGCAGGAAGGGTATGTGATGAAGAGAATGGTGTGTGTGTGTGTGTGTGTGTGTAAGACAGTCTCCACCCCCTCGCGCGCCACTGTTAGC
Source organism: Acanthurus lineatus (assembly GCA_029814665.1). NCBI lineage: Eukaryota > Metazoa > Chordata > Actinopteri > Acanthuriformes > Acanthuridae > Acanthurus > Acanthurus lineatus. The sequence goes on along the minus strand of JAPZDV010000009.1, from coordinate 12,754,742 downwards.
GCAACTCTCACTGCCTGAAATCAGCTTGAGTTTAAATCCTCTTACAATTAGAACACTATTTGCCTATAGTATGTCGCGCTTTGCTGGATTCTTCCTGTCAAAAGAATGACATAAGTCCTGCATGTTTAGCAACATCAGAGTGACTGATGCATTAAAGAAAAATGTTCTCATAACTGCAATATTGTTAATGATGGAATTCATGGGGGGTAGTAGAAGACAAAAACAAACATTCCTCTTGCATCGACAAGGTGTGGTTTATTAAGCACGAGTCTCACAAGGCAGTGCTTTGTTGAAAAAAAGTGAGATGGAGTAAAAAGAGATCAGAGCCACTTGCTCTGACAGCCTATTTGCAAAAACACAGTCCTCAGCTGTGTGGGTGCACAGGAGAATTCCCAGTTCATCAAAGATGCACATCAAACCGTGGCCTTGGGGCTGTGTGTGCTTCACGCAGAGAAAGACATCCCATTTTACACTTTAAAAGAGCTCTTAATTTTCTGAGAAAAAAGATGATAGCATGCTTGCCTGACTGTTTAAGACTCAGAGGTTAGAGGAGGTTGTCTGGTAAGATAACAGAGAACTGAAGGTAGTTGGAAGAGAAGAAGTTGATGAAGATCACTGATGCTTCCTTTCTGTCTCTCTCTTAGGCTAAAGCAGAAAAGCAGGCCACATGACCTTGAAGATGAAGGATTCTTTTGGCTTGTGAATTTGAGCAAGAAGGTCCAATAACAGACATTACATAAAAAATGCATACTTGCATAAGTAGACTTTCCCATGCAAGTACAGTTTAAAGCACCTGTAATTTTTTATTTTATTTACGTCAGTCATGACGTCTTGTATTCATCTGTTGTTAAACAATTACATCAACAGTTGAATAAAATGAGATACACTTATTTAATTAATTTACACACTCCTTATCATGCTTCCATTATCAGTAACGGCGACTGACAGGCAAAATACACACGCCTACAAAGTGCTGGTCATATGAACTTCTTACAGCATTTCAATATTTAAAAGTTAGGATGCATTTTTCTCTTTGCTGAAAAATGTATTACTGTGCGCAGCATACCATATAGCAATTGATACTGGCACAGCTTTAAATTTGGATCTGAGTAGAAGTAATTGGGAGATGGATCACAGCCTATTAGTGCACTTCTACCTTGAGATTTAATAATAGCACCATGCTGACTCTGCTTCCCATTCATGGCAGTGGATAGCTTTGCTCTTGGGTGGAGTGTGTACACAGATAGGTATGCTAAAGTTCTGTTTGTGAGTGATTATGAGCTTTCCACAGCTGAGCCTTTAATCAGCCAAGTTAAGGCCTGAATGAAGCTTTTACAAACCACCTAAAGAACATCTTGCTGCTCTTAACAGTGTTGCTGTGGCTCAGTGTCCATAAAGATGCCTGATTCCTCTCTTGCAAGCAGGTTCATTGGCTTCATCTGCTGCCAAGTGACAAATGTGGTCTATTGTTCAATAGAATGTAAGCCCGGCTGAAAATTCTGTGTAAACACTGTGACTGATTAAAGTTTAATGAAATAATAAAATGTGGAGGAATCTATAAGTCAATCTTAAGTTACCTACACTGACAGAAAATCCACACCAAAACACAATAATGGATCTGTTCCTTTTTTTTTTCAAGTAAAATGTTGTCTATAGCCATCTCATCCATGAGCTTCAAAAATTTACATTTTTTTCATGATGCATGCTGTATCTTTGGTGAACATTATTTCAAGTGTATCATATATCTGGTATGCTGCCAAAGTGTCAGTACACTACTCTACCTTGTAATTGAAGTAAAAAAGGAAACATGGAAATGAATCGTGAGCGAGGAAAAGAGGCATGTCTTCAGGGTTCTCCATCTCTTTCCTCTTGTGGGCTTTAAAATGTGAGCAACGAGCCTCACATGAGAGAAGATTAAAGAGCTTAATTAGAAGTGAATAAATATGACACTGTATTTAAGAGGGAAAACCCTCCCTCACTGCATCACATTCAACACTGACAAAAATGCTACTTAAAAAGCACTTGATGTCTGAAGTAGAGTATAAAAAAGGCCATATATAGGTCAGAGTATTATTTAAAAAAGCCGTCTGATATCTGAATAGTGCAAAAAATCACACACCTGAGTGGTGCAATATTCCCCAAGTTAACACTTGTTATTATGCCAAAAACAATCACTCTCATTTATGTATCTAACCTATTCTAAAAATTTTGAAATGTCCCCATAATAACCAGATGACAGATTAAAAGCAGGCATATGCTGCTGCCCTCAGATGAGAGGTGAAGGACAGAGACAGGCAGCGTCTCTGGACTCACTCCCCTGTCTATGACTTTTTGTGCCAACAGCTGCAGGCAGACCAGAGCCCACTGTGTGTTATGATTTGGAGGAAGTGATGTGTGAAAGAAAGTGGAACGTCTTGTCCTCCTGACCTGGGCGGCACATGCTGGGCTAACATAATTCAATAAAAAAAATGATCAAGACGAAAAAAATTAGCTTCAAACAGAAATTGCAAGATGTCGCAACTTTGGGACAATTGTCACACAAAGATGTGGACACACACAGACACACACGCATCCCACAACATGAGATACTCTAATGGTTAAATGTTTTATTTGTTCAAACTTTTTAAGTAGGATAATCCCTTTGACCTTTTCCTACAGTCAAGGGATAAAAAATGGTCCATTTGTCAAAAATATATTTTAGGATACTTCTGTCAAACCAGACTAAGCAACCTAACTTCTACCAAAAAGCCAAATACACCATTCCTCCACTTCCTTTCCAGCCAGCTCCAGAAATTCTCATAACACAATTTAATTTACAACTTATAAAACCAATTAAAGTTATATTAATATTTTCATATCCAGTCTCCAAGAGAAGAAAAATTAAGGTTTTCAGTCATTAAGAGACACAAAACTAACTGAACTCTAAGCATAAATGTGGAAGATTGACCAGAAAAAGACAGTATGTCAAAACCAGGTGCACCTGATTGTTATGTTTCTAATGATTTAAATGACTAAAGAGACAAACTAAACGTAAGAACGATAAGCTCATAGGCACAATTAATAGAATAACACTTCACAACTGCCGAAACCAGCAATTAATTCTGTTGCTCTTTCAAATGTGGTTTAACATCACCACCGCTGCATCCATTAAGAATGTACTCTTTGGGATAAGACATGTAAAAGAGGGGGCGACAATGACAAGACGCATACTGGTATAAATTCCCCCTTGAACACATCACAATTTATGACTCTCCAACACAAAGCGCTGGGCGTAATTAAGCGAATGTGAAACGGCAAATTAATCTGTTATGAAATTACTGCCGCGACACTACGTTAGAATAATGTTATCTTTTATTGCACTATTTAAATGTGTGCCTTGATGTGTATGTACAATATGTTGCATCTCTGTGACAGGGAAAAAATGCACAGCATGAACAAACCCACAATAGCTCATTAACCCTTAAAAATGAACTCTAGTACAGCTTGATGATTGAAGAGGGCCTCAGCCATGGTATACAGTTGCTATCACAGGGCTAATACTTCTTGCTGTTGAGGTTTGACTTAACTTGGAATTGGTTTGTGTTGGAAAAAAAAAACATATTCACAACAGACAAGAGTTAGTAGAAGTAGTGTGTAGTACACTGAAGATGATAAATACTTGAGTGCTATGTTGACCCACAAAGGAAAATCAAATTCAGGTAACCGAAAACAAGTTATGCTGTGACATAGTGTTAATTCATCTTGGTGGCGTATTATTTGTAGAGACTGCTACTTGATCTGATGTTATGAGTAATGATGACCAGGTAGAAAGGGGAAAGGATGAAATAAAGGCATCTTTTCTGGCACTTTTACATGGTGGATGATTTACTCAGGTTTTAAGTGAAGAAATTGCCAAAATACATTGAGTAGAATATACACTCAATGCACCTGTTTCAACTTTGTTTTAATGCAAATCTTCATATACATATGTTAGTAGCCAAATGACTTGCATAAATATGTACATTGATTATGGAAATTTCTTACAAAGTCACTTCCTGAACAAGTTCATAGATAGGAGATGGATTTAACAGCAGTTTAGCCTTTGAATTCATGCTATATACAAATATGTACAATCATATATCCTGTGGTTCGTCTGTTTTGTTTTGGAAACCTCATAATGAATTTCGCCGGAGTCTCACTACACTGAGAGACTCTTCTATTGACATTTTGTCTTGTATCATCATTCAGAGTTCAACAGACAACTTTCTGACCAGCTCATACAAATCGTAATAACTAAGAACTCATTTAAACTGAATCAAACAGGTTACGGTGTATAAGCATCTCTGTAGGTATTTTGGTATTTTGGAAGTGAATGTGGAATGTTTGCTTATCAAACTTATAACATTCCCAGTAAGACAGAGCAATCTCTCTGGTAATTGTGAGGAGCAATACAAAACTATGTAAAACTACATGTCTGTGTTTGCACAAGCACGCAGTGTACTTATACTGCTTCTGCTTGCCTGGGACATAAGGCGACTGGTAGAGTGAGAGTGTGTGTGTCAGAGAAGTGAGCCAGTAGAAGTAACCTACAAAGGGCCCCCTCAGCTGTGCCGGCAAACAGGAAACTGCTGTGCATTCTCACAGTTTCACATGGCTCCGTCTGTTTCTTCTGCTCTCCCATGCATTTTTCTAGCCCTCTCAAATAAACCAAACGCATCGTGTTTTAGCCGCCTCCTTACACTATGCATAATTTTAACCACAACATCTTTCCAATCTCTTCCCTTATGCCCACCTCTGCTCCCTATTCCCTATTGCTGGTCCCAGGGTGGGCCTCTCCGCTAGACTAGACAGGAGGTGGTGTAGTGTTACTATGGTGCTCAGGGTCTTCCTGGAGATCTCCAGTGTATGGATGCCTGTTTATTCAGCCTCCACACAATCCCTGTTCTCCTAATTAGTTCCCTGTGCACTCTTAGTTTTGATAGTGAGTTTTACTCAATTTCTTATTTTAATGGTCTTTTTATGGTGTATAAATATAAAGATGCCAAAAATAAAATAAAAGTCACATCTCTGGCATTAAAATAATATTTTTGAATACTCACTGTTTTGAAATCAATTCTAGAATACTTAAAATACTTAAAATAATCAGAATATGTTAAAAATGTGACATTTACATAGGTAAATATCACAGTAAAATGAGGTCATGGCATGTTGCTGTTCTGAGCAGCAACCAGGAAAATAACTGTGCATATCAGAGCCTGGTTTGAAATTGAGGAGAAAAGCACTGTATATAGGTCAAATTGTGGATGCTGTGAAACAACACAAAACAGATAAAGAGACAAAGAGAATACCAACACAGCAAACTCAGATCACATTCATTAGTGCAGCAAACTGTGAGTGTCTGAGAGTGACTCAGACAAGAGAAATAAGCTGGGCTGGCGAGGAGGAGAAGGAAGGGGGGGCACCTCTGTGACATTACAGTCTCATTAACTCATCCTTTAGGGAGAGAGTGGGAGGTCAAGGTACTGACCCTTGATGATGGGGAGTTCACAGTTGCATGCGCTCACAAGAGGAGAACACACGTCAACCCGCTTCATTTTACTGATATAAACAAAAAAAAGCCACTAAACTCACGCAAAGACATTTGTCTGAACACGAGCTTAAGACACAAAGACACTCACACTGTAATTAGGTGTGCACTCTCTTGTTGCCATTAAGACCATGTTGCCAAAGTCAACCAGAAGTTCTAATCAGATTTCGCCCTGCCCATCCCTTGTGAGACATTAAGTCTCTCTCCCATCTGCCTGCTCATCTAGACCAGGAGAGCTACTCCTGGGCTCATTGGCTCTCCATTGCTGCCTGCTAGCCTCTCTCTGGTCATTACAAGCACTGGCTTAGGGAGACAAAGTGAAGAGTGGGTCTGCAGCCGCCACAGTGCAAGAATTTCATATGTGTAACTTTCATACAGACGTCACCTTTCAGTCAACTTAATTTACTTCTCTTTTTTTACATTTTTGTTTTGTGGTTTCCTAGCTCTGTTTTCATCTCCTCTGAGAGCTCTCCTCACTTTTACCCTCCCAGGCATGCCCGAGGAGCCCACAGGGAGGCCTGAGGAGCAGCTGCACCTTTCCCATCCTCCTTATTAGTCTTGTATTGGCACCTGGCCTCCATTTTGGCTCAGGTAGTATGCACCACCTGGCTGCAGCTAATTTTTTTGGGTTGAAATTTTATGATAATAAAAACTATTGATTTATGTTCAAATTTCACAGCAGTGAACAGAGCTGGGGAAAAAAGCAATCTTGCACACACTTATCTAACAAATTAAAAGGATATGCAATTTAAGACACCCACACAAAAAGCTTCCCTACTATTTAAAACATCTTGACACAAACTTAAAGTAGATAACTTTGCCTGCACAGATTTGTGTTATTACATGTTCAGCATGTTCCATCACAAAAAAGCAAAATGAGATCCATGATTTAAGCCAAAAATTATACTTAATTAAGTTATTACTATGAAAATCATAAGCTAAATAAACAAGTTTAATACAAGTAGCTACAACTCACCTTTGGTTATCTGTTCTGTGGCCTGCAAATAAAGAGAAAAAATGATTAGTGATAGAAAGAAGGCTCTGAATTGCTTATAATGAGCAATAAGCAGCTTTTCCACATGTAAGTCATAATTGTGGGCCTAAGTGTTAATGCAGCATCAACATCTGAGTGGCACTGGCTGGTTCACCAGTTGCACTATAGTGCTGGAAAGACTAGCCCGAGCAATTGGAACATAATGTTCAGGGGCTGGTTTTGCTCATCTATTGAAATGCTAAGAGGTTCATGTTCTATCCTACTGCTCAAGAGGGTGACAGGGTTCACTGGGCTCGTAGCTGGAACGGGAATACAATAGCAAACACAAACGCTTCTCTTATACATTAAGAAACAAACATAAAGATTCTTTCACTAGTACTGGTGAGAGGGGTCAAGGATGCATTAAGAGGTATCATTGAGAGCAACAGGCTAACCTGTTGACACTGAAAACTGACCCTCTAAAGGAAAAAGTTTGTAAGGAGGAGGGGCAGTGGCTGGGGTATGTAGGGTCAAGATGAGGATGATGACTTGACTACATAAAGTTCTGGGTTAATGTTTCTGGGTAAACACACATGACAAAATGCAAATGGTAAATATGCATGTAATTGATGTGATGTAACTGCAGCAGAGACACAAGAACATACCGGAGAGCTGTGCTTGCTTGTGCACCATCTAACATTTACAATATTGGAGATGGTTTCACAGCAGTTTCATTTAAGATTGACTGAGAAAAAGAAAGAAGTATGGGAAGGTTTATGGGTATTTCTTATTATTGCTGGGGGAAGATGGCCACGCATGAATCTATGATGAGTTCAAGTGTGTCAAATGAGTTCACCTTTTTCTGAGCAGCGTCTTTCTTTTTTTTCTCTTCTTGCTTTTTCTTTTTCTTTTCTTCCATCAAATGGTTCTCTTCTTTTTTATGCTTCTTCTCACAGCTACAAAAAAAAGAAAAAGAGATGGTCATTGTTTTTACCCAAGCACAACTGGAGGATTTAACTACTGTGCCACAACAGGTGAACACCTGTAAAGGGATTTGTTTACATTAATTTAGCTGCACTGTTCATTGGTTATGCTTCAAGGTAAAAATCAAGTGTCAGCAGCTGCTGAAGATTATATGCTTAGTGGTAATAAAACCAACATAAAGAAGAATGTAGGATTGTTTTGCACTTGACTCTTAAGCAGAATATGACAAACTGTGGCGTTTTAAACCATGCAAACTGTGCATCTATGTGCGTTTTAGTTTGGTGGTCTTTGGGGTTGGCTCTGGAAACCATTAGAGGAGCCCTGCAGGTCTAATATACTGGGGGCCAGTGAGATGGGGCCAGTGAGATGAGGCCCCTGTTCTTTAGTCTACACACTCAGATTACAGAAAAACAATATATATTCAGGGTCTCAGATAACTTCATGCACAACTTATGTCTGCTGACAAGGTCTTTACTGCTGATTGGTGGTATCATAGAACTTCTCTGACCAGTCTTAAGAAGAAAGAAAGAAATAGACAAAAGAGTTCCCAACAGACTGTTTCATGTACAAGTACATCCTGCTGAGAGCTACTCTATCTCTCTCATAATTTTTGACAGAGGAAAATGAATATATAAAAGCTAGAAGCTGGGATTTTTTTTAATGGGCTGATGATAGAGGAATAAGCCCAGAAAAATATACAAAACTGGAATCAAGTTCCTTGAGCCTTAAATGTGAAATTGTGCATTTAACCATCAGCCTTTTCTCCTGCCATGCCTGTGCTGCTGCAGGCGACAGCGGTGTGCACCATTGCCTGGCAACAAGCGCTCCCCGAGGCCCCGGTGAGCAGTCAGGTGGAGACAGACAGCGCCCTTAAGCACTGTGTTAAAGTCAGTTTGGTTGTTGAGGTTCAGTAATGAAAATGGAAAAACAACAGGAAAGAAAATTTTGACAAGCATAAAAAACAAAGCACAATTCTGAGCTTGTCATAACACAAACAAACAAAACAAAACAAAAAATAAACACAACAACACTATCCTTACTGAGTTTCCTTGAACTTGATGGAAAATACAAGAAGTTCAACCAAAAATGTTCAAGACATTCATAGGAAGTTAGAAAACAACAACCACTATGGTGAATTTAACCAAGTTTATACTCTTGGTTATTTTGTAATTTTTTTGTAGTGACACCAGAGATTTGTGTGATGTTTTACCGTAAACATAATTCAGTCAGCATTACACGCAGTGATGGATTACTATGGGAAAATGTTGAGAATGTCTGACTAGCAATAGCTGTTCACAAGCAACCAGTATTTTCTGTATCACAGGTCAACATAGCAAAGCTTCTCAGCTGAGAACAATTAATACAAACTTTAACCTAAGTTTAAAGTTGGATACAGTAATCCACTGTTGTTTTCTATAATGCTGAAACGAGTATGAATGGTATTGAAAGACAGTGATTGGTTTAAGTAGTGGTATAAGTAATCAGCATGTGCCAATGCAGTGTAGTTTCTTGTCAGTCCTTGTAAAAATGTGAATACCTCAGATGACATCAATATAATGTTATTTGTCCCTGTGAGTAATAATAATGTATGTCTTGTGTTGCTGTGTGTAATTTTGATTGTAATGGTGCACTCTCATTATATATTCATGAGCATTCTGTGCATGGTTCCAACCTGACTGAAACTTCCAGGTTATGTGTTATGCATTCTTCAAAAAGTGACAATAAACAAGACGTCAGACTTGCATCATGGTAATAGTACACATATGCGATGGACTGTGTAGATACTAGTTTGTCCAATATGATCTTACATAGTACGCTGCAATACTTAATCATAGCAGTTGCTGCCACTGTTTACCAGGGGGCCATGGTCACCTCTGCTCTCTGACTGAAGGACTAGCATACAACACCACAGGGCAGCCCCCCATTCACTGTAAAGATCAGGCCCAATTGCATCTTCAATCTGTTCTTCGACAATGAAAAACGTACGCAGTCCGGTAATAAGGACTCAAACAAGAGCACTATATTTAATTTTTCTCAAAGGGGGACACCCATGCATTCTGTATACCGTGCATGTTATGTTACACTGTTAGTAGAAAGTCTGTATCACTTCAAATGACCAGTTTATGAGTGATGTACAAATCACACAGTCAAAGACATAAACAGCTACATAATCAAATAGGCAACAAGAAACTCAAACCCAGAAACCTGACTTGTGTTCCTAAATTACATTGTTGATGATGAACTGAATCCAGCTATGGCAAAAATTTTAGCATCCAAACAACAGTAAATGCGGCTGTTCTAAATTAACTATACATTATATTGGACTTACGTTGATGTCTAAACAACAATTTCCCATTAATCTAATCTTACTGCCAAAAATCAAAAAGTCCATTCAATTGAAAATACGTTACGAGGTCTAAATAGAAAGAAAAAAAAATCAACCATACTATCAAACAACAATCTCCCTATCAAAAGTTACTCAGCATAGTTAAATGAGGTGCACCAAATGTTTTGCCCAGTTTTTAATGTTTTCACTTCGATAACTAGTATTTGTCTAAATATAAACTTTTGAAACTACTGCCAACAAATATAAACACTGACAAATTATCTCTATATTATTTTTAGATAATAGCGCTCAAACAGACAGTTGGCTTCCTGGCTGCTGTAGCTCTAAAATGTTTGCAGAATCTGAAAACTGATTTCAGCCAATTCTTTACCACTTTAGACCAAGTGAAGGCCAAATTGAATGCCTGAGACTGGGTTATTGGAAATTGCCTCAACACAAGAACATACCGTCTCTATACACTTATCAACCAATTAACACTTATTTTTACCTCCAAAATGCTGGATATGGAACCTACTGGCACAGCTGCCATGCTAAATATAGCTGGTGCTGCTCCTTTCAAAGGCATCAGAGGGGCTTGTGTCATGTAGGATCAGAGGATCAGAGAGATGCTCCTGTTAATGTGAGCTGCTGTCGGCCTCCAACCCGGATGAAGAGAGTGAGTGCCGAGCAAAGTGTCAAAATGATTTCAGTTTAAGAAACATTTAGTCCCTGAGCAAGACAGAGAGCCTCTCTCAACGAGGGCTGCTGTTTCATTTCCAGACATCTGCTTAACATGGTCAGATGAATATCACTTGGACTCAGAGTGCTCACTGATGGTGAGATGGGGAAAATGCAGTAATGACACCTCCTGCCCATTTGGATGCTGCAGCACTTCTGACAATACAATGGCACCATTTGAGTTGGTACAAGGAAAAACAGATCCCTCTATACATTTAGGGATGGGAATTGAGAACTGATTCTAAATGGCTAGATCAATTGGAATTGAATGACTCTAAACTCATCATTCCTTTTATTGATATAAACATGGTTTTATAACAAAGGTACTTTGCAAAAGTGTAACATCATATTAAGCTGTGTATGCTGCTGAACCTGACAAAGGAGTCATGGTAAAGAGGAAGAAATGGTCCAAACCTTCTTTTTATGAAGACAGATGGCAACGGTGTTAGCTCTAATTGTCTTTGAAATGATCATCTCATGTAAGGGTGGACACACAAGCAATATGCTGAAACATTTCTATGCAACATGGGCTGACACTGCTGGAATGCTGCGTATTTCACACTGCACTCCAGTGCCACTGCCTCCAAACCAGGCATCATGTCCATTACCAAGGGCAAATATCCTTGATTATTATAACATTAGTTCCTGCAAAGGCTTTGCACATTTTTCAAATGTTGCACAAATATTCTCTCATTTCATCCATTTTAAATGATGACTGACAGATTTCTACCACAGCTAGCTCTCAGACTACAGCCAGCTCAAATCAGGTTGAATTGATGCTGAAAACCTGTGTGAGACCTCTTTTCTCCGCATGAAACAATTAATCAGGAATTGAAAGAGACTAAGACCGATAAGCAGAGTCAATAATTGCATTGTTATCAATAACTTCTTATCAATTTCCATCCCTTCATATATTACTCATTCCAAGAGTGTTTTATCAAAAGTAGACAAGTACATTAATAATGATAACATAATGCTTATTATATATACTGATAAAATACGCTACCCTACGGAGGAGGCTACAACAATGCAGCTTTCGTTCAATGTGTACTCATAATGGCAGGCTCATCTATATCATGAGCAGCTGTTTGTGATATGGAAGCACAGCTCATGTCGATATGAAGGACGTAGGTCAATGAGCTCAGCTCTGTTGTGGAATTACACCCTCCTGTCAGAACAACAGGATTAGAGCTCAGTGTCCCTCTTAAAACCAGACACTCACTCTGCTGACAAAGGAAAGCAAAAGGAAGACAAAAATACACGGTCAGACTGGGAAGAGACCAAGGACAGCTTTATAAAAGCAGTTGTAAAATTTGTAAAAAATGTAAAAAGTGGAGATAAGGAGGAATTAAAGCTAATGTGTGCAAGGTGAACTATGGATGTGTAAATGCCTGGCTGCCCCACATTGGAGCAATAGTGATGAAGGGGCTACAACTGATGGGGCTGGTTTGTGTGCATGTGTATGAGATGGGGGAAGGGGTGCTAGACGGCAGTCGCTGGGCACAGAGCCAGGAATGCCATCGCTGCAAGCCAAACAAGAGCACGGCGAGCCCTTGGGAGAACACTCGCTAGAAACCACAGCAGCCGCCACTGCTATGGCAGCATGTGCAGCCCCCTCTGCTCTTCTGCACAATCGCACTTTAGGGCAACTGTGAAAAATATTGGATATGCCACAGTGTTCTGCAGGTTTTTCAATGCACAACAAAAACAAAACAAAACAGAAGGCATAACAAAAAGCAAAAGACCAAGTTACTCAGTACTAGCTTTTAAATTGTGCGAGGGTTTAGAAACTGCTGGGTAAGCATTGACAAAGCCCTTGTGCTCTGCAAAGAGGATTGCACTCTCTAAAGTACTTGAAGCTATTCTCAGTGTGGTCAAGTTAATGCTTTCTGACCCGGCCTGACGACAAGGAAAAGAGAAACTTATGCTGTACTCCTGGCACTCTGAACTGGCCCCAAAATAACTTGTATGGACACACTCCAAAAGCACTGCCTCCAGTCCCAATGTCAGCTGTCTGCTTTAAAAGTAATGGAAATACTTTCACAAGCCTGGCTGACACTTTACTGGTCCAAAAGATCAAAGAATATCCCCAACAAATACCTTATTAAACTCCAATCACATAGCTTTTCTCATAATTTCTGCATTATACCTCATAAATTGGAAAAAAAAAAGCCTCGACATGAAGTACTTACATTCAAGGGGAAGCTCACATAACCCTGAGCGACAGGAAGACTGTTTGTGTGCTGCTGAGCAGCGTTTAAAGCAGCAATTGCCTAAAATACTGCCAACAGGTGTACAAAATTGGGGACAGGTCGTGATTTTCATGTTTTCAAATAGGCATTCCTTTTTTTAAAGTGAACGTTTTATGTGGCTAATATCTTGTCTAAAAAATATACTTCTCTTGTTTTTTCAAGCATCTGCTACTGTTTGCAATTGCATTATTACTATTGCATGTTCTTTTCTGAATGAGGGTGGCAGTAAAACATTTGGTACAGCACAGTGACACTGTGAGGTTGACTGGATGCCAGTTTACACACAGGAAAGACATGCAGAAACAACTACAGCCATCAAAAACTTTTGTGTTAAAGTGTGTCAAAAAACTGAACAAAATGAGGTGCATAACAGCCATCCTCAAAGCTGGTTCATTACAACTCAACAACTTTCCACAGTCATGGGAAGGCAAAGCATCCAGCAGGTGAAGGGCACTGGAGAAGTTGAGTTTGATTATAGAAGTTCAAAACAAACGATGGCACTCATCTCAAACATGATAGTTAAAACATGCTTCACTGTCTGATCAAGAAAAAAACATTTCTGCAAAACTGAATAAACTATATGATGATGGTGCAAATGGGTTTCATACTTGGTTGGTTGACACTTGACAGTGTTGGGACAGATCTCTCTGACCACAGAGACAAGGCTTGAACACCCAATGCCTTTACAAATTATAACTACGGAGTCTTCAAAAACTAACACAGCATAAATTGAAACAACATTTGAGAAAACTACTGGCTTCAAAAAATGTCAGAACAGAAAATTGTTTCTTTGACAGCTATTAAATGCTTTTAACAGAATGCAAGCTCATCATTTCCACTGAAGACTCCAGCTAAGCATCTGATCACTGACACCAAATAACCTGCCAAACCAAATGACACAATCTGGCAAAATGCCCCCCAGCCCTCAATCCAGCGCTAAGAAAAAAGCCATTGAGAATGTAGAACTGAAGGTTAGTCGATGACCTAAGCCTTATAGTAATCACAGTATTTAGTGGCCTGTTTTTGTTATCAAGCCCTCTTTGGCGCCTCCCTTTGAATACACACTGCCTTTTTCAGAGGCTTGGGTGCTGACTGGGGCCCCTGACCCGGCAGGGATAGAAAAGACCCCCACCCCCTTCTCTTTTCCACCACCATCTCTTCATCCCTTGCCAGGTCCAGGTCCAGTTTGAGACTCTTAACACATTAGTAAAACCGGCAGGCAACAAAGCTTACGTCAGCCTGCCTTTTACATGCATCAGGGTGCTGGCATTCCCCGTTTGTACACACTGCCTTCTCCATTAGCACTGCGTGTCAAGCTGCAGCAGGAGCTGGGCAATGATGGTCATCTCTATGGTGAGGGGAAAACAGGAAGGAAGTAATCACTGATGCATCATATCTCAAGGATTACACTCTCTGATGCACAAACCGTGGACTAGCTTGTTAAATTTCCAAGAGACACAATTCAAATAAATTATTTATCACGTTAGAGCGATGAAACGTATAAGACAGATGTCTCTGTCTCTAATTTGCTTAGTATTTGCTGCATAGAAAATAGCAATTTCAACATCTTTTAATAAAGACCAGCAAGTACCAAGCTACTTACTATTCAGCTCAATGGAGAAGGATGCAGAGGCAATAGCTGCTCTTAGCAAATGAAAGCAACCGTCTGCGTACAGGAGTACAGTGATTAAACTCGGCTTGCTAATGCGTTTACAGTTAATCAGGTGATGCATATTGGATCCAGGTAGCTCTCCCTGCAGCACGGAGCATGTTTTGTGAGAATGAGCTGCAACAATACCCGTGTCAGCTCACCTACACACCAATGAAACGGCAAGCTTTCAACCAATGCCCACGAAGCTACTACAAACACAACTCAAGACGCAATAACACAGGGTGCCCTTGGATCATTTGAACTGTGAAGCCACTGTGCTGGTTAGGCCGACTAGTCGAAGTTACTGTTAAGCCACTAACGTTAAAATCTTTGAAATCAGTGCAACGGTTAGCATAGCATGCACTAACTATCAGTAAGGACCCATATGTCACCGGCAACTGCCACACACAGCACTCGAAGCGAAGAAAACATTGATGTCAAAGTGGGCTGAGCTGAAAATATTTTCGTTCACATCACAGCTGCCATATTTCACGTCTAAATTCCGCATATTTCCGCAAGTGGAGAGCGACTAGGTGCAAAAATGTCGTGCTAAGCGCCCGAAAGGGATTAATAAATCCTACCATGAAGGGTTCAGGAGGTTCTCGTTGGCGACGGAGCCTCTGCAGCCATTTTGTAGTAACTGACCGGAGCAGCAGCTCGAGACAGTTGAATCGGTGGTAACGGGGGGAGGGAGGTGGAGCCTCGCTTGTCCACGTGACCTTTAATAACAAAACAAACTGGTCCCACTTCCCAATGCTCCACCCCCGGCGTTTCCATGACAACTGCAGTCCCTCCATCACTCCTCGCTCTGCACTGATGCGCTCGAGCTTTCAGCTGGGTGCCCTCGTGCCTCCCCTTTCCTTATCATAGGCCTATATAGCCTAAGATGGACGTAAGCAAGTATACGAGTCTAATCACACGTGAAAAGTAACTTGTTGTACGAACACTGTAGCAACTGAGCCCTTTGATTGTGCAACATGCAACCCGTGTAATTTTTTTTACACCAATAGAGGGCACAGTTTCTACTATGAACCAATATCTCGTTTTTCTCCACAATGCGCTGCTGTTACAGTGTCATTTTTAATTTGATATTTTGATTTTAAATAACAGACAACCAAATACATTACTTAAGTACTATACTTCAGTTCTAGGGCACCAGTACCTTGCCCATGTATTTCCATTTTAAGTTACATTACACTCAAATGCATGTTATAATGTGAAATCCATAAATACTTGTAACAATTCAGATTTTTCTTGAGAATTGAGAATTTTTGAGAATCCTAATAAATAATCAGTGTCTGCTCTGGGCCACTTGTCATTTTTGAGATGTCTATAAGTGGCTAAAGTCAGATTTACCCTTTTAATTTCTGAGATAGTTTAAATAAAAATAATGACAAACATGTAAAATATTTCACAATCAGAGAAGATTAGAGATTCATAAAAAAAACTAAAATAAAGTACTGTAGTAGAAGGTTGCCTTTTTTTTCTATTGGCCTTCTCCACCATTAATCATCTCCCGACCCCTGAGATTCATTGTGGGACCTTTTGCTGGGGGCTCAGCCCCTTGGTTGGCAACTGCTGGTCTAAACTACCTAACTAATAAAATATTTATATATAGCTCCACCCTTACCAGCTACAACAGTAAAATGCTGCTTAAGCACTGATGCATCAGTATTAACAATCTATTACAATCACATATGGGAATATACCAGTCACAGGGGAGGTTTTTCTGCAGAACAAGTACTTTAACTTTTAATTTCTTTAGTATAGTTTGCTACTAATTTACTTGAGTAGAATTTAATGATTAGCTGGTAGATCTCCCAGCCAGCAGGCGTGTAGAAACCTTGGACATGTCAACAGTGTATAAATATGTGGAGAGATTGAGCAAACAGAGAGAGTTCGTATGACGAATAAGAACAGTACATGGTGGTAAAGAGGAGTTATGTAGCCAAAGTCCTGTCAGTGTTTCAATGCACCTTGTAGTCGCTTGACATTTTCCAGGATCCATAGTTTTCATATAAGCTTCTAGTGTTTACTCTGTACTTACATGAAGTGCACATCTATCCTTGCTGGAAATAGATCCCTACTCAATCATAAGGATCAAAATCAGTATTGTTAGTACTATCTTCACACATGTTCTATGTGAATATTATTTATAAATCTACAAATTCGTAATTTGTCATATTAGGGCTTTAAAATAAAATTGATCATTCGAGAAATAGTTTAGAGAAGTGATTTTTCTGTATTTTTGCATGAACTCCAAACAGGCAACAAACATATATATTACTGGTTGTAAAGCTTTGCTACATCTATCATTTTAGGGGGTTACAGTAATGGTACCATAATTACATCTTACAAGTTTATGTTTCATTTCAAGGGCAGTATAATGGATTTATGCATGGAACAATGTATAAAGAAAGAGGTTGCAACACAGTAGATGAACCTCAACTCACTAAATTCAAGTGTATTTTCAATACGCTACTTAAATGAGTCACTTCTGCATGTCAATATCTTGGTCACTGTGACATGAGAAATTCCCCCTGTGCATGGCTTAGTGGAGACCTTATCTCCGTTATAGAAGTGAGGAGAAACCGATAGGACTGGAGTGCTTGCCAGGCCAATATGTCACCACTCAATGAGCTAGACCTGGTGTTGAATAAATGCCCTTGTCTGGATCTCATTATCAGACACTGAAGTCCACTCTGAATGAGACTCTGGTGGCATCTAATGGGGAAATGAATCTGGAAACATCAAATGGTGAACACCCACTAGAAATAACTCTGAATCTGATTACAAAGCAGGGTGATCACCACCGTGTGCTCGCAATTACAAAGCCATCTGTACTCGGTGTCAGGGGCATATGGATTATGGTGTCACCCACATCTGGATAACCGCAGAGATATGCATTATAGTGACGGTGGCAAAACACAATTATTCAGTCTACAAGATGATGAAGTGCAGGGGGATAAGTGTGTAGAGAGGAAAGGAGTGGAGGCACTAATCACCCAACGAGGTGATGAATTTCTGTGTATCATGACAGTGGATATAAATAATCTATTGCCTGTTTCTTTTAAATTTTCATGTGTGCAATATTATCGCATAAACCTCTGACCACATGATGGTGATACCCTCCTCTTTTCATACAATTCATAATTTTTAAAGGATTTATTTAACCATGTTGTGATCCTGCATTTCTAACATTTGAGCTGTCAGTGTAACGAATGTTCAGGGATGAGTAGAATGCCTTGATTAGGGAGGAAGTTTAATTTGATCATTGGCTGTCTAAAAATGTAGCTAAAAATAAGTAGAGATAAAGAATCAGAGATGCTTTCCTAGAAACAGAATTCGCAGGAGCTACTCACTGTAGTGTGACAAGAAGTTTGTCCTCTTGACAGCAGTGCTTGGTGGTAAGCTGGTTAGTGCTTTGTTGGGAACCCCCTCTGTATCTTCAGCCGATATCACTGGGTCACATGTGAAGACAGAAGGATTTCAACTGTGAGCTCTCCTCAGCAACCAACCATCTTGAGCTGGTCTGAGCTGCTACTGCAATCTTCCTGCAAGCTTCCAAGCTTATCTTTTTCAAGAAATAGTGCTCTGATGTTGCTGGGAAACCATGATAGGCAGCTTCCATAAGGATACGGCTGCTTGCCATCCTTTGACAAGAGCCTTATCAATCAGATCCTGGTAGTCTGTCCTTTACGGTTGGTAGGAGATGGCTAGCCTGTCCTCCCAGGGTATTGCAAGTTTAGCAACTAAGATGGTTTTTGTCCTCCTGGATCACAGAACCATGTCTGGTCTGAGTGGGGTTACTGCCACCTCCTCTGGTAAGATGAGACTCTTTTTCAGGTCAGCTTGCATCTCTCAGTCTGATGCCTGATGCAAAATGAAGGTGGGGGGTCTTGGCAGTGGTTCTTGCCACAGGAGCCTTTTCACCTTCTCTTTGGAAGTTGACAGGTTTAGATGGTGATGCCTGATGTTTGCTGGCTTTGACCTTCTAGAGTTATGGGGCACTGTGGTCGGCCTCCTGGCCTTGGTCACCAACTGACAACAGGTACTATCAAACATAAACTCAGATGTAGCTCTTTGGGGAGTAGCAGAAGCTTTGCGTTAATGCAGTTGCTCCTTGCACTCAGACTTGGTTTGGCGACATTTCACATTCTTGAGTAATCCACCACAGATGCTGCATCTTCTTTTAGTTTTACCTTCCTGTCTTGCTGCATCCAAACTCACAGTCCTTGCACCATTGTGGGGGTCTTTGGCTGTGTGATCCGTCCTAAACAGAAGATTATCCTCTTCTCCTCCGCGGTCCGCCTGAGGGTTTTCTCTGTTTGGTATTGTAGCTTGTGCAGTGCTCCTGGTTGCCGTAACACTCTTGCATGTCATTATTCTGAGCTGTTTTTCATTCTTTTATGGATGTCACAGCAGTGCAGAGGAAATAAATATCAGATGCTTTGCTAGAAGCAGATGTGCAATATATGTAGTTATACTTTGTAGTTCACTTAAATACTTTTTAACTATTTAAACTTAAGAGAAAAATAAAACCACTTGCCAATACGTTGACTGCTGTCCCCATTTTGTCTCATTTTATGTAGCTATATAAATGCTGGTCTTGCTAAATGGTGTATTATCCACCTTCACTTAAATACAGCTGACACCAGGATGGCTCCATATGTCACATAATATGTTTTTGTAATATCTGTAACAATCCTGATACTGTTTTGCAAAGAAAGGCCAAACAGACATTTTAAAGACTATGTTTCTGATGTGTACATGGATTGAGTATCAGGCCCTGATATTAAATGTCAGAAAGATAGATTAGTGATGCAGATATGTGGCAACTTGTTCAACAACTGTTTGTAGGATAGGATTGACCAGTTAACCACAAAGCATTTGAAGAACCTTTCTAAATTAATGTTTAATTGTGTATAACACATTATAAGCTATGATATTGGGATTCAAGACATCAAACTTTGCCATCTCCACTGTGGATGTTAACAGCATTGATCAGTGCGTGCAGCCAGTCAATGCGAAAACTGAGAAATTCAATTATGACCCCAGCAAGCTGACTTCTGTGGCGGAGGGTAAAGTTCATTGGTCGGATTGTTACCATATCAACCTGCCCCTGTGAGGAGTGCAGGGGGGTTAATCAAAGCACTGTTTTATACCACAGAGAAGGCGAGTCTGGGAGAACTCCTGGGAGACAGTTTGTATTGATTGTGTTAATGGTTAGACCTGAGATGAAAACTTATGACATACACACAGTATAAATATTATAGGTTATAGGTGAACATGCTGTCTTTATGATATAATGCTTTTTAAGAGTGCATATTTGTAACTTTAACTCAAAAGATTTAAAAAAAATCCACATACTCTTAAGTCTGCAACATTTTCCATATGCTAAATCAGTGGTGAACTGTTACTATGTTGATTCACAAAAATATTGTATGTAAATGCAAATTTGAGCAGTTTGCACAGTACTTAAATATTTCTTATATTATTACTGTGTACTATTACTTAATTATACTAATGATTATTCTGTAGCTTTTGCAGTGGTTTACATACACACCATATAATAATGTCATGAAATATGATGCACTGTTAGAGGTAAAGCAACCTAAGAATGACTGTAGAAAAGTCAAAGTTTGGCTTTACAACAGTGAAATTAGATTTAAAAAAAATTGATTAATAAGTTTTAAAAAATCCAATTACACACCATATGTAACATAACATTCACAGGAGCCCATTTGTTCAAATTTGGAGTACTTTTAGTTTTGATGCCTTAGATGACATTTTAAATGCAGTAGTTATTATCTTGAAGTGGTTTATTTTTGTATTGACATATGTGTATTTCTCTTTCAAAACAGGAAAGCTGATTTTTTTTTGATAAATTTTCTTGGTAAAGAAAAGGGAGTATTAATAAAACAGTAATATGAATGTGAGATGAAAAAAAATAATGCTCCATTAGCAAAAGGTCTTAAATTTTAAACATGTACAATAATTTGCCAGATGTGTGTAAAATATTCACTTTGTAGACAAAGCAAACATTCCTACAGAGGCTACATCTCCTCTACCTCTTTGCCAATATTGATGCATTATTCCTGTATTTGAGCAGTCATATGACAACCACTGGAGGCTCCATGACTCCAAGCTAGATCTTATGTTTGAAGTGTAGTGAGACAGCAGGTGACAGTGTATCTGCCTGAAGCGTGGCCGTCAGAGTGAGTAAATAATGACATTGCTTATGTCAGTGTCTGTCTCTGCAAACTGAGGGGAGTCCATGGAGTCCATCAGCATAAGTCTGATGTGTTTCAGGACAAGTTTCTGTGTTTCAGTGCTAAAAAACTTGGCTTCGTGCTCATCCCAAATTTGTTTGAAACACACAAACACAGTAATTTTTTTTAACCCATCCCTTGGCACAGCAGATTTTTCCTCCTATAGTCCATAAGTGGGAGAGTGATCTAATGCAGGGGTATTTTCTCACAGAGGCTGGGGAAATGTTGGTGTTAGAAAGAGGAGCTGAGGCAAATGATAAATGGAAAGCAATGATAATCCACAATGGCCAGACATTACAAGCATGAAAAATATTTCTTCTTCACACCCTAAAGGCAAAAAACCATTCATTTATTCCATATATAACCATAAATCATCAAAAACAACAACAATAATTGTACACAAGGCCTCCACTAAACCTCATTCAAACAATAAAAAACAAATGCAAATGGAGCTATTGATAGACTATGGCTCTGTTTTTCGCGTGGCAGTCATTTTACCATGTCTGTCACTGATGTTTAAGTTCCAAATAAGAGAAGACTTGATTAGTTTGAGTGATACATCATCATACTTCACCTCATAGATTATGCAGTAATAGAAAGAGAGATAAGTGATGGTGCTGTGCAGCTAATCAGACGTGAGCTGTGTGGGTGGGCAATAGCCTCCGTACAGACTGCATTGCGTTTACAGAGCAGCACTCAGCGCTAATCAGATTTATGGCATGCATAAACATAATTGTGTGCCTTTATGGATTCAATAGAACAATTAGGCTCCGGCAAACATTAATTTGCCGTCTCAGTGCTGTTTTAAGCTTGATATCTCTACTCTTTCTACTTCTTTGCTTCATGAGTAAAGCGCCTCCCATTTTCCACTTTAAGTATGAACATTACATTTTCTTATGTAAACTCAGTTAAGCACATATGTAAGAAGACAAACATACACAGACATATGAAGCACATCAATCACTCCCACAGAGAGGAGACATTGGGGGGTGGGGGGGATATAATGCGGTAATATGGAATAAAAGCTTGTCTGTCATCCTTCAATTCAGTGCATCCCATTGTTGACCGCAACTGCCAAGGTCACAATGCTGTTTGGGGTGGGGGGGTTGGGGGTTGTGGAGAGTGGCGAACGTGCTACAGTGCTAAAAGTGTCCCCCCCACCAACAGCTATGATTGTTTCTATTTTCAGTTGAGACGAGATTAAAGTCCTTGGGGGCAGAGATATCAATCTGT
Source organism: Acanthurus lineatus (assembly GCA_029814665.1). Taxonomy (NCBI): domain Eukaryota; kingdom Metazoa; phylum Chordata; class Actinopteri; order Acanthuriformes; family Acanthuridae; genus Acanthurus; species Acanthurus lineatus. The sequence goes on along the minus strand of JAPZDV010000009.1, from coordinate 12,732,747 downwards.
TGCAACATAATGAGTCTTTTCTAGTGAGCAAATAGACACTTGGGCCAACAATGGCCATGGTCGATATTTGCTTGCCACTCATGATTAGATGCACAGAAGGCAGGAGAAACACGGAGACGAATAGGCACAGAAAGATAGAGAGAGAGAGAGAGAGAATGAGAGGGGAAGGCCAGTCTTTCACTAGAAACAAAGAATTGGAAGATTTAAACTTATTTAAGTAAAGAACGGTTCCACGCTGAATACTGAATCTCTGTAAGCTGAGTACTTTCAATACAGTAAGGAAACAATGACATGTACCCTGCATATCTTAAGCTTGTGCTTTAATTCTATTGGGAGCACAAATGGATGGAATAATACTGTAATAGTAATAGTTGCGATACACACACACACACACACACACACACACACACACACACGCACCATCCTCCTCTCCCCACAGCGTCCATGTGTCAGAGTGATGAATGTCTCTTTCCTGTCAGTGACCTCCAAGGTCAGCAGTAGTGGGGCAAATGCAGCCTAGCTGCCTCATTTCCCCGGCAGCCACAGCAAGGTAACAGCTCAGGCATAATTCACCATTGCTTGGCCATGGCTCTAATCGCAAATGTAATCAAACTGGCTGGGGTGCTACGGGCTCTGCAGCGCTGGTTTGGACTAGAGCAGGGTGGGTTGGGCTTAAAGGGGAATTTGTGTGACTGTTTTTGAAGCTGGAGCATGCAGTCTGTATACATGTCCACGTCTCTGATGCATTATGTTCATGGTAATCTACATAAAGTCTTTATTGCACCACATCATGCTATAGAGCATTGCACTTACATTACTGTCAAGTCCACCATCTGCCTAGACGACATACAGCGGTGTGTTGGCATACGTGAACAGATGAGCACATAGTGGACTCACTCCATGCTTCACTACACACACGTGTAGTTGCACCAAAGAGAAAAGAAGAGCTTATTAATTAAAAATGCAATAGAAACATGCAGAGTGAGGAGCTGATTGGTCACAAACTCTGGGAGCATAAAGTAAAACTCCATATGCCAGGTGCCAAAAGACCCATTTGTTCCATTCCGTCATGTGTGCCACCTCTGCCATGGGACGTGCTTGTAAATTATACATAAGTATGTCATTACGCACTGAAGCCAATGACAGAGGCCTAATGAAAATGGGCAGCCTCGCCGTCTGCAGCATCCTCTCACTGGAGAGATCCTATCTAGGCCACAGCATCAATCTTCCTGTCAGCGCCGCAGCAACCACTATCTTTGCCTCGCCATCATAAACAGATATATTATTCATGAATTAGCATTATTGTCCACTTAATTATTCAGTAGGTCCTAATCATCCGGCAGATAATCTATTCCAGGTCGTGGGAAATTAGATAAGGAAATATAACATGGTTTCAAGGGTCTCACCGTCTTGAGTAGAGCATGGAGTGTTTTCTGCTTGAGTGGGTATGAATTTATGAGAGGTGAAGTGTGTGTGGAAAGTGTGTTTTGGGAGAATTTTTTTTCAATATTGGTTAAAAAAAAAAAAAATGGGATGAAAGAAGGGATAAAGCAGACAAGACAAAGAGCCAAACAAGCCTGAGATGTATATAGATTAATGGGACAATAAGATGTGATTTTACAAGGATGATAAATTACAATTAGCACCCTGAGGACTGTGGATGCCTCAGTCGTAATGAGTGCATTAATTTCAGAAATCTTCTGTCAATAAAGGTAAAGACTGTCCTTAAGGCAAAACAAAGATAAACACTTACTAATGATAATTAACATAATGATAGTTGCACATACACTGTTGCATTTTGAACTAAGCACACACACAGAAAAAAAAAGGAAAAGGAAAATCCTCTTTGTGCTATTAAACCCCAACCGTCATTATTTCTCCATGTGCTTCTCTTTTATAGTACATTCACCTCTGGCTAAATGCTCTCTAACCTATCACCTCATCTTCCCTTCCTGCACCCATCTACCTTGTCCTCTTTCTCCCTCCTTGTTTTCTAGTCCAAGCACATACACCACAGAGGGCAATGAATCATTCATAGCAGCACATAAAGCCCTCGGCCTTCTCCCCAGAGAGAGAGAGAGAGAGAGAGAGAGAGAGAGAGAGAGAGAGAGAGAGAGAGAGAGAGAGAGAGAGAGAGAAAGAGCGAGAGAGAGCCAGACAGAAAGACAGTGCGACAAGCAGAGACAGGAGAGAGAGAGAAAGAAAGGAGGCTCGTACAGGAGACATGAGAAATGAAATGGGTTGAGATGGAAGACAATGCTATGTGATACATTAAATAGATGTTCCGATTTAAAGCATCATATGTGGAGGGCGGTTAAAATATTTGACAATCTACGGAATATCATATGAACAGCTTTCACATGTTATTATTTTATGTATGTATTTATTAATATGTCAAATTAAAGGCCTTTTTGTTAAAAGACATGTCTACAGTATATTCTTGCATACATGCAGTAAGCATGAAGCAGGTATGAAACTGTTTGAACTCTGAGCTGCAGCTTTGATAGAGTCAAAGCTGGACCAAATGAGGCTAAAGCCAATACAAGTACAAGATTGAGATGTTTTGGAGAAGTTTTTGTCTGGTATATCCTCTCAGTGCAACAATATGTAAAAGCACAACAGATTAAACAGATCACTTTTTTACTGTATATGGACGTGAGTCCACCAAAAACGTATTCTGAATTATTTAATTTTAATGCAAATATGGACTGTGAGAATAGAGTCAGAATTATGATGAATTTTGAGCATTACAGTGCTAATTTCTTTTAAAAATTATATAAGCCTTTTTGAAATTTCCTATCACAATTGCCTAGTTGTTGACAATCTCCCTACTTCAGCCGTTTGTCCAGTAGTTTAAGCTAACTGCTCAGACTTTCTTGCTTGGCTGTAAACTTATTTTTACACACAGAAAGCCACAGAAAGACTACAGAAATCATTTCTGGCATGGAACAGCCCTGTGTGTACAGTAGCATCTGTTCATCGCAGCCCAAGGATATCCATTCCTATAACTCTGGTCAGTAGACCTAAGGCTAGTAATACACTTACTGTCCCCTGAGACCACCCCATGTGGTGCAGCAGAGGGACTCAAACAACACACAAAGACACAGTGACAGAAGCGAACACGTGGTGGAAGAGAGCAGTCTCGATTTCTGTTAAAAAGCAAAGCTGTCCTTGTGTCTGTGATAATATCAGCAGCAGGAGAGTCGAGTTGAAGGTTGAGAGGCGGACAGGATTGCATGAAGCATGTTAAAGTCCCCATTCTTTCATCAGCTCTGTATGGATTTTCCATTTCCCCTGTGTGAAAAGCGCTCCACTCTCCTCTTTCTCTCCTCATATTCTCCCATTCTCCTCTTCACCTTTCCTCTCTTACCCTTACTTACCTATCAAAACAGTAAAAATAAAATAGCCTGTTTGGCTTGCATTATTACATTCCCAGCTACGCCAGTTCATTTCCCTTGGGGGAACTTAATCAGTGAAATCAGTTGCTGCGTTGTTCGTTTGCAACACTCTTGAATCACAAAATACTCTAAATCTGCAAAATTAAAAGACCCTTTTAAGAAGTGCTCTGCAGCAGATCATAGATCTCTTTGTGGCCTCTTAAAATATTAGGCTGACTTATAGCCGTGCCACAGTGGAGAAAACACAGATATTGATTTCACAAGCATTTTGTATTTGATATTTGAATTCACTAGCATATTAGAAAATGAGAGAATAAGCAGGTTATCCATCATATAAGCCATAATATCAGAGCACTTTATTTTTGTCAAATGTTGAGAAAGACTTCTGCAGACAGGCTGTTCACACACCCACTGGATGGCCATTTAATCAGGAGGAAAACCCAGCAGCCTGTGTGACAAGCACAGTCAGATGAGTGCTGGAAAGTACCAGAGAGTTGCAAGGAAAAAAGACAACGACAAGTTGTTTGTAAATCTGTTGGTACAGGCACGGACAAGCACGCTACAGAAGAGCACATGAGATTTTGCACCAAATGCACAGAAATCACAGATCTGAATTTGCAATTGTTTCTGCCATTGCCCTTTACTCACTGAGTGCTCAAACTCTCAACGCTCAAAGGCTAAAACAGGACAAACCACACAAATATGAGTGGAGTAACAAGTGTTGTTAAGTCTTCAACTATCTCCCATCTTCTGCAAAAGCTTATTTTTCCATCTTTAGTCTCTTTCTGTAATGCATTCACTCAGCAGGGCCTTGCTCTGCTCCTCTCCTGTCTACTTTTCTCTTGTATACAAATGCCTTTAATGTCTTCACTGGGAGTCTGACGGCACTATATGTGTGTGTGTTTTATATATGTGTGTATTAGTTCCACTGTTTTCGTGACAAGCTCTAAAACTCCTAATTGCTTCACTACAGCTTGAGCTGTTGGGACAGACCCTCTACCTCTCATCCTGTTTTTACTCTTTTCAATGAAGAGGGAGAAAAGAGAGAGGCGGAGACAGAGACAGAGAGATGAAACGAGGGGGTTAAAAAGAGAGAGAATGTGGAGACAGATGTAATGTGAGAGAGACAGTAATGAGTATCACCTATGTATGAGAATCTGAGAGAAGAATGAGCAAAAAGTGAGATGATAGAGAACAAAGAACAGGTTGGTACTGAGATACACACTTATAGGAAAAGCTGTCTTCCTTTCTCCAAAGTTACATACCTGAGACACTTTGCTATTACTACATTCCTTTTCATTGCAGCCTGAAAGAAAATTTCAAATCCGTTTATTAATTTATCGTCTGGGCATGCAATGTGGCTTTATCATGTGAACAGCACAAAGGAGAAGAGAAATCATTATTATCACCTGGAGGAACCACGAATATCAGCAAGTTGATTACACACTCAGCTCATATAATTCCCTGCAATAAGCTCATAAAGTTAAAATGTTTAATACATTAACACTTTTATTGAAGGGTACATAAAAAAGAGGTACTAGTATGGTAGATGCATCCAAGTGTGACAGCTGTTGTTAAAATGTGCTTTTCTCCAGCTTGTCGGCTCGTAGTTACAAGCCCAGTTGGAGTTTGGTATTAGAAGAGGGTCTCACTATTTACCTTAATAAAACGGTCAGTAAGAAAATCCCCTGTGTTCTCTTGTTAGCTTTTAGGAGAAGGCAGTCGGCTAGACAGCTTGGCCCAAGGGGCGCAGCTAACTCACTCAGCTAAGCCCCCCTCCCCACTTCTGGTTGCCATAGAAATAACAGGAAGGAGATGCAGAACCTACCAAATGGAAAATGTCAATTGCTGCAGATATGTATGTAGATATAGGCATTGAGTGAGGGGGATCCAGGTGGGGGTCTGGCAGAGAGAGGAGAGGCTGAGTGGATGCTGATGTTCCCACCTTTATTTAAATAAAATCTGGACACGGCTCGCATCTGTCTCTATTTCTGTCCCCTGTCATTGACAGAGACAAACATAGTCAGTGAATTAATGCAGGTTACACAGTAGTGATCAGGTGCTGAGTGTGAAAAGTGAGAGGTGTCAGGGAAGTGGGGGGTTTCTAAGGCAGCATAGAGGAGTTAACTCCCCCCTATAATCCACGTATTGATCCCTCTTCTCGACCCGAGCCAAGATCAATACAGGCAATAAAACCAAACCCAGTAGCCTCTCTGGGGAACTGTGACAGAGCCTCAGGCGAGATGTGTGTGCATGTGCACATAAATCTCTCTGTTTGTCAGCAGTGGACTGTGTGAGCTGATGGTGTGTGTGCGTGTGTGTGTGTGTGTTCTCCAACACACATCAGTCAACTGGACAGTCCTCGGCGGCTGTCATGTGTGCTTCCCTCTCGGGACACTCTGAACATTCAACACGACAAAACAGTCAGTGTGCTGCATAAATGATCAGACAGCTGCTGAGGCTTCAACCAAAGAGAAGCTGTAGCACAACATATGCTATCATCCCCCTTTCACTTACACATTGTGCATAAATGTGTAATTGCATAGATGCATTTACTCTCTAAAAGTGTTCCATAAGGGCAAACACAAACAGACATGTACAGACACTTTGAGACACACTAACACTCACGGGCGAGTCATACAGGCACTGAAATCTTCAGTGTTGTTTTTCTAATGTTAGCAACAAATACAGTAAATTCCAAATCTTCTCATATCCTTTATTCACTATTACTCACAGAAAATGTTGATACTCCTGTTACATTCAACAGAGACACTCAGCCATAAACAAGCAAACACACATGAATCCTATGCTTTAGCACACGCACAATAAACAGATGAAGTCATGCATGCAGCAATATAAAAAAATCTGGTAAAGTCTTAGTATACATTAGGCTATTTGCATTAACACACAAACACACAATCACACACACACACACATATACAGATTCAAATAGCACTGAGCACAGAAAAGCAATTTTCCTAACCCCGAATAAAACTATGAATTAACTATGAAATTATAGTGGGGAGGATGTTTATAATTCACTATACATCACAGGGTTTGTTATTGTTGCTACCCCCATCCCCTCGGTAATCATCATTACTTTTATTGTGGCTGTTAGCGTAGCATCATTAGCATACTGTATTGCAGTGGGTGAGGGGAGACCTGAGGTGGATTGTGATGCTCACATTATTGTCATCTTGGGCCAAAACTATTATTACCCAGGCAACACAATTATGCAATTTTGCATCTTTTAATATCTGTTGGAAATAACTTCAATCAAATTCATGAGGTGTGTGAGGTGCACTGGCAGAGTATTTTATATTTATGGAAATCAGCCCATGAAAATCCCATTTCTGTGATTAGACATCTCCCAGGCAGCAGTTAATGCTATTAGCAGCAAATATTATGCATCATTTGTATGTGCAAGTCTATACAGTGTTTTTTTTTTTTTTTGGTTTGTTTTTTTCTTGGGGATGGTTTTGCAATAAACACAATACACAAGACTTAAGCATATGCTTGTAAACAGTAATGAAATTTGACCTGATGGTGGGCTCCTGGCCATCCACGCTGATCCTCAGCAGTAGCAACTGCAGCAGAAAGACAGGAGGAGAAAGACGATACAGGCAGAGGAAAGTAACCAAAAAGAAGGATGAGAGGATCAATCAAACAGCAGGATGACAACTAAAAAGATGGAAATTTTGAAGGAGAGAAAAGCATAGGAAACGGATGTGGAAAAAATAAAACCTTAAAATCAGACAGATGGGCAGACAGACTGAGACACAGGAGCTGTAATATTAAAGAGTAGCAGAGTGTTGAGCCGGGCAGACGAGCCAAGCCTGTGATAACTTGACAAATCCCAGTGCTTGTGCTCTTGAGAGGATTGAGCTTCATTAACAGATAAAGAGTGGAGGAGACAGAGAAGAAGAGAGAAGGGGGGTGACGGGAGACGGGTTCGCTCTTTGTTCCACAGCTTTAACTTATTTCGCTGTTATCTGCTTCAGGGAGCTTTATTTGATGACGTGACCTTTAAGTTGCTGGAACATGAGTTGACAATGAGTACAAGTTTCCGACAGTATGTTGATGTGTCTTTCATCTCTCACTAGGATGCTTTCTTATCACATCCCCTCCTGCAGTGGAAAGGATAAATAAAGGTGTGCATGCATGTGTGTGTGTGTGAGAGAGAAAATTTAAATGTGTCAAAGAAGTTAATATGCTGTATTAACAAATAGCACACTTTAAAAACTGCACACTTGATCTGTTGCTAAATTAAAGCCCAAGTGGCATAAAAACACACTCAGTCAATTCAATCAATTTAAAGTAGATAAAAAAAAAATCATCTTGAGGATTAAAGGAGCTGCTTGCAATTTTGTCTGATATTCTTACGGCTATTCCCTCCTGTTTGTTCAGACAGAAGATGAAGCTGTATTAGAGGTGGTATGATTGCATAAATAGTCAATGGAGAGACATGAGAATGAGTGAATAAACCCAAAGATGTGAGAATGACGTCAAAACAAGTCTGTGAGAGTTTTAGATGTTTCATCTGAAATGAAAACTGACAACGAATGGAAAAGGAAATGAAAAAAAAACCCAAAGGAATTAAAAGAAATAATTAGGTAACTACTGTTTAGCCAGAAATGGTCCAGGCACCAGAGTAAAATGCTGACCCTGTACTGTACTTTTCATTACACCACAGATTTAATATATTTGTATGTTTCATACATATCCAACCATGACCCCACAAATCAAAGTAGCATAGTTCAAGTTAAATGTTTGTGGCAGCTAAACCAGGTATTTTACCAAACCTTAACTTCAGAAAAGTGACAACTTAAAAGTGAAGATTGAAACATAAAGTTTCATTATCAAGGAATGTAAAAACATTTTGTAAAAAACATAAAAAATGGATTCTCCCTATTGTGACGTCGGATGCTGGGTCGAACATAAACACATGCTCACTGCTGTTGACATCTAGCTAATAGCTAACATTAACATAATTTTTTTTTTAAATTTATATCAGGTGTGATATAACACCCAGGAGTCAAATTTACACATATGATGCGAGGTGAAAAGTTCCTACATGGCTCTCTAAACTCACTGTAAGGTTACAGCCTGCAACCAGTTAGCATAGCATAAAGACTGAACGCAGGTGGGATTAGCCTGTCTCTGTTCAGCAGTGACTTTTAACACTAACAAAGCAACCTTAAGCAGAAATATCTTTTTTTTACCCTTTGGTTCTTGTAAGAATTAATCAAACAAACTAACAGGTGCTGGAGGTGGATATTAATGTTAAATAGGGACAGTATTTATGCTAAGCTAAGGTACTCTAGCCATCTGCTAACCGTAGTTCAATGAAAAAATATGAGGGGTATTAATTTTCTCATCCAGGTCAATGCAAGTTGTCAAAAAAAATATTTTCCTAAATGTGCAACCCTTCTTTTAAGAGAGAAAATTTAAACAGTGGGTTTATGGGTCAATATGAGGCACTTTTCACCTCATCAATCCCAGACTTCCCTGTTAATCCCTGGAGAGGTCAGAGGTCAGGGCTTCAGACAGACCAGCCCAGACATGACCCCTGACATTTTTAACCTTCACACAACTGCTGATCAGTAACCAAATTGGCTGCCATACAATCTTTGAGCACCTCCAACAGAAAAGTTTGTCCCATTTTGCATTATTAATACGATGATACTGGTAGGAGTCAAATAGTATGTACTGCAGTAGCCTACTGGTTGAAAAATGCTATGAATACAGTTCACAGCTTTTTGCACTATTTTAAGCTCCAGACTCAGTAGTGAAATAAAGGAGAGTCTTTTATCTTTACATCATTACACACAGTTTTGTTTGGATGAAGCCCCAGGTCTTTGTTGTTAGCTGCCAACTTTCAAATTTGCTTTGATTATGCCCTTTTCCATTAAAGATGAAAACCTGATAATACTTTCAGTAAAGAAACAAAATATGTGTATATGCAGTTATAGAACGTGCGTTTATTATCACAGAGTGAAAGTAGGTAGGGTGTGAAGAGGATGATGAACAAGGGTGTTATTTATAAACCACAGATCAATAACCATTAAAATTTTAATTTCGATGCAATAGGGGTTAGCCTGTGTGTTTGTGAATGTGTGTGAAAAGTCAATGAGAGAGCGAGGAAGAAAGAGGACAAGAGGGGGAAAATTTCTACCATGATTCTGTTTGGACATTATTTGTAAATGCACACACACACACATTGAACTCGTGTTAATTTTCAGCACTGCACATCCCTTCATTCCAATGATGAATGGATGCTAAGGTTTTCCTTTCTAATCGATTCTCTCTCAGGTGATTGAATGAGATTTCCTAAGAGAGATTTAAATTGATATCATGACCTTTTGTGAGAAAAACTGGAGTAAAACATGTTGCCTGTACTAAAGACAGCGCATGCTCCTTGTTTCTACACTTATTTACCTTTTTATATCCAGAATCTCAAATATCCTCCATATCCATATTCTTGTAATATCTTTTTTCTCTCTGTGCTTGCTAATAAATTGGAAACATCAAAGGTTTTTTTAGCACAGATGGTAACACAGGTTTGTTTTGACCACAGTATTGTGAGAGGAAGACTGAGGAGCAACTCTTTTTTTCCATTTCTCTAAGTTATTCAGAGACTATGTGGACTAAAATAACATTATTTAAAAAAAAAAATCTATCTTTTATCTGTCTGCTAATTACTCATAACCATTTTAAGATGATTAAGTATGACATATCATTCAAAATGCTTATGTAACTGAGCTTATTTAAATTAATGTTTAGTTTGACTTTTCTCACAAGATATGTAAGTATAAAAGTATACATAAGAATGAAACAGTATTCTTTTTTATTTGTTAAAGCCATAGAATTTTTTATTTTAATATGAATTGACTATCCTAATGTACCTCACATTGCCTCACAACGACTTTCATATGTTGTACAAATAATATAGTGTGGTCTTTTTTCCATATGGCTGCCTCGTGTTTGGACAGGTGCAACAATTTGTTGTTACCATCCCCACTGTCAACCATGACAGAACAACATAGACACACTGACCTTGATACGTGCAAACCATGTGACTAAGAGGTAAACAAAACAATGATTTAAACTTATGACATTCACCTCAGCTGTACTTTGTACTTTATGCTAATTGCCAAATGCTAAACTTCAACCCTGAAGTTAGAATTTAGCTCAAAGCACTGCTTTGCTTATGTACAGCCTCACAGAGCTGCTATCATGGCTAGTTTAAAAAAACAAAACAAAGAACAGAATGTCTTATTATTGACCTGGAGAATCTACCTCCAGAGGTCATTTCTTTGCTCAAGAGCCCCCCATGTATCTTCCTCCATTAAGCCTCCAATCAGGCTGCTGTGATCCTCTGTGCTCTGTCTAAGTCCTAATGTACTGAGGCCTGGGTGGGCAGTGAGTTAATTGCCATTTTGTTTGGCACCACGACAGAGACTGAATGCAAAACAGAGCAGTTTCCCTGGTAACCCAGATTAAATACAATGTCTGACAGGTAACAGATGTTTGATGGTTGATTGTGTTAGTTGGGTGAAATGTCATTGTGTGGGATGTCAATTTTTCCCAGTGAGCTCTGAGATGTCTGGAAAACACCTAGCAGTCGCAGCTCTGAAACCTGATATTGACTGACGAAGCTGCGGTTTGGTCACAGCTCTGCCTGTAGACGGAAAGTAATCATGGTGAGTTACACTTCATCTCTCGCTCGCTCTCATTCTCTCCCTGATCAAACATTAACTCCACGGGGAGTCATAGACACACACTGAGAACACCTGTACTCCTCACCACACAATCACAGCAGTCTGTATGTGTGTGTGTGTGTGTGTGAGAGTGTGTGTGCTTGCATGGATGCTGAGCAGCATCTGCCTTTGAAACCAAGAGAGTGAGAGAAACACGCAGACGACGGCGATGCAACAGAGAGATACAAAGCAAACACAAAGGAAGAGCCCATCCAGAAATCAGAGAGGACAAACTCACAAGCACACCGTCCGCTGACACCTCGCTGGGAATGAATCTGTGCCTGGCTGAGTCCAGGCATCAACTGGGGATGGAGAGGGGATTACAGCCGAACGGCCTATTCTTCTCTCTGCAGCAGCCGGCCAGACAGCCAGCCGGCTCGCTGAGATGAGCTCTATTCACCATTCCTATCTCGTAGCTGCAGCCCTGCAGGCTCATCCATCTCCATTTCCCACTCCCTGTCGTTGTGTCTCCAGCACCAGCTCAGCCTTAATCAATCTAATTACCAACCGCAGAATGGACCCCAGACCCATCTACCTGTCTGCTAAACCTTCCAGACGTTCTGACTGCCTTCGCTTCAAACATTCCCCTCCTCTGTAGAGCTTGATTAAAAAGCATCTCGATTATTTGATGGTTTACAGTGAAAACAAGAGAAATAAACAGGGAATGAAAGTGAGTTTTTTGACTACTCACTTGGGAAGTGGAAGAAACATTCATATGTTCAGTTGTTGCATCATATGTACATTTTGTGCAAAATCAAAAAAGAAAAGAAGAATTTTTAAAAAAGCAAATTGACATGTTTTATATTTACATTTACTCAAAACAAAATTTATTTGTTTTAGGTAATTTGGTGGTAATATTTGTAGTTGTCGGCTTTTAAAGATAAAGATTAAATTAAAGATTAAATTAAATTTAAAGATTCAAAGATGCCATTCAGTGATTCAAATTATTGTAGGACATGGTTGAGGTTAGCTGAGTGCTCATATTTAGAAAATAGGTGATAAGTTAGAAGCTCTCAAAGTTTTTTGGAAAATTTTATCATATAAAATATATATAAATATTTTTTTAAAAAACAAACGAAAGTTTCCCTAAATAAACCAAATATTAACACTGATTTAAGATACACACTTCTAGTTTAATGCACAGTAAGAGAGTTAAAAAAAAATAAACTTGCATGTTCTTGCCTACAACTTACTGATTGTTACAAAAGGATCAAATCACATTCCTACTAGGCCTTTATAATATTAAGTGTGACCAAGCGAGGAGGGAAAATTAGTCTTTGATTTCTCTCTCTCTCGCGCACCCTCTGACAATGGCAAGCTAATTAAACTCCTGGCATTTCATATTCATGACTAATTAGCTAAACGAGATGGCAGCTCCAAAGTGGGCTGCTCTTAATTAAGCCGGAGAATTTGAGTTACACCTTGGTGCGGAGGTGCATGTCTCTACGTACATATATTGTGTGTGTGTGTGTGTGTGTGTGTGTGTGTGTGTGTGTGTGTTCACATCTATTCATCTTGTCCGCTGCCCTGACATTTTCCAAGAAACCGACCCCTGTCTCAGAGGAGTCAGAGGGTAAAAGGTCATTTATTGCTGCCTGTTTGTACTGCACTGTACACACCATCTGTGTTCCTCCATCATGTCTGCAGTCCTATCTTACGCCTCTAATGATCCAAGTGTTTTTACAGTGATTCATTTTACACAACGGCTTAAAGAATAAAATGGTGCCAACTGTGAGAAACTACAATTGTAGAAGGTTCCATGTTAAATGTTCATGTAAATCACCTTTTTTAAATCACAAAAAGTAATTAACACACTTGTTTTAAAATGGGATTTAAAAGTCACAGGTCACATCTTTGTTTTTTTTTCTTTCTCTTAATATTTTTTTGTTTTTGCCCTGATCCAGATGAACAGTTAGTCTGTTAAGCCAGTTGTTAAGACGGTTGTAGCTGCTCAGCCTGTCTGTGGTGGTTGGAGAGGTGGATGTGGATGTGGATGTGGTTGTTTCTTTGGGTATGGCTACAGTCATGTTTGTTTCTATAGAAGCTGAACCACCAGATTTTAACCACAGAGCTTCTGCCATGTATGACAGACATGTTACCAATGCACCACATGAGATCAAAAACAGCTTCATCACAGTGCTCATCCAGCACAGCCATGTCCATCTACTACACCTTTACTCTCCTGCATGCAGCTACAACATGCTGTAAAAACTGTGTCACAGTCATGATAACCATAAAAATCATAAACTCCTACTGAGAACAACAATTTTGATGCAGAGGGATCTGCAGAAATATGAGAGATGAGGTTAAATTAGTCAAGAAAAAAAAAATCCCAGCCAACATTCAGGGACTTTCTGAGAAACTCAGCAATAAGCAGAACTCTCTACTTTTAGTATATAAAAAGATTATTAAGTGCTTAAAGAGACGCATTATATCACTGTGTCTTTTTTTGGATCAACACATAATTTTCTGCCAATTTTAGTCATAGCCCAGAACTTTTAGACATCAGATGATGCTGTTTTTGTAGAAGATTGATCCCTGATAGGAAATGTGACAATTATTTCTAAAGTAAATATAAAAAAATCTCTTACACAAGCAAAAGCAAGCTTTTTCTGAACTTGATGAAGATGTTTATGTCATGCTGTCTCTGTTCCTGTGGATTGGCATTAGCTCGACTGGCATCATGTCAGCTTTCCAACAAGAGATTAGCAAGATAATCACAGCTAAATCTCTGCTGCTGCACAAACCGATTAGATATCAATATTGTTGAGGACGAAGTTGGTAAGACAAGCACTCTCAAAGGTTTAGGCAAAAGTTTGACAAATTTGAATAAATGAAAAGAACGATGGCACTCATTTGTTAAATATGAAAGCTACTGTATATCCAGCAGCCGGTTAGCATAGCTTAGCCCAAAAACAGAAACGGGAAAACAACCACTGATTCACTTTTACAAAAACCGCTTCATTAAAAAAATACAATTTGCCATTTTACAGTTTTTGTTTACGGGTTATGTAACTGTCAGCAAACCCAGCTGGTTGCCTGGCAACTGCTTAATTAAAATAGTCATCACATAGCCACCAATTCAACGGCAAATTGTCATTTTTTATACTTTTGAAGTTTTTTTTGTAGCAAAACTATTTAACTATTCCTTTAAGCTTGTGAGGCATAATCACAGAATTGATTGTTGCTTTCCGTGTCTCTGTCATTCTCTCTGGTCCTCTGTGCCTGTGAGACTGTATTAATTTGGTGTATTAGGGTTTATATGCGTGCATCCCCGCAGCAGGGGCCATTAATGCTGAAAAGAAAGCTGTTGTTTTGTCAACTCCACAGCAGGATAAACAACTCCCTCAGGCCTCTGTCTGCTCCCCACAGCACAGCTCAGACACACCGTTTAACCAGCTCCCATTTAGTTATATTATGATTTTCAGGTTGACTGTTTCTGAGACACACACAAACACAAACATCCACACACATATAGGACTTACACAGTTTTGTTGTCTCAATTGTTCAGATAAGAGAAAGCTGATGCATACATTTTAGTCTATGGATAAAAAGAGATTCAAAACATTTTTTTTTGCCAGTATATAAGCGTTTACTCCTTTGTTTTGCGCATTTTTTAGGTATTCTTGTGCATAAGATCTTAACTTTGTGGAGTAAGAAGCAGAGGTCTGGAGAAAAGAAGAAAGAAGAGAGTGATGAAGAGAGGATGAGAAAGAACAGACAGGTAGGAATTAATTTCAATCCCCTGTTCAGATTCCCGGGATCTCAGCCAGAATATCCTCTTTCATTCTTTACAAGATTCCCAAATCCTGGATAAATCCAGAGCAAGACTTTAGTGCAGTGCAAACCTCTGTCTGACTTCCTGGAGATTTGCATCCTTCAAAGCTCTCAGAGCCTGACCGCCTTCATGTGGTCCTCTTGGACTGATGCTGAACTGCACTGCTGTGAAAGAGGCACCAGCCCATCTGTGCATCACAGCCACCGTGAAGCCATGCAGGCACTACAGACCAAAAAAGAAAGGTCGTTCTTTTGCATATTTTATCTCTAATTTTTAACAAATCATTCACACTAAACATCGCAAGTGACTATTTTTCAAAGCTTATAATGTTTCAGATTCATTTTTACAAGCAGCAGCTGGTTTCAGCTCATTAACTGTGGCAACTTTTTTTCCGGTGAACCTTTGGGTGACATTTTTTAATACGATATTGTGAAGATAAAGCTGAAAGCTAGGTTTCAAAAGGTTACTCCAACATCTGTTTTAAGCAATTTTCCCTGATTTTTGAAAATATGCTTGTTGATTTTCTTGTTGAGAAACTTCCTGGAGAACAGTAAATGCGGGTAGATGAGCTATCTTACTCTTATATATTTTTGTCTTGATGCTAAGTTTGCCAGCTACATATTTACTGTAAATAATTGAAAATTTGTCTTTCTCACTTAATCTCAAGAAAGGTGACAAAAAACACAATAAACATATTTCCTAAAACCCTTTACAAGTTGATATTTGCATATTTTCTCTTTTCCATATCTGATTTTGGGATGCAATGGTACTCAGCTCTCAGCTGAAGTCAGAGGAAATCTTCCAGAGGAAATCCATTATCTTTATCCATCCTTATCCAGGAACA
>JAPZDV010000009.1:12702731-12716867 GCA_029814665.1 Acanthurus lineatus | reverse complement strand
ATGCTTGTTGATTTTCTTGTTGAGAAACTTCCTGGAGAACAGTAAATGCGGGTAGATTAGCTATCTTACTCTTATATATTTTTATATATTTTTATATATATATATTTTATATATTGATGCTAAGTTTGCCAGCTACATATTTACTGTAAATAATTGAAAATTTGTCTTCCTCACTTAATCTCAAGAAAGGTGACAAAAAACACAATAAACATATTTCCTAAAACCCTTTTCAAATTGATATTTGCATATTTTCTCTTTTCCAGATCTGATTTTGGGATGCAATGGTATTCAGCTCTCAGCTGAAGCCAGAGGAAATCTTCCAGAGGAAATCCATTATCGTTATCCATCTTTATCCAGGAACATTAGTACTGTAACTTGTTACCTCTAACATTCCCTCTGAACACTAAAAACTATTCAGTACAGTAATCTAATTATAAACCGTATTAAAAGTAGGAAAACATACTGTATCTGTGCATCATATTCTCAGTAAAATGTCAAACTAACCAAAGCAGCGTGTTTCTAGCAGCGGGTGAGTAGGAAGAAGATTTCCATCCACTGATTTAAGGAAACCAAATCCTTTTGCTTCCATTCTTTGTATCACAGTATTTCTGCATTAACTCCTACAATCTGAAACACAATGCGGCCTCCTCTTGCGCCTCTTTGAACCCAGGCGAATGAATGAACCCAGTAATGAATGAAACCCTCCAGGGGTCCTCTGTAATGAAAGGAACCTGAGCAGGAGAGCTGTAAATAGTCAAAATTTTAAAACCACACACTTCCTTAATAAAACTGTCTCAATCAGAGTTTTCCAGGAATAACAGGGACAGAGTTTCCTCCCTGTCTTCCATGTCATTAGCATGGCTGTAAAAGCTTATTGAGGAGGAAAAAGAAAAAAGAAAGTTGTGGTCTTTTAACTGTGATATGAGTGATGGAAAGGAGTTTGGTGTTTTCAGTAGCTGGTACTGCGGAGATGATGGAGAGAAAACAGACAAATGGGTGTGAATTTGCACAATCCACACACTGCACGCACACACATACACATACACAGACCCACAACTTGAAGTCATAATAATAGATAAATCTAATTTCATGTGGGAGTATACTCTATAATATTATTACAGGACAAAACTAGACTACTTGTGTGTTGAATGTGTGTTTGTGTGTCTTTGCATGTGTTTGTGCTGGAGTGAAGGATACCATCTGTCAAATGGCTGCTGAGGCTGGCAGGCTCTAATCCACTTGTTTCTGCAGTGTGTAGATTAGCACCAGGTTAATGGATAGGCTGCCAGTGTGACACACACACACACACACACACACACACACAAACACACACACACACACACACACACACACACACACAAACACATTATTTGTAACAAAGTTTTTGGCAATGCCACTAAGATAATCAAGGTCCAATAAAAGATGTAGTTTTATAGAGAGGGACACCTTGAACATCCTGGAGGAGACAAACACGCAATGTCAAGAGAGAGGGACACATCTGTTAAATCAGTAAATTAAATTAGTCAAATGACAAATTAACCTCCAAAGTGTTGGAAAGTGGTGAACACACATCCTTGGTTGCTTTATAGAATACAAAACATTTAATTTTCTTTACTATTTGATTGTACTTTTCCCCTTTTTTTCAGTTTAGATTTTTTCTTGTGTGGCAGCAGCAACAACCAGGCATGTGAATGTCATAAAGAGACAAATGGGAATGCTTTGTATGTAACAGCACAAGTGAAAAAGCAAAAACATTGTAAACATTCAAAGCTTCTAAAATTCTGGGAATGTTTTCCATCCTGTATCTGAGCATGAGTCTACTCACAATAGTTTTTTTTAGGTGTGAATTTTTACTGATTTTCTCAGACAGTACGTGACAAGCGATGGGATGAAACATTAACATACACAGTGCATGCACAATGAAACAAATGTGGGAGGGTCATTATTTGTCCTTGAACAAATAGTATATTTTCTGCCCATTAATGCAGCCGTGTTTTACAATTTACTCTGACAAATCTGATTTTATTGGAGGGCACAAGCAGCTTGTTCTATTGCTAATCAGCCTATATTTAGGGGGGAACTTGGTATGCAGGTAAATGTGCATACTATAGAATTAGAAATATGTAATGTGGGTTTTTCCAAAATGTGCCTTTGCATATCAGACAGTGACTGAAATAGAGAATTTTCAATGTTGTGAAGGGGATCACTTAAAACTGTGCACTGTAGTTTGCATTTTGAGGCTGTTCACAATTCAGCAGATGGTGGTAATGCAACATTTTTTGGATGCCAGCTGCCATATAAAAACTCAACAGAAGAAGAAGACAACAACTGTCAGTGTTCATCAACACACTGCTTGTCTATATAAGAGTTTCTTCTCAACACATTAAAAAACTAAATAAACAGACATCAAGCTACTTTGCCATTTTGCCACCTATAAAGAAACGTAAAATCCAAACCCATGCAAAAGAAAAGACTTTTTTATGAGTGATGTTGGTGCTTGAAGTAAATGTTGAGTGCACTAACGGTTTTGTAAAACATGTTGTTAACATCAAACGAGGGCGTTACAGTCTCATTGTTCAAAGACATCGAGCACGCAAATATGACAAGCTACTGCTAACAAACAAGCTAGTTAAGCTGAAGGTGAAGTCACCTACTTGCAAAATGAGGTACAGTATAAAGGTAAATAAAGGTACGCGATAAAGGTACAATGTGAAGGATAGATAGAATAGATCAGGGGATCTATTTAAAATATGATTTTTAAAAATAATATATATAATATTCATAATAATTAATTAATAATGAATAATAATTAGTGTATAATCACTGGAAAACAGGCAATATTTTATCTATATTAGATTGAGACTTTTATATCTACAGAGGGAGCAGGTCCCCTTCCATAGAGTCCGCCATGTTTCTCTGCCATGTTTCAACAGTAGCCCAGAATGGACATACTAAGCACTGGCTCTTAAAAGTGCCTTTTGCAAGTTTCACAGCCACCACGGTTCTCCCGTATGTTCAGGAGAGGAGAGGGTGAGCAGAGGGTTATTAAGTCATGCAACATCACCGCTGGACGTCACTAAGTCTGTCACTAAAGTTTGATGTTTATAGCGTCTTTTACACAGTTGTTGTTTTAAGTTTTAAGTCAACTAAACCAGAAACACTTGAGCCAGACACAGAATTGTCAACCAAGTCATGGAGCTAGCATTAGCATAATTAGCTAACTAGTTGCAGCTGCTAAATTATACCGTCGGTAGTTGTCACTTCGGTTAGCAAAACCAACAGTCGATGGCTCGGAAAGAAAAGTCAGTTTTCTTCTGTCTTAGTGTGAAATGGAGCACCTAGTTTTTCAAAAGTCACTGTAAATTTTGAGAGGTGAAAACAAAAATTGTAATCCATGCAGTCATTGGTACATAGTTTGGCCATGGACTTTTGATTATGACGAATAAGATGCTGCTATTTTGTCAAAATTAAAGTGCTCATGGTGTCTCTGTCACATATGCAGACACACTCAGAGGCTCTGACACATAGCTTACTCAGTCCCTTTCCTCTTATTGTTTGCACAACATGAGGTAACTAAATATATCTCTCTCTTAATATGACAGTCATCGATCAATAGCGAGCTCTCCACCCACCTCTCATGGAGGAATGCAGCCAACACAGAAATGCTTTTGTTGTCAAGAGTATAGTGGGTGGAAACCTCACAGCTGCATGTGGAAACTAAGACAGAAACAACATGCACCAGGCTTAAAATTGAGTATATCAGAGTGGAGACGGAGACAGGAACAAAGTGGAGACAGAGGTGCTGTGGGACGGAGTGAAGGCGGAGGATCAGTCGAGCAGCTCGGAGTGAATTTACAGAGGGACTTTGTGCCAACATTTCTCCTCTAATAAAGAGCACGTTCTCCCTCTGCCTCGCACTGCAGGCTTAGAGAGGCTGGCTTTATTGGTTCATATCTGACTGACTGCTGCAGCCACAGGGGGAGCATGTGTGCGTTTGTGCGTGTGTGTAAGTGAAGTGGGTGGTCAGCGTTCGCCCAATATTAAACCCTCACTAAAGGCAAGTCTTTCGTACAGGATGATAGAGTGGGAGCAAAAGCCCTGAGGACAGATGTGCACATGGCAGTGAAGCAGTTTACTTTTTTTTCAGATAATCTTTTGGCATCTTCGACATAAAAGAGGCCAAGAAGGTGAACCTGGCTTAGTTTACGGTGTGGGTTTAAGGAATGTCTCCTTTAGTATCCCGTCTTCTTTCCTGCTGTAGGATTTGTTTAATTAGATGGCTATTGGAGGCTTTGTGAAGGCTTTTTCATGCCAATCAACCTAACAGTTATGATTGACAACCGCTGGGGAAATACAAGGAAACTCACACACACCTGTACTGTGTTGTTTGCAGTGTGTTTGTTCTAAATGTATCTGTAGATGGCAGTTCCACGACCTGGGTGATGAAAAGATGGACAGAATCAACCAAGACTTGATGTTTTTGGGGGCACATGGACTGTCGTCAGTTTTGAGGTCAATTTTTGGGAATGAATTGAGGGTGCAGATTCATTCAGTGTCTGTTTGTCTTCTTTCCTGCCAGATCTGACTCGAGAAAGTGTTTCCAGTCTATTTTACAGTCGAAACATTTGTCACACTTTTCTTTTTATACTTAGCAAATCTATACTTTTTTTAATTATCAGCATTGGAGCTGAGATAAGGGCTGTTTCTGTGTAGTTTTGTGTTCGCGCCTCTGTTTGTGTGTAGCGTATATGTATGTTTGTCCAGTCTAGCATCTGCACCTCCCCTCTCTGTATCACCACTGAAACTGATGTGCAACCATGGGGAAAATTAATTTCTTATTACGTGAATCTCCTGTTCAACCTGCTTTCTTCCTTCCTTGCCCAGCAACAACTTCCTTCTTTGCCACATGTACATACAAAACACACTCTTTCTCCGTGCTCCATTTGTCAACAACCTTTCCATTTTCTGCTCTGGCTTGCCTCATTTCTCATTTCTATCCTTAACTTCCATTACTATTCAGCTGCAGTCTCACCTGGCTGCATACATCAAACTGGCTTTAAAACCCTCTTTTCCAGAGAGCAGGCTGGCTTTATTCGCCCTATCTCTGATGAAATTTGCAGGCTGTCAGGAGACTTGAGCAGGAAAGTCAAACACCAATCTGGCAAGCGTGTCCTTTCTACAGGAGCACATTTAGGATTTTCCCCAGGCACATAATACACTGATTGGATCTTTTGGTGTGCTGCAAGTCCTGCATGCAGATTCTACACACAAACACAAGCACACACACACATAAACTGCAGATGAGCTTATCATAGACGAAGTGATACTTCAAAGTCCTAAACTTTCTTTTAAGCAATTCACTTCTAGCACTCACTTTCAGTTCAATATAACTGAGCGCTGATGGTCAGATTAGTTCATTTTATCTCTGTGATCCACTCAATCCTGGTTTTGTTGGAGAAATACTGTTTCTTTTAATGCCAGTGCCAAGAAGCCACCTTTCACAAATGCACTCATAATGAAGGTACCAAAATGTTTGTATAAAAAATCATATTGATGCTGTAAAAATGCCTGATTATTGAATAGAGTTGGAACTACTGTTGCTCCAAGTTGACCCCCCCCCCCCAGCAAACCATAAATGTTTCAAGTCTGCTAGAGTTCTGCTTTGATACTCTGTTAAACAAATCAGTTTAAAACTAGTTTATACCAAGACTGTAAAAGTACACATCCGGCTTAGTGAAACAAATGTGTGGCAAAAAATTAGTGACACAAGATTTTGGGATGAACACAACTCCTGTCCTCCTGATCAGGGACAAGTTATTTCAAGAGTTATTTCAAGAGTCAGTTCGAGAGTTATTCATTAACAATTATGGGAAGTACTGAATTTCCCACTTCGCTTCAGGGACTTCATGTTCCGCTGTTTAAAGGAGAGGAAATTCCCTTGTAAGACACACATTTATAATCTGTCTCTAACTGCATCTCTTCTCTGCATCTGATTATACGACTAAATCCTTTTCAAATGGCTCTAATTTCTCACCTCATCGTCCAGTTTTCTGTCTAATTCTGTCTTCCCATTCTTTCTTTCTCATCTTTTTCATTTTTTTTCCCCCTGTCCAACCCAAACTCACTCCCATCTATCAGCTCTGTTGTCGGGTTTTTACAGTGTACCATGAGACAATCAACTCCTACCAATAATCCACCTTTACCTATCTTCCCATGTATCTCAGTAGTAGAATTTGCATGAAATTCCCCATCTTACACCTGAATGCATCAGTCTGGAGAGTATTTTGGGTACAATCACAACAGCAAACAAACTTCTGATAACCCTGGAAGCACTCAGCAGCCAATATGTTATAGTTGCAATGCCACAAAAGCTGCAAATGTACTGCACATCCATCTGTTACCACTGTTGACATGTCATCTCCCCAGCCGTTCCTCATACAAACATCTTTTGATTAAAATACAACTCTCGTCTGTGCAGCTCAGTGAGTTGACCATGACACTAAATCTCAGTGCTCTGGATTAAAGCTTCCACTCACACTCTAGGTCGAAAGCAGCAGAAGAAGAGACAAAGACCAAAAACTCACAAAGCCTACAGATTCCAGACAGGCAAACATTTACACATTCTACAAGTATTCATGCATCGTTACAAGTACACAAATACATACATTAAAACAATCCCTCGCATTCATTTCAAGAACAGCAGCATAATCGCTGACACACATCTCCGACTTGTTTAATTACTCACAGTAATTAGCCAGAGGCAGGAGCTACCAACGATGCTCGCTTCGCTCTGTCTCACCTCTCTCCTCCTCTGTCTCGATCTTTCTCTCTCAAGTGCTTTCTAACAGTGTGTGTGTATTAACCAACAAGCCAGTGTTGTAAATAGAGCAGCACACTCCGACATTCTTCTATTATGATCAGTGACAGGCATCATTTGATCCGCTTGAGGAGTTTATTCCCATGATAAAGTGATCCTTTGAACTCTCTGTGTACCCATCTTTGAAATCCCCTCTCCCCTCTAAACCCCCCCAACAGTGATTTCTTTGTTTTTGCAAATCCTCACCCACACAATGTTTTCGCAAATTTTCCTATCAAACTGGCATCACATCGAACCAAGCAAACGCACTTCCTCCCTCTCTGTTCAGTTGGCTAATTGAATTTGCAGCTGACTTTTAATTAAGAGCAGGACTGATTTGCATAAAGTTGGATCATTTGCATATGTTGGGCAGCCCCTCCCCCCCTACATGTCTGAGTGCCTGGCACAGAGCCAAGAACAGGGGTGGAAACTGACACTGGAGAAAGAAAGAAAGGAAAGGCAGGAGGAAGGGATGGATGGAGGAGGAGAAGGTGAGGTGTCTGCCAACAAAAGAGAGGAGAAACAGCAGATGGGGGGGGAGGAGGAGACAAATGGGGGCAAACAACAACTCGTGCCATGAGATGGTAGAGTAAGCAAGGTAGAGACACACATAAACATTTACACACATGCACAAAGCAAAAAAAAAAAACAAATTTATGCACATGATAACTCACACACATGCACACACACACACACTGGCATTGCACTGGCACAAATATCTCCACAGATTTTGCAATCAGGTTAGCTAATTATGAATCAAAGAGGGAAAAAAAAACTATGCATGCTAAGTAGTTATACTCAAGTTACAAACAGGTGTTAATTGGAGGCACGTTGACTCTATGCAGATGAGCTGGGTTGACTCAATAACAAGATACACCGATGAAGCCCAAAGCAGTACATTTGTCAACTAACACCTGGGCAGTCATCTATGGAGGAATGCTGCAAGAGCACAGGTACTAGTGTCTGTCCAAGATCACATCTTAAAGACATTCAAAACTCACTTTTGTATCAGATATGCCAAATTAGCCTCCAAGAGCTCACTTCTCCTGAATATACTGGTACCCTGCTGTAACCATGTAATGCATATTCATGCAGTCACACATTGTATGTATTTGTCATAATGTTTCCTGTCCAGAGGGCTCGCTCTGCTCTGACAGGTCCCATCCATCACACTGTTCAAGGACTGACCAATAAGCAACCCCCTATTTATTAATGCTCATCCCATAACGCCTAGAGTGGTGTGTCTGTCTAGCAAAACCATGTGAGGGTGGGTGACATTCGTGAATCTGCAGTACAATCTGTCAGCAGGGTGGCAAAGCTGTTACGGTTTTAGCAAGCATTCAAACAGCTGGCATGGAGAAGTCTGGAGCATGTATACAGGCCGATACGCCTTGTGTATATAACTGAATATGCGTTCCAGCTGACATACATTATTCCCACAATCTGTGTAACATAAAAACCTGAAGTATAACAGTGCCTCTACATTTGGCTGTAGACAAACACACAGCCATGTAGGCAAACACTGTGCTAACCAAAACAGCTTCGTTCCATGCCTCAGTCGCCCGCCTTCATTAGTATCCAGAAAGAATGCAGCTCATTAATGAATGTCATTAAGGCAGGCGGTGAAGCGCTGGGTGGCTGCCAACAGGACGACTGCTGAGTGGCATGAAGGGAGGGGACGAGCAACGACCAGTGCAAGTATGGACATAGCTGCCTCTCTCCCAGTTGTTCCCTGGGGAGAGGGAGAAAGTTGGAGGTAAGGACTTTGAGAGTGTAGGGGTCTCAACTTATGAGTTGAGGGTACAGGGCCTTGGGGACCGAGGATGTTACAGGCTAGTGCCATCTTAATACTGCGACGATGGGGGAGGCAGACGCCATTTTAGAGGACTGATGCAGTTGTCGCCATTTTAAAAAGAGCTCTGCACAGGGAAAACAGGAATTATTAAAAAAAATGAACAGATACTGCAAACAACCTCGTAATAGAAAGGTGGGTCAATAATAGATTGATGGTCAAATCACATGAATGCATGAACTTTTTGGCTCAACAACTTTCATTTCACAAAACAACCCCAACAGACAAAGAGCATCCAGCTGTTTCGAGCAGTTTGTCAGTAGAAAAGAAAAAAAACACTAATGCTGTAGTTTGTGTTATCATATCTGTAGTTTATCTTTCATAACTACATCAATAACTATTTTGCTGTTGTAATATATGGACACCCAAAATGCTAACTGGTAATTAAAGAAAACACCTCAACTTTGGACTTGGTAACTTTATTTGTCCTTTACTTCACTTGGTTAATTTTGTAAAAAATGCAGCTATTTTCACTAATCAGTTTGTCAGCTCTGTCTGACTGTAGGCCTGCTGCTTCAGTGCGTCAGGATGTTGACATCTGCACACCATCCCTTCTGAGGATTTGTCCTCACTCATCTCTATTTCTAGAGGAGAAAACACTCATTTATGCATTCAAGTAATTAGTACAAATCAGCCATGCACTGACCTCGCATGCGGCCATATTGATTTCAGAGGCCAATCAAGGAAAAGCTTAATGACATGGCAATTAAAGTACTCTAATTTATGAATTACACCAGAGATTAAATGCGTTTGGGATCTACTGTAGTAGAAAATTATCTGAAGTGTTGTCTTCTGCACTTCGTCCTTTAGGCAGAAAATGTTTTACTGGGGGTAAACAATGTAGATTTTATAAGAAAATGTTCAATAATGAAAAAAAAAACAATCAAACAAACAAAGTATATATTTACAACTTTATTTCTTTAAAATAAGATAAAGGAAATTTGTTATTATCAATAATACAAGTACAAAAAAATGCATGAGAACACAGAGGAATATACAAGACAGAGCAGGACAGTGACAGCTTAGGGAATTATATATGATTCAAACAGATAAAGAATGTTTGTATATTATGGAAAAAAGAAGTAAAAGTGGGTCCATAGAAGAATAGACTTCTTTACCAGATAAATTCGAGGAAAGGATTGAAAATGTGTGAATGTAGCTCAATTTGGCAACAACAAACCTGCTCTCTTTCCAGTTTCAGCCAACATGCTAGCAAACAGTTGCCAATAAATAAGGCACTTGGATGAGCTCAAAAGCAGGAAAAGTATGTGTGTGAGCAAGTGTGTGTGTAAGAATAATCCGAATAAGTGTACCACAACTGATGACAAACATTCACATTTTATATCGTGCATAAATACTTATTCATCTTAAATCACTCTTAAGGTATTTCAGTTAATAAACAATGAGATTTATAACCGGGAAATTAAAAAGACATCTAGGACTTGACATCCATATTTAACATGATACAAACCTTTAACAGGTAAAGCAAAACACAGCTTGCAACAAAAAAGTAGACTCAAACATATGATGTGCTATTTAATAAACCTCTTTAGCTGAATTATGAAAAGAGAGCTGAATGGCGCTGCATCACACAGACAGACTGGTAGGACTGTATGTGTCACATGTTGGTGAGGTGCTGCCCAGCACCCTTCCAACATGCTTGTCAAAGACCATGTAGTGATCAAGTGCAACAATGAGTATCACTTCCTACACATGTTGATACAGCTGTGCTAATAGAGACGGAAAACTGTGCTTTTGTTATTGCATGAATTTGCAAATGCATAGAAAACTTAAAACTTAAAAAAATTAAATGTGGACTCGTTAAACATGATACTGATTAAGGCAGCTTTGACACTGACAGCCTCATTTCATTCTATTTGGCAGATGCCTTATGTTTGGCACCACAAGTAAAACCACAAAGGTTAAACATTAAAATCAGGAAGCAAGTAAAAAAAAGCTGCAGCACATTTCAAAGAATCAAATGTCTCTTCACTCTCTTTGTCAGCGAGAATGAGAGAATAGTGTTTGTTAATGAGGCAATAAACTAATGTGAGCAATCCATTCGTTCACCAAAGTCGTTGAAAATAAAGTCCCTCTGGCAGGCTTTTGAGTTTCTATCCCACCTGTGAAAAAGAGACGGATGGAGTGGAGGGCTGGAGAGGTGGGAAGACTGTCAATGAAGGCCAAAGTCTCATAGCAAATGAATTACACCCAGGTGAGGTCAACTGCAGTGGGACTGTGGGCGTCTACATTTCGTGAGCTGCAAGATGGTGTTCTGGGATACCGTTGGCATGAGCCACCACTGTGTTGTTCTCATTCAAGCGCCTCACACGATACATTTCATAGTGGATGCTGCTGGTGATGTCCTTAATGTTCTGCATATGGGTCCTGTGAGAAAAACACATATACACACTCATAAGAGACCAGAGAATAGATGGACAAACCTTTGTAACTTTACAAGGATATTTAAAATCCCTCTCAGCTCATGTAATTAAGTATGTTTGGGATGGAATCTGCAAACATGCTCTGACACAGCAACACAAGGCTACTTCAAAAAAATTAAGACTGAAACACACTAAAACAGAGAAACAAATTTGCCTTACCTGATGAGAAGATCCCGTAAATAGGCAAACTCACAGTGGGCTATGTTCTCAACTAAAGGAAAGAAAGAACTAATGAGTTATCAAAAATAATTGCCAGTTAAGTAAAACAGGCAAAAGTGTGTTGGTTCAAAAAAGTTTCAAATGACTAATGGACAGTCTGGCAGCCTTGAGGTTCCTAAACAGTTCTCTAAACAGTCCACTAGGTGGAGTCAGTGATCTCAGTGTGATGTCCTTGCAGACACAGAGGTACTGAGTGCCATCTCAGCACCTAGATTCACGCAACCAATGTCATCTACATAGGGTCCTCCTGTGGAGATAAGAGACTATCTGCTCAAAAAGTCCTGCCAGACATGTGTGTGTGTGTGTGTCTGCACAGCACACTGGTAGGAAATGAAACTTCCTTAATGAGACAGTTGATAGTGGGGCGGTGCCTCCCGCCTGAAGTGGATAACGTAATTGGATATTGAAGAACAATTTCTTGAGTAGGAATATATGTTATATGGAAAAAAAGAAAAGATTCTGCACTTGTACACTATTGGCCTACTGATAGAGCTTAACGGTTAAAGTTTAACTGTTCAAAACAAAGCAAAACAAACAATAACACAACACAAAAACAACTACCGATCTACTAAGCCCATGTTTCTTCATCTGATTTGTTAAATGGAACAAAAAAGCTTGAAATGCTCGACATATTTTGTTCCCTATGTGAACATCCACAGTGTATTCTTTGTGCCACAGGGAGAAGTTCGGGGTGGGGGGGATCAAGTAAACAAATCAGGCCTCTTCAGACAGACTGTGTGAGCCTGAGCCAGCTGCTCTGCGCACGACATCAGTCTGAAAACTGAATGGAGCATTGTTTTTATTGAGTGACTGCCTCAGTGAGGTCTTTACCCATCACCCTTTTGTCCTTTCTTCTAAACAAAACCACTTCCTAGTAAGTTATGTGTACACTGACAGATTCTATCCTTAATGTGTCTCTCGGAACAAATTTAAACAGAAGAACAAGATAGGGAATAAAAGAGATTAAAGCATGAGGAAAGAAGGGAATAGAGTACCTTCAATGGTCCCCCACTTGGTTTTCCTCCCCAGCAGCCTTCTGCCATTGACCTGGTACTCCTGGTCGCTGCCCACGACAGCAAATGGGATCATCTCCTGCTCAAAGTTTAAAGGTTCACATAGAGTAAAATTAGAAATTTATTAACTTAAGTTTGATTAAAAATGAGTCTGAATGAACTAAGAATGACAGCTCTCTATGAAAAGGCATCTCTGAGCATAAATGAGGATATCAGAGTTACAACCCCTGCCACATATATCTGCCTCTGAAACAACGCCCTTACCCTGATCTTCTCATTGATCATTCTGTCCTCTGCATCCTCGTCAAATTCTTTCTGAGGGTACACGTCAATCCCATTGGCTCGCAGCTCTTCCCTGATCTGGTGACAACATGTTCAAACAAAAATAAAAAAAACTTTTTATGTGCTACAGTTTTAAAAGGATTCAAGATAAGACTTTTAATTGCCTGAGTAATTAGGCAGACATGCCTGATGCAGTTTGAGAAACATCAAACAAATGTACCTAAATCAGCACAGTGTACAGATTAGGGTGGTATTAACGCTAATCTACTGTCTAATCTACTCCAAAAGTTTGGGCTTAGTCATTAATAGCTCTGTGTGTACAAACAAAACAGAAAACCTCACAAGATGGAGATCTATGCATAAACCTGTGCACACGTTGAATGTGCAATGCATGTATAAAAACAAACACACACAAGCATGCACACATAAACCAAGGAGAGTTTAGTCTCCTCATTGCTAATGAGAGGAGGGGAAATCCTGAGATCCTTGAGGACACTGCCAATAAAAACATACAAATGAACGGCTGCAGCCCTCGTAACTGTGAAGATGACGTATAAAAATCAAAGGGTAAAGAGTGTTGAAGAATCATAGAGATACCCTTGAGTTCATACACTAGGTTTTCTGAGTACAAAAGTACAAAAAAAAAAAACCAACCAAAAAAACTACAGGAATTTATCTAATCTCCAGTTCTTATACCACAAACGTGCCAAAATAAAAGCATGTAGAGGGAGACCAAAAAAAGGATATATCTGGATTATAAATGTTGATTTGATGTGGGAAAACTGAAAATTGAGATAAAGAAATTCAGTCAGAAGGATGTTACCGTCTTTTTGAAGAAGTCCCTCTCCTCCAGGGTGAGTGTATCTGCCTTTGCAATGACTGGAACAATGTTCACTACTTTACTGAGACGTCTCATGAATTCTACATCAAGAGGCCGCAGACTAAGAAGCAAAAGAGACAACATCGGAGAGATGAGAGAATGAGAGAAAGAGAAAGAGAGACAGACAGACAGATGGAAAGAGATGGAGAGAAAGAGATAGAGAGAAAGAGAAGCAGATATCAGATAAAATGAACATAAAAAACCAAATTAAATGATTTGTAACACAAAACTCTTCCACCAGAGGGCAGATGCTCCTAACAGCTCTCTGAGGACTACTGACACTGCTTACATACAGTATTTGCACTTGTAGTTGTTTCAGTCATGACCTAATCATACTATACAATGTGAGAGAACAGCTGCAGCTGAAGGACAAGTTTGAGAGGGTTTGTGATCTGTTTGAGGAGCTCAAGCCATTCCCGCAGTTTGACGAGCATTTGCATGTGGTTATTACAGTGGATTCTGAACGGGCATGGTTCATCTGTGTTTTTAGCACAGTGCACTAATAAAGCAGTGGCAATGCATCTACAGCAGATAAGCATCTGTAGGCGCTGTAGGTTTTTGTTGTCGATAGTAGTCATAGTTGTCATGAA
>JAPZDV010000009.1:12676886-12702631 GCA_029814665.1 Acanthurus lineatus | reverse complement strand
AGAACAGCTGCAGCTGAAGGACAAGTTCGAGAGGGTTTGTGATATGTTTGAGGAGCTCAAGCCATTCCCGCAGTTTGACGAGCATTTGCATGTGGTTATTACAGTGGATTCTAAACGGGCATGGTTCAACTGTGTTTTTAGCACAGAGCACTAATAAAGCAGTGGCAATGCATCTACATCAGATAAGCATCTGTAGGCGCTGTAGGTTTTTGTTGTCGATAGTAGTCATAGTTGTCATGAATGACTTTTAACACTGTGCAGTGTGGGGAACTAAGGCAGCAGAATTACAGCCAGAGCAAGAGGCAGAAAAAACAAAAGTTGTTTGAGCAATCATTTTCTATGCTATGCCTTGTTAAAATAAACAGAATTCAGAGAAGTAAAAACTCCTGCTATTCTTCCAAGAAAGCACTAATAGTCGTGTTTTTACTGCAGCCAAACAGTATCTCTAGCTCAGACAAGCTTGCTGAGGGTTTAGTAAAATCAGATTGCTGCTCATTTCTCATCTGGCACCTTTTTGACAAGAAATGATCATTATTATTGGGTGAAAAAATATGCTGCAATTAATTGATTAGGAAGTAGTTGATGCCTAAAGTGCCATGGTTGTGAGTGCCTACATTAAAGGCTAAGAGTGAAAATCTGACTGCATGCTCCCAGACAAACAAACTGTCTGTCTCACTTGTCCTTCCTGCCTCTCTCCCATTTGACTTTTTAAGGCAAACTGAGAGCAGCTGCTGGCCAGCCCATGTGACATCTGCAGTGTTGGAACAACATGAAACATTATTGGATGGGGCACAGAGACAGGGGGCCATTTCACACCAGCCCCCTGCCTGAGTAAAGACAGGCCATGACACAAGCGCAGTACTTGAATGGTGCTCCTGTGTCTGTGTGTGTGTGCTCGAACAAGGCTGACAATCCACAGCTGCTCAACATTTTCTCAAGACCAGCCTCTGCACTCGACCAGAGTTACGCAAATGCAACAGCTATAAAATGCACGATGAATCTATCACTCCATGGTCACATGACCATGCCGAGCTGATTTGTGTTTCCATTAGCAGTTTAGACACATCAAATTGCATCAAACTGCACCAGAAATGGACTGTCTGGAGTTGAGCCAAAGTGCACCGGGCATGCCTCCAAGCCGGCTGTGGTGATGTGTCACCTGCTGTGGTGAACCTGTGACAACCTCCCCTTTACCAATCAAACAATCATGTTGCGAGACTCATCTCTTTTCAAAAAAATCAAGGCTTCTACTTAAATATTATAAAAGATTAGAGCAAGTAGAAGCAGTTATAGTGAAACTTCAGATGAACCAATGAAGACAACAGGCTTTTAAATTACCTTGGTACAGTTACTTGTGGGCAACAAATGCTTACTTAAAAAGACAAATGTAATCATTTAAGGGCACACCCTTTTGTGGGTGGCCCTGTTTGGATGGAAATGCAAATCCATGTTGTTCTGGGCCGACCTGCCAGGTCAAGCCGTGCTAAGCCAGATCAGCACATGTGTATAGCAGAGGTCTATATGTGCATCTTCCTCTCTAATATCTTTTGCTAGTACAACAGAACAGTGAGAGGCTGAACCAACACAGTGTAGAGAGGGACAGCAGTTTATGCAGTTAAATCAGAACCAGATGTGTATGTCTGTAACGGATCCAGGAAGAGAAACATGGGACTTGGTGCTGTTTGAGGGCCTGGCAAGAGAAACCCATTTCCAGCATGAGTGAGCGTGCACACAATGGACTGGGTTAGGATATGCTGCAATGTGCTGAACAAAAAATGTGTGACTTATGTATGTGTTCAATATCAGGGGTAGGAAAGCAAGAGATATGTTTCACATTACTTCTCACTGTATATAAAGGCCTGTATCAATATATGTTCTGTTAGCAGATAATGAAAATGTGCAACAGCCAAAAATGGAGAACATTTAAAAATGGCAGTCATTTGCCAGTTGATGTAACTTTCCTGTATTGTCACCTAAGGGCAAGGCAGATCAATTCAGCTTGTTTTGAATAACCTGACAAACCAAAGCAAAAATTTGTTTTAAATGAATTTTGTTTGAGTGGAGCACTTTTTTTCTTGCCCAGGGTTAGACGGATTAAATATCAAAACATCCAAAACATAAGGCTAAGGTCAGCCCCCAGATAACATAGCTATAATGAAAAAACTGGAAACAAGAAAAGATGTAGAGCCTGGCTCTGTCAGGCAAGTCTGTCCATTCTTTATGCTAAGTTTCTGACCACTGGTAGCACTCTGGAGCATTTTTCTATGAATGGGTCTCTGTTTTGTTTGTCTGCTCAAGGATCAGTGCACAGGGTACACGCAATACTGTCCTGGCAATGGCTTCCCCACTATTCCAGGTCTACCAATGGCCGTAATGAGCAGAAAAATTCTGTTAGATGCCAACAAAGCATGGAAGGAGAAGATGGCAAGCACGCTCTTAGCTCTGTGTGTGTTTGGTTTTTTGACAACTATAGTATGTATGTGCTCACATGACTAAGTTAAACCACGTGTAATGCGTCCTCACCAGTGTCCTGTTGGGGGGATGAAGTATATGCAGCAGTGGACTCTGGAGTCTGGAATCCTTTTCTTTCTGTTGATGTTGATCTCCTCTTGCAGGTATGCCTCGTACTGGTCATTAATGAACTTCATGATGGGCTGCCAGCTACAACATGGCAGGGACGAATTAAGTAAAAGATGAGGAAAGAGTGGAATGGGTGAATGATGGGGAATGTAGTGAAATGACGTGTATATCACGTTTTATATGAAGTCACAACAGTGTTGTGTACCAGTTCTCGTTGTTGATCTGGTCTCCAAAGCCTGGAGTGTCAATGACTGTCAGCTTCATTCTCACTCCCTTCTCCTCGATGTCTGCACACAAAGAAACAGAACGGTCAGCCAATGCCAACACACTGTATACTATACTGCCAAAAACACCCTGTGTACCTGTATAAATAACAACTGAAACACACGTAGATGTAAAAATTGAGCTTGGTTTTGATTTTTCTAAAGTTTAATCAGAAACCAATTTGAAGGGATGTTTGATGATATATTTCCAAAACAGCAGCAAAACTTGAAACTGGGTTGGTTTAGGAGACCAAAAGTACTGTATATTTAGAGCCATGACTAGCGAATTAAAGAGAAATAGAGAAAGAAAATAGAGAGAGAAATAGGAGGGGAGAGAACATACTGTAAATGTTTGGAGTGACTTGACAGGGAAAGGTAAATACAAAACTGAAGAGAAAAATAAAATGTGGGACGAGTGAATTTTGGCTACGAACAAAGACAGACAGAAAACAGAAGGGGTACAGAAGAGTCAAGGGGTTAAGAGTTCCATACCATGACTGATGGACTTTATTTCAATTGTTTTGGGGATCTTCTCCTGAGCTGTAGCCAGCACTGACTTGCGGCTGACTTTTGACTTGAACAGCGTGTTCATCAAAGTAGACTTTCCCAGGCCACTCTGACCTGTAACCAAAAACACAGTTGGAGAGGCAGACAAGTGAGAAAGAAAAACCTTCCAACAAAGATGGTTTACACTGCAGGTACCTAAACAGTCTAAACACTGTCACACTGGTGCCATAATAAACTCACACAGGATTCAATAATCATTTTCCACAACAGTTTAAAAGTCAGAAAAACTTCAGGCTGTCCGCTGTTGGGCTGAGGCAATGACAAGCTGCAGGTTTCTGTCTGCGCTAACACTGCCAGCAAAGCTTTCAGTGTGTGACCATAGCCCAAACACGCAATTAATAAGAAAACATTGGACCAATAGGTAAACCAGGGCTCCAGACTGTGACCATTAAGTTGCATTTTGCAACTATTTTTGGTGAGTATGACCATATTTTGTAATTATTAGCACTAGAGTAACTTGCCAGTATGCCTCACATTTCAGTAAGAATGCTTAGATTAATGTTCACTGGGAGACAAGAAATAAAGCCTCCTCTGTAAATTTGTGTAAATAAATAATTTTTTCATATCTTAATCTTTATATTCATGGTGAAGCTGAAAGAGGATGATGTTGACATTTGAGAAAAACTTTTTATAATTCCCCTCATTATATAATTTGCCATTGGCCAATACTTGTATACTATATGATTAAATGAATGGTTGTTGATAATGACAATACAGGGAATCTGAAAGTTCTTGTTGAAGTTGGCTGATAAAATGCTCTCTGCCTAGACAAAATGACTGACAGCGACTTCAGTGTAGAAGCCAATAACCTAGTGAGACTCTATGAGTCATTACTGTCTGTTCATATGGATGGGTCCACCTGTGACCCCTGCACAAAACCCTAACATCACCACAGGCTAATGAAGAGGAGATTAGAGGGGCCCGCTGGGCAGGCAACATTCACAGTTCAGCTTGAGGTTAAGTCAACATGAGGACCCTCCCTGATTTATGGAGATGCACACGCAAACAGTCTTATATGGGGGCAGTCAGCAGCACACTTTACATGAAAACATGAATCTTTACCACTAGTACACAACAGACGCGGCTTGAAATAGAAAAAAATTCTGTCATTTTAGTTGTGAGAACTGACCATCACTATCAAATTTAAAGTTTTGGTGCCCTTGGTGCCACAGCTTCTACTGTTTATTTAGGAGCTGTATTTTTCAAATACACTAACAACTATCAATAACAACAGTCTTAGAGTCCCACAGTTACCTATGTGTGGTTCCATAAAAGTAAAGAGTTTGTTAAAACCTGTTAACCGATGACACAGTGAGGACCACAAAAAATTATCAGAAATTTAAACTGATTAAATACTTTGCTAAAAGTGACGACGAAAAACAAAAGAAAATACTCATGATCAACCTCAGCGATTCACTGACCAGAAAATGTTTAACAGACAGTCATGCTTATGTGTCTTTGTTATAACATACAGATGGCACTTTTGCTTCCTTACTCTTTTACACTCAATTCTGCCCAATTAAAAAAGGAGAAAAACTGGAAGGGGTCTTTCAGAAGCATGACTCCTCTTTTTTTTAAGTGTTGAAATAAAAAAAATCAACATAATGGAAAATTCTCTTTTAAACCAAGTTTGTTAGTTTTGTTTGCCATTGCCTTCACAACTTTACCAAGCTCGGTTTCAGTTCTGAGGATGCATCTTAAGCAGACTTTTTTATTTGGGAAAGAAACACAGACCAACCGCAGTGACATCATTCGGAGGAGACACATGGTAGGGAGGCAGCATGGGTTTTACTGTGGCTTGTCTACTGGTGAGGTGTGCATGTGCATGTGCATGTGTGTGTCTGTCTGTGTGTGCATAATTAGATCCTGTTCTGAAGGTGTCTCAACACTATGATGAGCAGACAAGTCTCTAACTGATGGGCTCAGTTAGAGGGTTTTAAGTCCTACTGTGTGTAACTGCTTATTAAAATAAGCTTGAGGCCTCCATTTTCTGTTACAACTTGATCAGAGAGAAAAGCTAAATAACAGTACACACGTTAAAGCAGCAAACTGAAGATGTTTTGAGACAAACATTCATCAAGTTGTAATTATAAACAAGTTGATACTACATATAAATTGGACTTCAGAGTCTGAACTTGATGATAAGTCTTGAGAATGAGAGAAAAACAATCATCTTTATAATTAAAAATTCACCTCTTCATTCTACAGTATGTTATTACGCATGCAGCCTGGTATTGTCAAGTTTTGAGTACAAACAACTCACACTGACACTTAAGCAAGTGTACAATATGCACTACTTACCAACAACCATGATGTTGAGTTCAAATCCCTGCTTCATGGCCTTTCTCCTCATTTGCTCCAGAATGGCGTCAATTCCCACATAACTAAAGTCCATCACAGGGGCACCTGTCTTCTCCCCGTACAGGCCACCCACTGCTGGAGCTGCCATAGCATCTGGCACCACTGCCTCAGACATGGCACTGCTGCTGTAACTGGGAATCACCTCCGGCCCTGATTCGACAAAGAAACAGAAAGAGAGAGAAAAAGTTAGAGGAAAGATATAAGAAGTATGGGCATGAAGGGAATGGGGGTGGAGAAAAGTGAAGATAAATGAGGAAATAGTGGTAGAATTAAAAACTGGAAATGTAAGTAAGAAGAGGAAGTAGAAATGAAAGGTGCATAGCAGGTCATGGTGTGGGAGGACATCTGAACGACAAGAAAAACTTAAACAATTGAAGATCCTACAATCTAAGATACTAAAAAAGATGGTCAAAGAGGGAACAATTAATTGCAGTACACATATACTGAAAAGAAATAGTACCACATTTTGGGAAAAAAATGTTTATTTGTTTTCTGGCAGGAAGCTATGATGGATAACACTTTCTGTTAAATATTAAGCTACAGCCAGCAGCTGATTAGCTCAGCTTACCATAAATTCTGGAAGAAGTGGAGAAGCAGTGAGCCTGGCTCTGTGGAAGGGCTCTTAATTCATTTAAAAACTTAAATACAAAAATTAAAATTAACTGTTATATGATGGGTTTTGTGACAGACTACTTCGTCCCTCTAAGCAGTTGCTAGGCAACCAGAAATGGTTGTTACTGATCTCGGCTAAGAAATAGTCAGGTGCGTGACTCCCCATAAAACTGCAGAACACTTTTAGACTAAAGATTAAACCACCAAGATGTAATATGTTATTAATAAATGAGCTTTAGCAGTGCTTGGACGAGGATTTTATTACCTTTAGAAAGAGAAAGCAAAGCTATCCTGCAAAGAGTTGTGTACTATTACATGTTGTATATTTTCAATGTTCTACATAATAAACTTCTCCTTCATTTGTGAGCAACTTCTTGTTTCATGAAAATGACACAATAAACTGAAGTAAAGTGCCTGCTCATCAATGCTCTGATTGCAGCTGCTAAAAAACTGGAACCGAAGTGGCAGAAAAACCTGTCAGGCCTACTTTTTTTTAATCAGACAAAACACACTATTAACTAACTAACTGCTAAAAACAT
This sequence comes from Acanthurus lineatus, assembly GCA_029814665.1. Taxonomy (NCBI): domain Eukaryota; kingdom Metazoa; phylum Chordata; class Actinopteri; order Acanthuriformes; family Acanthuridae; genus Acanthurus; species Acanthurus lineatus. The sequence continues at coordinate 12,695,709 of JAPZDV010000009.1, read as the reverse complement.
TTTCTGACTGTCTGACAAATGCAATGACTGGTCTCATGCCAACAGAGACTTTTGACTCAACGGGAAACTATAAGAAAATAAACTTTGCATTACTAAAGTACTTTACGCTCAGCAGGAGGTTATCCTCTGCAGCTTTCTGCTAATAATTACTAGCTCAAGATCTCATTGAAATGAATGAATTAATGTGTGTCTAATTGAAAAATAAATATTTAGCAATTAATATGTTCACTCAAGTTTATTTATAGCCACAAATGTGCATGTAGAAATTTTTCTGTAACTCTGTCTAACTATCTGTTAAATCAGCCTAGGTGAGGAATCTACAGTGTGTATCTTTGTGTCTGTATGTACAGTGGTTCATTTAGCTGCTACCCCTCAGAAGGCCTCCCTTTCCCTCGTTCTCCACAGCACAGTTATACTGTCCTGTAAATGTAAGGGTGGAAAAGAGCCTGAAATCTGATCCACTCCCCCAGCTAGCCCTAGTACATGCTTGAGTTTTGTACTTGTGCATAGTCCTCCTTTTACAAAGCCAACCTGTGGCGCACAGGACCATGAAAACACACACAGACCATCAGCTGGGACTGGTTGCTAAGAAATAGACATCTAGTGGATTCAAGCTCAGGCACAAACTCTACTCCCAAAATGCTTGTCACAAGGAGAAAGAGTCCAGACAACCGACCAGTACCCACCGCTCACTCGGAAGCCACACACTTCAAACCGGCACTGCATTGATTAATGGATGAAATTCTGTGAAGAATAACACTTCTGTGGAAACTTAGCACAACTTTGTATTAAACTTTGAGTCTTACTTTTATAATGTACTCCATTGTGTGTACATGTGTGTCATAGAGACCCACCTATGGAAGCAACTCTCCCTTCACCACTTCCCCATCCTGTTCCAGCAGTCAGTCAGCAACTTGCTTCGGGTTACTGCCCTCCACCTCTCCTCTGCACCTCCCACATTCCCATACCTCTAATCGTGTCTTTTTCTCTCAACCTCACCCTTTCCTCCCTCCATGTATGGAATCTGTCTTATCTATCTAGTCGTCAGCTTCCCCTCTCCACCTCATCCCTTAAGTTTTCCATTGTCTATTTGACTCAACTCTTTCCTCCCTCCTGTTCCTCAGCTTGCTTTTATCTTGAACATTATATTCTCTTGACATTTTTTCAAGTCCTTCTAATGACACTTCTCTTTGGATTACCTTTACCTAGCTCAACACACACAACCTTTGTTTCTTTTTATCTCCTGCTTGCCACTGTTTATGTCATCCATTCTTTCTCTCTCTGTTCAAACAGCTACATGTTGTAAACAGAAAGGATGGCCAGGACCAAGCACACCTTGACAGGCAAAGCTGCCATAACCGACCCTCACCTGAGGCAGGATACAACAAAGCATCAAAGGGAAGGGCCATAAAAATTAATGGGGTTAAGTGACAGTTGAGAAGTACTGTGTGCTATCCTGCAAAAGTGCTAAAATAAAATGTCCCTTGTCCTTCTTTCTTAACAGTATCTCCTTTGATGGTCAAAACCTGAGAGACATGTCTTGATAGCTAAAACAATGAATTATTGAATTGGCTGAAACAGAAACTGAATCAGCAAATATTCTTATAATTGATTGTTTATTTTTTTTTAAATGCCACACATACAAGGTTTCAGCTTCTTAATTTTAAAGATCTGCTGTGTTTCTTTTTGAATATATTTGATTTTAGAGCAAAGAAGCAGTACCTGTATGTCATATAAGGTCCCATCCCAAAATAAATGCTTCATTTCTTTGTTTGAGTACAGCATACTAAAAACAATGCTACCCACATCTATTGTGCTACCAAGCTCTCTGTTCTGTTTACAAAATAGTAAACACAAGGCAATCCCCTAGTGAGGTTGGAAAAATACAAAGGCCACCATAACTCAGAGTAAATGGGAGCCAGACAACAAGAGTAGTCAGGTTGTCCATCTGTCTGTGTGTCCTGCATTTTAACAAGTTGGTTTCCCAGGAAGAAGCAGCAACACTCTTCAGAGCATCGTTAACTGTCCTACAAGAATCCACACCCCCTCTTTTGCCCAAGTCAAGGTAGAGTCAAACACTCTGAACGACTGGCAAATATGCAACGCACACAGAAGGAACAAAAAATCCTGAACTATCACTGCGGGAAACCCAGCTCTACCAAACAATAAAAAAGACCCTTATTACAGGTAACAAACAGTTCCCGTCCTATGTCATTGATTTTGGTAAACTATGAATCCAACAGTGCAGTGATGTTGATAAAAGAAAGTCAAGTTGTAAGTGATGCGTATCATGCCTATTCTGTTGTTCTGAGAGTGAATTAAGGCAGACTGGTGGAGGACTCAGGAGTAGTCTGTATATATATAAACATGTGGATAAACTGACCATTAATCAGACAGAATACTTCATACTTTCAGCTTCTGAATGACATCCTGCTAAACTGTTGCAGACCTTTAATGGTCCTTGGCCAGTAAACACAGGTGTCAGGAGACAGCCACTTGGAGCGCGACCCTATAACTGTTGAAAGACATTTGACCTCCACATGAAAAATGTCTGGCTGGTGGACATTACCTCAACCCTACCCGACACAGGCCAGCCAAAACACTGGCTTGCCTGAGAAAGTACAGGTTCCCACCAAGTCAAAAAGGGATGAGAACACATCAAATATTGTGACTGAATATGGTTGTTCGATGTTCTCACATGAACGATTTGGTTTAGGTATAGACATGGCAGACAGTGCTTTGTGTTAAATAAGCTTTTTTTTTCCCCAACCACAGGCCAACTTGTATAGCTCCAATACTTAAGCAAAGGTTTATCAAATATAATGATAAAATGCCTGCAGTATATGATCGATGGCCCACTCAATCCTTTCAACTAGGGACATACATAAATACTTGCTAACTATTGACAAAGCTGCTAACAAGACTAACCTTATATGTTTAATAATGTGGATACATGTATACTTTACCTAAAAACATCTGCAACATGCAATATTTGAAGGAGTACAACAACAGTGGAAATGACATGTCCCTTATAAATTCTATATTATTTTTTATACACCATTGAAATGTTACAGTAAGAACTTATTAGAGCTGAAATATGCTTTTTTTGAGCAATCAATTTCTTGCTATGAGGGATGGAATCTTTCATTAACACAAAATTTCTTGTCAAAATTACATCAATTGAGTGAAAATTAATTCATGCAATATTCCTTATTTAATGTTTTCACTGTGCTCTTCCCATTGGCTTATGCTCTGAAGCAAAAGAGGGGCTTCACGTACTTAAACGCATCAACCACACATTTGAATCAAACAGTTGCAGTGTTGTTTGCTTGTGTTTGCTTGTGTTGTTACCACTCTCAGACTAATCTGATCCAACTATGCAGTTCCAATGAAGAACATGATGAAATGCAGATTAGCTCTGTTTTTGAGTTTTAAACTTGGTAGATAACGAGCAAGAATACTTATTTTAAAACTAACTTATTGATCAGACCTAATTTTATAGGTATTAATTTAGCTTATTAATTACCTGTGATTTCTGTTAGTTTTTGTTACCAAGAAATAGGAATCAAAATAATTTTTTAAAGGGCTTTAAATCACCTCACCATGTCTTTCACATTAACAAAGTCCACCAAACATCATTTATGTGAGAATAAATTGTGCTTCAGATCTCCCTTTTAAAAGGATTTCCCTTGTATTAGGTTCAGTTATGTGATAGTATGAATAATTTATTTCCTCTGAGTCTGTAAGAAATCAAAATTTATTTAAGAAATTGGATAGAAGAGAATGACTTATTGGGCTTTCTGTTATTCTGTTTTCAATTACAGGAACTAAAGAATATTTTTTCTTGCTTCCATGCTTCCAGCAGTGTCAGATTACTTTGTTTTTTGTAAATATGGCCAGCAGTCTCCAGCACCACAAAGCATTTTGGAGGGGAAAAAAGAAGTAAGCAAGGACAGGGAAAGGAACATAGAGTCGAAGAAAGAAAAGAAGAGGTGGAAGAAGGCGGGAATGTGGGGATAAGCATGAGATAAAGATAAGCAGAAAGGAAGAGGACAGATGAGTGGAGGGATGTAAAGATAAGACCAAGGAGAGAGGACAGGGGAAGGAGTTTGGAATGAAGAAGGAGCAAGAAAAGCTAAAAAGAAAAAAAAGGTGTAGAGAGAAGCATTTGGGATTTATTCCACTTCTGGGCCTTTCCTCAATGACTACACACAGGCCTCCACACAGAGATGAAAATTCCGTTGAAACTAGCTAAACACGTCCCAGCTCTGTTGCCTTTTAGAAGGCACTGAAACTACAAAGAACTATGTAAAAGACTGACTGTGTCGCCTGTGTTTAGAGGACTTGCGGTCAAAACCACTGAGCCTTGCCACAGCTGTCCAGGGTGTTGATCTTGACAGCGTGGCGAGCGGGTCAGAGGTCATGTTACCAGTTTAGGTTGGAAAAGTATTGTGCTGAGGTTATTCCCAGTATGACAAAGCCAATGGTTTGACCTTCTGTGCAAACCAATCTGAATCACAAGACAGACATCAAGTAAAAAAAACAGGGACTGGAAAACTTGGATCAAGAGAGGATCACAGAAGAGTGATTCACCCACTGAACAGTGTTCAAAGTATTATTTTGTTAATTCTTTCTCTTTTTAACACTTTTCTTACAGAATGAAAAACTATGTAAAATGCACCACCTGTTGTCTACTATTTTTAATAGTCTGTGATATATAAAACAATACAACAGTATGTTTGAAAGAAAATTAAACAATAGTCTGTCAACACTCATAATTGAGTCATCGAGATAGGTAAAAGTACTGTTTTATAAGCGATTGAGCATCATTTATTTTGTGTGATATCTTGGTATTTTTTAAATTTAAAAAAATATGTTACACAAGTATACTGTTGTTTGTTTTGATACCAAATCAACTACCATGCCAGATTCTTAAACAAATGTCAACACAAGTTCTTAAATTTAAGAGAATGTGAACGAATGGGTTAAACATAGCTGTCTCTATCTAAACACAGTGACATAGATATTGGAAAAAGTATAACTGATATTGTGATATTTGTCTTTTCAAATCACTTAGTCCAATATAATAGTGTATTCACATTTCAAATAGCAGCAAGACCTGCAGTTTCAAATGACAAACTTTAACAGTGGTATTTGTGATTTCTAAAGTATGACAAGAACATATATATACTCATGTTGCAAAACATTTAAATTCTAAGCATGCTTTGTTCATAATGTGAGGTTTCTTGAGGCTGAGGGTAACACAGGACCATCAGTATTAACAATACCTTTAAGCGGGGAGAGGGCTAAAAGGTATTGATTTTATGTCGAATCTTTTAATGGTCACTACTTGTCTGGAGCTCAGTGTCAAACACACATTAGCAGACTGATCCACTTAATGGGTAGTGTGCATTTTGTGCTGGTCTAAAATCTTTTAATGGGCCCTCTTTAAAAAATCTGCTCCTCTTGTCCCTTATTAACATTTCCAGTCAGGACGCGAGCAGCCCCAGAATGCACCATGATGAACCCCGTCTGTTGACAGAAGCAGCTGTTTACCTCAACTTACACAAAGTGACAACATGGTTCAACAATCGCAAAACTTAAGACAAGGATTTGATTGTTATTGTTTTTTTTCATTAAGGGGGGAATGTATTTCTTTTCTGCAGTTTTTGTTCTCTTTGGGACAGGACTGACAGCAAACAGTGGGTCAGTGGTAAACACAAGTCAGGTTAAATGTCTCATGCAAGTGCAAATAGACATGAAAGTCTGAAATTTCCCTTTTATTTTCTTCTAATGTGGAAGTAAAAGAGATCATTTGAAACCTATAAAATCTGGACTCCTGTCAGTTACTTCAAAATATTTTGCTACAATTGAAACTTGTAGTTTCCTGATTTACATGAGACCATAAATGACTTGAAACTATAAATTAGTTTGTTACATTGGTAATGTATCATCCTGCAACTGCATTAGTGATGTTTGTGTTTAGTTGATTTTCCCCAAGAGAGGGAGGGTTGTACAAACAAAACTCAGAAACTTGTGAAAACAGAATAATGAGCATGTAAGCATTAACTAATTTGAACTGGGGATTGCAAGGAGCCCTACAGCACAGAATCCATATGGATTTTGTAGCACACCCAGGAGAGGGGCATAAACATGTACATACATGCACCTAAACACTCTTTTCCACCCTCTGATAGTGAATCCTTCAATAAAAAGGTGAAATTGGTGTGGTGACAGTCCAAATATGGGCTGTTGTTTTATTAAAGTTCATGTTTTTCCAGACATGTGCTCTTTGACCCCTGTAGGGTCCAGCTAGCTCACCTTGTCACCTGGCACTGGACACTGAGAGTGCATGCTTGTGTGTGTGCACATTAATTTGTCCATGTGTTACATAATGGTTTCCTCTCTTCTATTAATTTCATCTATGATTTTCATCTCATTTGTATTATATAGTTCTTCAGATTCTTCAAGGCTTTTGATTAAAACCTTTTGCATCTTCACAGATAAAAACCAATGATATTGGATCTCTACCATTCCTCATACAAGCTTCCATACAATTTGCATCTATGTTCAGCAGCTAGTGTTATTTCACAGACAGTAGATAGATGTTTGTAAATTGCAGTAATGACAGTAGAAGCCCACAGGTTTGTCTAGACTGCCAGAGGAATGTGTTCATTCTCTGCGCTGCGGCTGTTCACAAGAGAGCTGTTGTCTTTTTCGGGCTCTTTAACTTCGCTCTGACACCCAGCAGCTCACAAGAAAAGGGTCCTTCAACTGTGACAAAGTGAATTATATTCATATATCATAAGAAACAATTACTTTCCAATAACTTTATGGACTATCTCAAAAAGCTATCTAACTGAACATCTACGTTAAATAAAGGCAATTCCACTGTAACTTTACATTCCTAAACTAAGTGTTTTTGCAACTGAAAGAATTTTTAAACCTTACAAACTATCACCTCAGCTCACAGCAATTGCTGCACATTACCCCTGAAGTCTGTTTACATAGAAGCTAAATGAAATCAGGAAGTTGCCAATTTTCTTTGCAGAGAGGCAAAATAATGAGTTAGTTAACTAGTATCTGCTAGTTGCTCACTGACGCAGAGTTGTTGAAGTCTTACACCAGGAAGTGGTAGCTATCCAGTCTTCTTTTTATCCTAGTCTGCAGGTCAGAGTGTATCAGTAAAATGGTTGGCTGACAGCGAGCGTGGGTTCACAACACCAGGGGGCTCAGGAATCTGACCTCTGTCCTGACACATACTTCTCATCAGGGAACAACAGTCAGAAGAACTAAAATAAAACAAGCTTTATACAAGCGGTCGTATGGCATCTTAAAATATTTCCAAATCTCAGTTTTGTTTTTTTTTGAACAACTCAAAGTGTGTGAAAAGGCCCACTGTTTCTAAAATCAGTGTGATAATATTAGGTGTGCTCCATACTTTATATGAAAGAAATTCATTGTAGTTTCAAGCTTGGATGACTTTTACAAACTGAAAGGTGAATTCATTCATTTTAAGAGGTCAACTTTCTTTCAGTGTTGTTATGAGATGGCTTAAGGTTTCCAAGATCACAAATAAAAAAATGTTGCTGTACGTGTGTATGTGCACAAACAAAAGTCCATCATACTATCAACAACACACCAGGCAGAGAACTTTTGGCAAACTCTACAGTCTCTGTGCATGAGTGTGTTTGTGTGTGTGATATAAAGCCTGTCACACTGGTCCTCTCCCGGCCTCAGGAGCATTATTTATGGACTGTGACTGACCCACATACAATGCTCAAGAGTACTATAGCAGAAAAAGCAGTCAGCAAAGGTAACTTCTGACTATGATCATTTGCTTGGTCCAAATGTGAGTTTTTCACAACTTCCTGCACTGACAGCTGACTAAGCATGGTTTCCATTTTATTCAGTTTTAATTTTCTTCCATTTCACTCGATGAAATTCAGGTTAATTTTTCAGTCTGTGAGTTGAATTAGTCTAGGACTGTTGTTGTCACGATCTTACAGTGTGTCCTGAGTTACAGCTAATGTCTACTTGACAGATGAGTGGGCAGAAAAGATTTGTTTTTTTCCAGATGTCAACTAAAAGCTTTTGTTACTACATGTTATAAAAGAACAGTTCCAACTAAAAGATACAACATCTTGCGCTTCATGTTTACAACACTTTCTTATAATAAACATAAGATGCACGCCTCCATGTGCTTCCACACTAGAAAACTCAAACTCACTATCCTGAGAATGTACAACATATCAAGCTACAGAGAAAAAAAACTTATCAAGTTACAGAGCTTCAGTTACATTCATGAAATATTTTGCATTTCAATGCCATTGTGCTAAATTCCATAACAGATACATAATCACACTGCACTGAGTTATTGGCTGACTCACAACATACACAGACACACAAGATACAGAAGGTAACTCTGACCTTTTCAGTGTCCCATCAAACACTGGAGTGAAAGGCCACTTTCTGTTCTTGCCTGGCGATGCACAAGAGCCACAACAGAGCTCCTTTCAACGCTCTTTGTGTGCCAGAGTGTGTGTATGCATGCTTGTGAGGCAAAACAGAAGCGGGTGACTCTCCAAATAGGTGAAGGGCGGTTGCTGTTTTCCATCAGTTTCATATCACCAGAAAGCAATGTCTTGTATTCCCTCAGGTTAACCCTCAAAAGCAAAGCCTGAATAATGAATAGCTGAGACTCAGCTTTGTTTAAACTGCTGCCACATCAGCCAGTTGGCAAAGACAATCACTTTCTCATTTTAACACAGACTGACAAGCAGATGAAAAAAAAAAACTTTCGAGAGCAATATGAGATGTATGAGGTGAACAAAACAGCTGAAAATGAACATCAAAATGATTGCATCCTTCAATTGTGGTCAAAATTTGATATGTAGGGTTTCCCTCTAGAAAGGAATGAGGACCTCTTTCCACTGATTACCTTGAGCTAAGAGGATTCCTTCATTGTACTTTCTAAAGCAGCAACTAAACTAAATGATTCCTTTCCACACTACTAACCACATGTGTGGAGTTAACCTTTTACAATGCTGCACACACACACACTTCTGAGATGTGTGTGTGTTTTATGCACAAACAGGATGAATACAAAGTTTGCCACATATGCAAAATTTAGGAGATGAAGGGAATGCAAACCTAACAACAATAATCATTTAAAAGCACAAACACACACACAGACAATAAACTTGTGTGCAAATACAGAAAAGCTTTTCTGTGAAACCTGAACTCAAAAGGCATTTTTCTCTGCTGTCGGCATATATATATATAAAAAAAACGCCTCTGTGCAAATGAACATATTCAGCTTGACACTAAATTGCTAAAATAAAAAAATCCAGTAACGCTGAGACACATACAAACAGCTGGGCTCCTGAGTCAACTATGGAAAGCATGCAGAGATATTTATCAAGTGCGTGGAAACAACGATGATCAAATCTCGTCTTCCAGGGAAGAGGAGGGAACTGGAAAAAATGGAACAACCAAGGAAAAACATTTACTTCCTCTAATTCCAACTTCTTACTTACTAATGCACACATCACGCACATTGCACACCCACACACACCCACGCACACACATACACCCTCCTGGTATGCAAAACACTCACCGTGTGTGAAGTGCGTGTATGTGTGTATGAGCCGTTCCCTGCCAAAGTGCAGCGCTCCAGTGAGAGGCCAAACTCTGCTGTGGCTGTGGAAGCTCTGAGCCTGCCCCTCCCACTCATGCCTGTCATGTGACTCAGCACAACAAGACACGCCTACTTCCTTCCAACCCCTCAGCCCACCCTTCCAACAAAGCAAGAAGGAAAAAGAAAGAAAAAAAGAAAAAAAGAAAACTTAAACAAGACGAATAAGGACAATGAAAAAGTAGAGTTTAAACATTGTGCAGGAAGAAAAATAAGTGAGCTCAGCGTTGAGAAGCTTGATGTTTTAAAGTTTGTGAGAAAAAGATGGGGACTGTATGTGCATGTAGCCTATTTATACTGAGGTTGACTGCTGCCTTTGGGTCAGCTGAATGCCCAGGATAATTTACTGCCCTAATTACCCGGCCTGACCCTCTCAACTGCTCCTCAGGTCTGCATTCATCGCATCCCACTCATTCCTCTTAAACAGACCTGAGGACACATCACAATAAACTACTGGGACTCCTTTGTCATCCATTGGTGCACTGGCCAACTTTGCCCTCAGACTCCAAGATAATAAAAAACATTTTGATGCTTAACATCTTTGGAAAATAAGTTTCATTGATGAATCAGGGCTCCCGCCTCAAAAATATTTAATGTTTTATGCAATAGCTTTTACTCTCCAGAACAAGCTGATGGAGACATTTTTTCTTCCCTATACAAAAGGAAAAATGTTGAAAAAGCTGAGGGTTGAAGTATTACAGAACTTGACTGAACTGTAATGTTTTTGGCAATAATAACCCAGCAAAAACATCATTATAAACTAATTTTCATTCAACCAACATACAGCATGATGTAAAAAGTCATTCTAATCAGTTATAGAGTAAATACAACGGTAGTCTTTTGCATGAAAGAGAATTAAAACATTCACAGTATTCTAAAATGTATATATATAACATTTTAAAGATGAATGACAGAGTTACATTTCAAAGTTCCTCCACAGTTGCAGACTTTTTTTTTCAGAAGTCAGAAATGTAGCCTTCACTTATTTTTAAAAACCTGACAGCTAACCAATCACTTTGGCTGATGACTGTTCTTGCAGGGTATATACATTCATGTGATTAAAGAGGAGAGGAAACAGCTGTCTCCAGCCTCACAGGAAGTGTAATTATACACCAGTGCTAGGACTTGAGCGCAACCTTACAGCCACATGAACAGACACACATGCACACACATAGGGCAGCACCTGCATTCCTCCAGTCAGAGAGTCATGTTTCTGAAAAAGCAGACACAAAAGTATGGAAAGATGGTTTGTTTCATTTCATTACACAGACTAAGCTGCCAAGATAAACCTTTCTCCAGGCACAGTTGGCACCTCAGTGTTGAAGGCCTGCTGCAACCAGTGGAATATGCACCTTGTCCATCTAACCAAAATTAAGTACTGTCATGAGCCTCCAAAATTCTGCACTATACAAATGCAGAGTACGCAAACACACAAAATAGAAAAAAACCAACACACATACACACAAAGATCGCCTTATGAGTGTGATCAAAAACAGGTCTTACCAAATTTGGAGTTAAATTAAACCCTCATAGTTAGTTTTACAATGTGGGAAAAGATACATTTTCCCAAACTAGTGGCCCCCTTTCTTAAAGCTGTTGGATTTTGCCTTCTCTCTTTTCATCTCCTTCTTTCCCAAACTCCACTTTATCACCACAATAAAATCCCAGCATTTACATGGAGATGCTTAAACGGAGATAAAACTGACAGGCATTAGTGGGTTTACAGGCTGCTAGTGAATTTAATTTTTGATTCTGACTTTTAAATCACTTAATCTCACTTTTAGTGCACTTAACAACATATCCCACTTGAGTTATCTAAGTCTAGCTTGGACCTTTCTTAATGTCTTCTTTATAAAGATATCCTGAGGCTGATGCAAAAATGACAATGGGGGATATTACCTCCAAACATCACCATTGCACAGACTTAAAAAAAATGAGGAGAACAAATGCAACATGCTAAATTTAATATCACAGCATACATGCATTATTTTTAAAAATACAATGAAAATGCCAAACTGCTGTGTACAAACAAACAAGGACATGCGAACTCTGAACACAACATTTTCATCTTGCCTCCTTCTTTCATTGTCACCTCTCTTTTACAGTATTTTAAGTTTACAAATAAAATTCACACTTCTATCTTACATCCAACCCTTAAGTCAATTCTTCTCTGGCACGTGAGGTCTGAGTTTCAAAATGTGTTGCCATGGTCACCACGGACAACAAAATTACCCCAATTCACAGCAAGCTTCACTGTAGCTCAGTCTGTGTCAACTCTAAAAACTGTGCACTGTGAGCTAACACCTGACTTAACAGATGTTATTACTAGGTTAAAATGTGTTCCTGTTAGGTAAAGACAGATCTCCACTCTCCTTTGAAGCTTTATTTTTAAAGACTACAGAGTGAACCCTGTATGCAAGCAAAGTGAGTGAACCATCATTTGTTTGATCTAACATGACTTGGCATGCTCCTTTCTTACAGAGGAGCTGTCCTGCTGGGGATATGGCCTTCTTAGATAAAAAGATCTTCATTTTTAGGCAATGTCAGATGGAGTGACAGAAAGCCAATGGCAGGCTCTGATGTTTCTTGGCTGTGCTGAGCCAAGATGGTGTCATGTTTTGGCAGACAGAGTATAGTGCTGCCTGGCTGACCCCTGACAGTGTTTCTCGCAGCTGTCTAAGGTCTTTCATAACACTGAAACTTGATGAACAGACGTAGCATGACTCACTGGGTGCATTATATTGTGTACACACCTTCTCCTTTTTGATACATTCTTTCAGCATATTCCTGACCAGCACTCATTCTTTATTCTTTACCATTTTTTTAGCTATCTGTCCATGTTCTTTTTTGTGTTTTTATTTCCATGTAAGTACACTGGGAGCAATGAAAAAAGGAGTCAAATTCCTTGTATATGTACAAATACTTGGCCAAGAAAAGCCTGTTTTATTTACTGTATCACTGTCTGGCATTCCTATTCTGCACTAGGTGTGAAGGGCAAAGTTGGTGCTGTGTATCAAATTTGTGTGTGTAATAGTTTAATAAAAAAGAAACTTATGAAATTATCTTCCACGTAACATGCTAAATGAACCTACATGGGTTATAGTGCTTTGGAATGAAGGAAGGATTGAGTTTAGTTGGTCAAATTCAGAAAACATTATAACATCAATGTCGTACAGCATCCTTTGCCTCATGCCCTTGTGCTGCTCATGTGAAAGATGCGGATGGTGACTTAAGAGAAACAAAATGTTCCCCTTGTGTGTGTGTTTTTAATCTCCTTCTGCCTTTTCCAAAGGGAATACCAAAATCTTTATACAAGATATCAAGAGATCAGTCTTTGAGTACTCAGATGTGTGTTGTTGGAGTTGTTATATGAATTAACTTCTCTGTGAAAAGAGGAAGTACTTATGGGGTTTAGATGATTTATAGGAAACAAAATAAAAACCTCGAAAACAGTTTCTGCATCCCAATAATGGCATTGACAGAACTATTCCATGTGCTGTATATATACAAACAAAGAGAGAGACAGCAAATCTGCTGTTTGTTGTGTTTCTAAATGTAAACTGTAATTTAAAAGTGAAACAGGCACAAAGGTTATACAAGCTTCAGGACTTGTACCGTTCAGGTGAGTGAGACTAACTACCTGTGTGACAGCATCTCCTGCTGGTTGCTAGTAGAGTTGCAGCAGTGCAGGCAACTACTGAACATCATAGTAACACTACTCTTTGCTCTTTCATCAAGGTAGAGGCACATATGGAGCTGGATATGTGACCACATATCTTCACACATATCATATAAAAAATATAAGCATTTCTGCATTAATTTTTTAAAAAGTACAACAGCAAAATATATGTAACGTAAATATATATAATGTAATATAGCAATTTGAAATTTATCAGTAATAAGAATCTACTTCCTAACCCTGCAGTCCAGATGACACATTCAGTCTCAAACTTAGACCTTTGACCAGTTTAATTTTCAGGGAAACACTAACAAAGTTATGCATGCTCTCACACAAACACAGAGATTAGATCGAACTGATCGGATAACTGACAGCAGTCTACTAACGCAGGTGAGCTCTCTTATTTTCTGATCGCTAGTTTTCCATTTTGCAATCCTGTTATTTCAGATGACTGGTGAGGTATTTAACCCAAGTCTTTTTGTGTTAGTCTTCTCTCCTCTTTGTTTTACTTTCCACAACACATTTGTTTGACTCAAGCTGCAGAAGCATTATTTTAACTTCATCTTAACTATAGAATACATTTTTGCAAAGAATAAAAAATATGGATTATGTCCCCCATCCTTTGAAATATATCAAGATCGCTTCTGTAGACTGGCTCTTGATGGTCAGTATGAGCAGGAGGAATCACAACCAAGTCTCTTCTGCAGTTAAGACACATGAAAATTTGTTATCTATATCTTAAGATACAGGAATGGACTGCTAGAAAGATTTGACGAATCTCCAGTTACAAAGATGTATTCATAGACAATGTACAACATGAAGGATTGACAAAAGTAATATCTTTTTCAGAATCTTAACAGGATGATGAAACAGTCTGCAAGAGTCACGGGTTGCTGTGTTGCTCTGTTTCTTGCTCCGTCCTCTGTGGCAGCTACACACAAAAAATTTGAATCAATCAATGATTTGAAAAAAATCAACGTTGGCCAATCGGTGCCCAAGCACACTCTTCTGCTGCTCCACTGGTTTGCCAATGAAGTTGATATGGACAATAACAAACAAATTCGGCTGACATTTGACCCAAACAACGGAGATTATGGCTCTCATCATTACGGCAACTATGAAGGGCTGCTGGACCCGCTCCCTTGGGGATACCAGTACTATACTATTGGCAATCTCAACCTAGAGACCGCCATGGTTCTTCCTGATTATGTTATCAATCCCAGAAGGGAGTATGTGGGAAGAAACAGGGATAGGATCATTATTAGAGTCCACACCGCAGGAAGGAGAGCAAGGATAGACCGAGTGTATATCACACAGCATTATGGCAATTCTCAGAATACAACTTATGATCCAGTTCACACCTACCAGATCAGCCCTAACCTGCTATGACAGATCAGAGAGTTTTCTTTGAGAGACAACCTGTCACTGTTGTATCTCAGAAACCGCTTTGGAAGTAATGCTGATGAACTCCATATCAGGCAAATGTGGGGTAACCTTGCTTGCCTTGGACTGTTCTTGTATATTGTGGTCAAGGAAAAGAACAACTTGAATCAACGCAACAACAGACCACAAAATAGTAACAGACCACTTAACAACAGACCACAAAATAATAACAGACCACAAAACAACAGCAGACAAGAAAGCAGACAAGGTCCTTGTAGTCATCTATGTTTGAGGATCTGCTGTTTTGCAATTATACTTTTAGTTGTAATTTTATTAAGATTTATGTATTTTTCTTAGTATTTTTTTTGAAAGTCACTGAGACAATATTGAAAATTCAGTGAAAACAACTATCACAATTAAATCAGCAAAGTCAAAAATATCCTCAAAAATAGGCTGAGGGCATCTTTGTAATAGTTTGCAAATTGCTTTATTGTTGAATTTTTAAATTAAATATAATAATTATATATCTAAATGCTACATTAGGGCCAAGAAAAGCTGTGCCATGAGTTTTATCATCTATCAGCCCTCTTAACTGGTGGGGTTTTAAAATGAGGTAAAATTTCTACTTTTGTAACAGATGACAGGGTCAAACACACCCCTGGAGTGAGCTCATAAGGTAACTGCAATAACTGTGGGTAGACACTTGTGGGTAATTTGTACAAGAGGATGATTATTATCTTGATTATAAATAGATCTGAAACTATAGCTTGCAGTAAATTATAGATTTTTGACAAAAAATAAATTAAATAATGTTTAATTGTACTGTAGTAGGGGAGAGGGAGGCGGGGAGAGAGAGAGAGAGAGAGAGAGAGAGAGAGAGAGAGAGAGAGAGAGAGAGAGAGAGAGAAAAACAGAAACAGAAAAAGGGTAGCCGATTCAGACGAGAGAGAGGCAGGGCCGGTATATACAGAAGTTTATGTGAGATAAGCCCAGTGACTCTATAACTCTGTTTTTTTCTCTTAAATGTATTAAACTACACTGGGCAAACAGACAAGAGTCAAACTAAGTGACCATTGAAACATACGAACAGGTCCAGTGTGGGTTCAGTGCACATCTGTAGGTCCAGGATAACATCTTGTGTGTGAAACTGCTGTTACCTTTTTACAATGCATTTTAATTTACTGAGTGTCACCTATCTTGTCTTTGCATGCGGTGTCTTCTTCACTTAGAGGTGGATCAGATCTCACGAGTAAAGTCAGTTTGAAAATACAAGACATTACGTGTTTAGGAAGTGGATTAGATGCTTGATCACATGATATTTTGTTATCTTTTGGGATTTTTTATTTCTGTGGTAACCTGCTGTGCAAACTGTTACCACAGGTAACATACAAAATGAAGATTTGAAAAATAATTTAAAAAAAAAACAAAATACACGGGGGCCATATTTGCAAACTGCACTGTGTCCCTGACAAACAATGAAAAAGAGTACTACTTTTCTTTACTTGGATACTGGTAGAGAGTTGAGCTCAAGTTTAGGTTTCATTTACAGGGAAATGGTAAGAGTTATGAGTTTTAAGGCTGCTCTTAGACAGGAAGATCAGGTCAAACAGATCAGACCGCTGCTGGCAGCAGACTAACTTAGGTGAGCTCTTTTTATTTTCTAATCGCTAGTTGTTGATTTACAATGACATTTTAAACTTATTGGTGAACCATTTATCTAAAGTTTCCTTCAGAAGTCCTCTCCTCTTTATGTCAGTATCCTTCCAACATTGTACGTGAAAAATTCCTGCAAAATGAACTTAGGCTTTGGAGGGTAATCACCTTTTTAGATTCATTTTAGTGAAACTGAAGATACATATTAATTTCATATAAATTAAAGAATACATTTATGCACAAAATGAAAATACAGAAAGACATATGTATTTAGGAAGTGGATCAGATGCTTGATCACATAATATTTTGATATCCTGTGGAAATTTTATTGCTGTGGTAACCTGCTATGCACACTGTTACCACAGGTAACATACAATATGAAGATTTAAAAAATAAAGAAAACGGATCTTAATGTTTTGTCATGAAAACTGTTTTCAATAAAGCTTTTTTTCAAAAAGCAAGTTAAGTTTCTGTTTTCATTTTCAGGGAAATGGTAACAGATCTTAGGCTGCTCTCACACAAACAGGAAGATCAGGTCAAACAGATTAGACCGCTAACGGCAGCAGACTAACTTAGGTGAGCTCTTATTATTTTCTGATTGCTTGTTTTTCATTTACAATGACACTATTTCACTTGATTTTTGAACAAATTATCTAAAGTTTTCTTTGTGAGTCCTCTCCTCTTTGTCTCAGTGTCCCTCCAATATTGTCTATGGAAATTTCCTGCTAAACAAACTTAGGCTCCGGAGGTGGTCACTTGTTTAGATTAATTCAAGTTGCTAAAGTGTCATATTGACTTGGGATAAATTATAGAATGCATTTGTAAACAGAATGACAACAGGATTTTTCTCTCACATCTTTGACATTACATCAGAGCCATTTAGGTATAATGACCTGACTTTTACTAGTTACTATTACAGGAGATCCATCCTTTAACTATTAAATAACAACAACTTCATCAAAACAGGAGCAGGTGTATCAACTGGTATTGACAGGTATTAACAGGACTGACAGTATACAGTATGGATGATTAATGCAAGCTTTTTTTTCAATATCTAAACAGGATGATGAAACAGACAGCAAAAGTCACGGGTTGCTGTGTTGCTCTGTTCCTTGCTCTGTCCTCTGTGGCAGCTGCAAACAAAAAGCTGGAATCAATCAATGACTTGAAAAAAATCAACTTTGGCCAATTGGTACCCAGACATAGCCTTCTGCTGCTCCACTGGTTTGCCAATGCAGTTGATATGGGCAATAATGATGTCATGTGGCTGACATTTGACCCAAACAGTGGAGATTACGGCTCTCATCATTATGGCAACTATGAAGGGCTGCTGGACCCGCTGCCTTGGGGATACCGGTACTATACTATTGGTAATCTCAACCAAGAAACCGCCATGGTTCTTCCTGATTATGTTGTCAATCCCAGAAGGGAGTATGTGGGAAGAAACAGGGATAGGATCATTATTGGAGTCCAGACCGCAGGAAGGAGAGCAAGGATAGACCAAGTGTATATAACACAGCATTATGGCAATTCTCAGGATACAACTTATGATCCAGCTCACACCTACCAGATCAGTCCTAACCTGCTACGACAGATCAGAGAGTTTTCTTTGAGAGACAACCTGCCACTGTTGTATCTCAGAAACCGCTATGGAAGTAATGCTGATGAATCCTACATCAGGCAAACGTGGGGTAACCTTGCTTGCCTTGGACTGTTCTTGCACATTGTGATCGAGGAAAAATACCTCTTGAATCAAAACAATGTCAGACTACAAGGTCAATATCATGATCATGGTTATGATCCTCTGGAGTTCCTTCTGAAAACTATATTAGTTATTATTATTTTTGCTGTTGTTGTATGGCAAATAGAAATGAATAAATAGTGAGAAGCAATGTACCCTTATAATGTTCAATGTAAATTGTGAGTGGTGCTTTTCAATAAAAATGAGGACCAAGAAACCAGCATGTCCTCCTGCTGTTTGTGAACAGTCATTTGAACAGTGAATTAAGGTTTTGAAAAAAATTTGGATATTGAAATGAGACACATTTAATCTGATTGTACTGTCACTTAAAGATGTTCCAATGAAAAATAAAACATCAGAAAATCCAAAAATTTAAAATGAATGACAGTATCAAACACATTTTTTGACTATAGTTTTATTTTGATAACTTTCAATTCTGATATATTTACAAAGACAGTCTTTTGATTTCTCTTCACATCAGTCTTGTAGTAATCATTTTTTTATTATTAATACTGGAAAGTGTCATTGTCAGTGGTTTTTCGGTTTCTATTCTCTATTACTGTTTTGTAGTGTGTGTGTGTGTGTGGGGGGGGGGGGGGGGGGGGGGGGGGAAAAAAAAAAAAACACACAGTTTTTTTTTATATTTTTACAAAAATAAAAAAAAAAAAAA
>JAPZDV010000009.1:12656727-12674571 GCA_029814665.1 Acanthurus lineatus | reverse complement strand
TTCTTGGAATCTGTTCTTAATTTTTGATTATAAAGCTTTTCGATGAGGCTTTAATTATGAAACATTGTCTGATCTTATGACTCATTATTACTGTTAATTAGATCTGTGTCTGATGTAGTAAAAGAGAATGTAAACTGCTTTGATGAATAAATAAAACACTTAAGTGAAGGCTCTAGTCTGATCATTGGCTTTAACTAATTGTTACCTAACTTGTGGTTGAGTATACTATCTGTAGCTCTGAAATTTGTGTTTGTTAAACTAATTGTCAGTCAGACCCGTGTACTGTATTTAAAATTCGAGGAAACTGGAAGAATTCAAGTTAGATGCACCCAAATTGTAATAACAGGTGAGTTTCAGTGCCAACTATACACTCACACAGATTGACAATTTAGAAGCAAGACCATTTCTATCCCTTGTGACATGCACGAGTCCTTGTTTCTAGCCAAGTCCAAGGCAGGCCTATCAAAAGAGCCTTTTTGTTTGAGTAAAAGATAAATACTGTTTTAATGTGGTTAAACTAGGATAGCACACAGCAGGCAAGCACAAGACCCAGCAGATCATAAGATAATGAGTCATCATTAAAATTTTTTTGCAGACCTAGTTTTAACAAAATACTAATCAAACGTTCCTCTCAAGAGTGATGCAGCCCAGAGCCAATTTTTAATGACAAACAGGCACTGCTGTTGGCAAAAAAAATAGTTAAGGCTGACACACTCAACCATCTGTGTGTACCATTTCTTTGGGAAAATGGTCTTTCTGCATTTTTGGACAGCAGATCACTTTGAAATGTTGCAGGGAGCAATGGTGAGAGAAGGAGAAGCCACAGTGAGCCATAAGCGACAGGCTGCAACCTCTAACGTCTATGCCAGGTACATAAGTCTTTGTCTTGTATGAACATCATCAGGTTCCCTTTAAGCATTAGTCCAAAGTATCTGCAATTATGTGCTATTGCTTTTCGCTTTGACCCAAACACCTACATAAACACTGCGCTTCATATTGTGACCCTTTTCTGGGATTTTTTCTTACTTTTAGACAAGTCGACCACTCTGAGTTTAAACTTTTTTGGAATTTTTTGGCCGAAACTCAGAGTGTCCTTCTCTCTTTGTACCACTGCAGTGGACTCACTGTTAAGATACACTGTCCTATTGTCAGAATACTAACCAACTGTCCTACGAGACTTTCCAAGACAGTTACTGTTTTTTCATTCTTTGCCTTATAAGAGCACTTCTAAATGCTCTGAAGTGAAAGGTGTCTCACCTTGTTTTTTCTTACGATGCTGACCTCTTGATCACGGGGCTTTCCTTGCCTAATCTAAAGGGCATACGTTGCTATTGACACTAAGAAAGATGTTAACAAAAAAAGAAAACAACAACTATACTTTAACTTTCTCGACTGTGTGGTCACAGTCAGCCAGTGATACATAACTATTAAGCCAGTCATCCTTATTTAATCATAGCAAAGGTTATGCATGCAAAATAAGAGTCTTTTCTACATAGTTCATTGGCTCTGTAATACGTATACATGTATGTATCAAAGAGGCCAAGACAAAATAAATCAAGGTTGAGGCATGGGACAGGAAACAAAGATGAGCAGTGCACAGAATGAATGAATGTCTGTGTCTGTCTGCAGACATGAGATCATATCCTGTTGAAACTCCACAAGACTGGATACAGCTGCTCATCATTATAACCAACAAATCAACTGAAACGGCACATGTCAGTGAAACACCTTGTTCTTTACAGCCACCACAAAAACAACCAGTTTATCGCTTATCAGTATGTTCATCCGTTACTTCCCCCCAGGCGAGACATTCTTAACCTTGTCATCTGTGTGAGGATGAATGCACACACTGAATACATGTACCCACATGAACACAGACACTCAAACATGGTGGGAGCCCAGGGGCAGGTAGATCCCAGTTACATATCACATGAGCCCTTGAGCAATAACCTAATAGGCCATGCAAAAACTTCCTGTCAGCATCCCACAGGATACAATCCTGACACAAGCTGCAACAAAAGTAAACAAAGATATAAACTGAAAACACAGCAAGTTTCCATTCTAAGAAAATGCAAAATATTTCTGTAAAAATAACTACCTAAAAAAGAATTTGGCTGAATCTGCACTGTGTGTATTTTTTTGAGAAAATGGAAAGTAAATTGTAGTCTTGGCATGTCGTCAAAGCAGTGTGGTCTGTCGGTTTAGTTTTGCTTCCAAATGAATGGAGGTTAAACTGGGCTTTTCTCATTTTGTTTTCTCCCTGCAGACAAACTTTACAGGAAATCACACTCTTTCTTTGCACGCTGAAGGTCTCCCTCCATTTTTCTCTCTCTTCCCACTGATCTCTCTCTCGCTCAAGCTTCTTCCTAGCTGGGCCTCTCTCCCTCTACAAGCACAGCTGAGCAAGGACGTGGAAATCTGAGCCAAATGTGGCAAAAGCTGAGACTTTATCCTCTAACTTTTCCTTACTTATTTTCTTTCTAATCATACAAAGCCACATTATAGATATTTCATAAGCTGAGTTGCTGATGATTTACCAATACTGTGGTAACTGAAAAACTAGACACCAGAGTTATCCTTATCAAGAAGCACAAATAAAATGAAATCCCTTGCTATATGCAAAAAAGTGTAGTGAACAGAGAGAGACACGGAGAGGCAACACACAGCGCAAAAAGTGGAAGTTGGAGGCTTTCTATTTTTATGCTTTATGACCTCCAGATTTGGAATGTATCACCTCCCAGCTGCCTACGCCTGAGTACTACTCAACCAACATAAGGAACCCATGAGCACAGCTGTGTACAGAGTTACACACACAAACCAGCATGAAGATGAGCCCTTGTAATATGATAAGAGTTAGATGAGGAAACAGCACAAATAACTAGTGAGAAAAGTGGAATTTTCAAGGCAAACACACCAATGCAAATAAACACACGTTTTCCCATCATTACCAAAATCAGTTCCAAGCCAAAACTGGATTGAATTCTACTTGTAAATTAACAAAATGAAAAAATGCCACTGAAACTCTAACATAACATACTGTATGTTGCATAACTCCAACATGCTACCTGAGGGTGGCGCTAAAAGAGAGGTCATGGGATAACCTTAAATATTAGGTTTCATCATCCACTTAGTATGAGGAACATACAGTGTATTTCATGGAAACCTAGCAATTAGTTTTCAAGATACCTTGTGGTGCTACTGTTACTGTACACCACAGCTAAGTCTGCCAGATAGCTGCATTATAACAAAAGTCAGAAGGGACAAAAATTATTAGGATCACTTTCTTAGAATTGGTATTACTTATTCTAAATATTATGGCAGTGAGGTCAGAGGTAAAATAAGGAAGTCTAGACTCTAAACCAGCCCTTTCATCATTACAGCCTGCTAGATGTAGAACAATAAAGTAAAGTGAATAAACATTCCTCCATTAACTCACATATAGCATTAGTATGGGTTATGTTCTATCCCAATTCTGTTAGTTCAAGACCACAAGGACTCACTCTTTTATCTGAGTGAAAGCAGATTTCTTGATATTTTATGTCAGTAAAACCAAAATTTACAAGTTTGTCAGTAGTAGCTGAGAAGTAAAAGCAAACTGCATTGTCTGGAAGAAGACAGATTTGTATTCATTTACATTATATTAGTAAAATATTAAATACAGCAGTCAGGTATTCTTAGGTTACAAAAGTCCAATCAACAAAGAACAGACACACACGATGGTCAAAAACATTAATAGCTTCTAAACTTGCTGTGTAACTCGCATGATAATAATTAATTAATTTGTATCAATAAATTTAAACATCCCCTTTGGGCTGGGTAAATGTTCCAACTGCATTTACAAAACGTGCAAAAATCAGTGATTTTAACCAGTGGCTGATTCATTTTAAGTTAGCTGGCCAATTCAATTGCCTGCATGGATGAGTTATTTTTGAGTTCTTTTTAACTGCTGTCCTGAGAGCAGCCCTGTGATTCTCATCATCACCCTCCCTGACCTACATTCACAGTAAGTCTAGACTGACAAGCTCAAAACGACTCTGCTTGTGCTCTTTATGATCGATATTCCAACTTCACAGTTGCCTCATAGTTGAAATAAAAACAGCAGAAAACCTGACATATGAAGTTAGTAAAGTCAGAAAAGGTTCAAACTTGTGTTGTACTAAATTTCAGATTTTTATCACATAATCAAATTTAAGATTATTTGAGTGTTCTATGTGTCTGTGTGACTACTATGGTTTTAAAAAAAGGAGAAATATCAAGGGAGAATAATGAAATTAAGATGTGATTTACAATTGTGTTTTTGTGAATACATATGCCTGCATCTTTACATGCCTCAATAGAGCAGTACAAGTTTGTTGCCTGATTAGGTAAAAATGGATTGGTTGTAAACAGAAAAGACAAACTAAGCAGAAACATGGAAGCACAATGATTTCATCATGGCATAACAGCTGCCAAACTTTTGCAAGCCATGTGATTACAAAGACAGAACAGCCATGCTGAAATCAAACACAACACAAATATATTTGATAAATACAGTCAAGCCTAAACAAAATTTATTTTAGAAGACATTATAAAATGAGCAAGTACTCACTTTCTGTTGGTCGGGCTGTGGGTGGCTCTGAAACAGGTGACTGCACCCTCTCCACCCTTGGTTCTGCCAAGGAGGGCAGAGGCGCAGTAGGTGCTGGAGATGGGTGGTTGTTGTTCTCCACTGCACTGCTTGGCACGACCCCATCTGGCTGTCTAAAGACAGGCATCTCTGGTCTCCTGGAGGCCCCCTCAACTTGACTGAGGTTTGGGGAGGGGGGCTCTGCTCTTCTCTGAGGTGGCTCAGGGATCCTTGAGACGGGTGCTGAGGACAACTGGGAGTCAATCCTCCGAGGAGGTGCGGGGAGCTCACTGGGTCGTGTCATGCTGAGCTCTGCCCGTCTGTTTGTGGAGCTAGAAATAGAGTTGGACGAGCCATCCAGGGGAGTACTCCGACTGCTCAGGCTCACCTCAGGCCGTTTGAGGCCAAAGCGGGCGATGCCAGCACTGGGTGAGTTATCAATCTGCTTAGAAGAGACTTCAATAGAGATTTCTGTGCGGCGTGAAGAGGCTGTTTCAGGGTTGCGACCCGCTGACAACTCAATACGTCTCATACCGGTCTTTGGTGAACGTGGATTGGAGGACTCAGAGGGAGAAGATCTGGAGGAGGAGTAGTCAGAGGTGCGGGAGCTCACGTCGTAGCTCCGCTGGCTGGATGTGGAGGAGGTGGATGAGCGGAGGGGGTTGGTGGTTCGACGAGACAGAGGAGATGGATGTGTGGATGAATCTGTCTCCTCCACCTCAAACGACCGTTTTAGTGCTGGAAAACACAGACCATTTGTGGTTAGAAAAGAAACAGAATAGAATATCTTAGCTTATTCAGTTGCTTAGTTGAAACACACTATTTTTATGCAACAGAAGAAGAGAAAAAACAACAAACCAAATCCTATGTAGGCCTGAAGCAGTGATAATTCTCATATTTATTTTTGTGAAACAAAGCAGCAACCACTTCTTCGTTCAGTAACAGCATTGTCAAGAATACAAATGATGGTTTTGACCTTAAAAAAAAAAGGTCCTAATACTTCATGAAAAAACGGTGTAGCAACTCAAAAACCAGCATCCTATCCTTACACAGCTGGAAGTTCTCAAATGGTTCGTGTAATCCTATTACCCATGGAAAATAACACCTGCTTAATTCAACAACTCTGTATTGACTAATTCTGTGTCATGCATGAAAAAATATAAAGCACAACTGAAGATAAGCTGTCAGCACTACAACCAATAACAACAACACACCAAATGAAATATTCGTTGGTTCTCAAGAAAATATATATTGGTGTTTGACGTTTGAACTGGCAGCCCAAAACCACTGCATACAAGCCTATTTCTCCACAGTGAGCATCAACACTGCCAAGTATGGTAGCAAGTCAGTGAAAAAATTGGCTTACAGAATTTTAACCATATCTATAGCAAACAAATCGTCTACAATAATATGCTAAACTTACCGGATTTTAAACGCTTTACGGACATCGACAACATCGTGGTTTCTAACGTTAATTCACTCGATGAAAATATTCCTATATTCTCACCAACTACGTTCTAACAAAGATGTCACATACAAAAAAAACATCTAACTCTAAACGAAAGAAACCCTTTTCACACATTGACTAAGGACTGTACGTATATACACGGACAAATCCGTCTTTGCCATTAACGATAGCCAGACACTTTGCACAATTAGCCGTGACCTCTGACACCTGTTGCAATAGCGACGATTTG
Organism: Acanthurus lineatus; assembly: GCA_029814665.1. Lineage (NCBI taxonomy): Eukaryota > Metazoa > Chordata > Actinopteri > Acanthuriformes > Acanthuridae > Acanthurus > Acanthurus lineatus. The sequence goes on along the minus strand of JAPZDV010000009.1, from coordinate 12,668,268 downwards.
ACTGACCCCGCCTCGCGAGCGTTCTGACTGATCACGTGACCATAAGGAACCCTTGTAATGGTGTTATATTAAAAATGCATAGCGCTGTTTTAACCTGCCTATAACATAATATGTTGCTGCTGTTAAGTCATTATTTAAATTACAAGTTAATTAACTTATGTGGCCTATAGATTGTAACTTGGCTTGTTTGATATTGGACTCCTACTTTGGAAATACTGATCTCAAAATGCCCTCTTTGTATAAGCAGCACTTTTTTGTTCACTTTTTAAAAATTGTTTTATTGCTTTAAAGAGGACTAGTCTTGAAAATACAGTACACCTAAAACAAAGGAAAAACATTTAAATTGCTTTTGGATCATAAAGTTGTAATCCCACAGACTTTATAAGAAGTAATGGACTGAGCCAGTATACAAGAAAAATGGTGCTGTGGAGAATACACATAGCTACCAATGACTGTTTGACACCTAACAATAACCTCTGGGCTGAAAATGAAGCCAATATAGATGTAAGCACAGTAGGCTGCTCATTGGGTAGCTCCTACAGATTTAGGTCATGTCTCGTAAATTTTCTATATTTTTCCGTCATTGCAGTATCTGAAAAATCACACCTAACATTTATCAAAACCATTGCCGCGTCATCCCTCTCCCATATCAATTAATGTGCCAATATTCCACCACAGGCTGTTTGTTCTGGGTGTTGCCATTTGATTGACTTTGGTTACGATCCATGTCAGATGTGGGCCTGACACCTGGCTCACCCCAACTCAACCCACAGGCTAGAGCAGCTACAAACCCTGTAGCAACACAGCCTCTGTCCTAAATAAACACCCGAGTCTGCACAGGCTTCTGGCCTGAGGCACATGGGCAAAGCACCAGTATGGTAGAAGACCCTTTTCTTGGAACTCAATGTTTTTACATCATTAATATGTTTCAGCATGCTTTTGTATCTAAAATGACAGGGCCGTCTGAGAAGCAGACAGCTCTGTATCCACTAAGTACAATTTTAAATACTTTTTTAACTCTTTGTCTGAATCAAGATTTACAACCAAAATTTTATTTCATAGAACTTTGTTTAGAAACATAGAAAACACTGGGTCTGTCCTTGACAGCTTTTCCCACTGTCAATGTTTCACTACTTTAGTATGGTTATAGAAATTACTGAACAGCAGTTAATAAAAGTTTAAATTACAGATCAGTAATCCTACTCATCATCAGTAGCGTGCAATACCTTATAATGGGATGACTACAATAAAATGAATAAAATCACAAAATTGGCTTCTACATCTGCAGCTATACTGTATCCCGAACTGCCTTAGAAAAACATTCATTTTAACAGCACACTGAATAATCAGTTTGCTATAACACAATTAGTAAATCCTCTTGAATACATAAAACAAAAGAGATAAATTATTTGCATTTTAACTGCATTTTGCAATGATGGTACTTCTTCTTTAGAAGATAAAAAATGACAGGAAAAAATAGAGACAATGACGAAACATTGTGACTCAGATTCAAACTCTGTTTGTATGTGCATATTGTATGCATCCCAGTTCATTTCATCTATCACAATGAACTCTTCGTTTTGCTTACATGATTTAATGTAATTCTATATGTAAAAAATAGCCTTGAAATTGCCCTGAAACACAGTGTTGTCAGTGAACCCTGTTCCCCCCTCTGTATGAGAAATTAGTAAAGGATTGACACACTAGTCTCAATGAAGTTAAATATAAAAACTAGTTGAATGCAGTGTTGAAAGATCTTAAAACACAGATGAGAATTTCATGCCAATAAGGACAGGAATGTCCTTATTGGCTGAAGGAGCAGCTAATTAACTGTGGCTTTCCCTTCATCCATCCTTAAATAAATGCTACATACTACTTTTTCATGGATGCAAGATGCTTATGATCAATGAACAAGAGCCTGAGCTGTAAAGGTAAGCACCATCGAGCCACAGACCACTGTGTTTGACTGTGATATAATGACCTGTTTGCCCAGGATTGTGCTAACTGTGTGGTTTGTGCCAGCTCTGTGGTGACAGAAGAGCCCAACACAGTGAGGTCCTGACAGACACAGTGGAGACAGCAGCCCAGTCATTTATGTTTCTATCTGCCTCACTCTCCGTATGTGTGTGTTTAAACACAGCTGTAGGGTAAAGCAAACACAGTCTGGTCTGCACTTCGGTTGAAGTTAAACTCTCTGCTTCTGTTAACATCATACTGCACTGCATCCTGAGATCTGTGTATATGTGTGTATGAATGACTGGGATGAGGGGGTCACACATTAATATCTCTTTCTTTGTGTATTTAGTTTAAGAGGACGGCACTGTAATTCTGTCTCTGTAATACTCCATAAACTAACTTATAAGTATTTATGATGCAAGTCGCAGCTTACATGCTGCAAATTTGATGAGACAGTTTGCAAGACATGGCCCCAAACATGGTGAGTTTGTCTCTTACATACACAGTCAGCTTTCTTTGTGTGCAAATCCTTGTCTCTGTGTTTGTGTACGTATGTGTGTGTATGTGTGAATGAAACCAACACTGAAGTGCCAGAAATCGTAGCTCCTCAAATGGCAACTTGTCGCTTTAAGAACACATCCTTCCTGATAGAGTCCCGTGTTAAAATGAAAAAAACTTTACAGGAGAAAAAAACATGTTTACAGTTTGGTACAAACACAGTTTTGGTCTCTTGAACTAATTTCCTTGTTGATGACAATTTAGTGTGTGTGTGTGTGTGGGGGGGGGTACAGTTTAATAAAACTCAGCTGTTTAAATTACATGAAGGCTTTAAGTTATGCATAATAAAAGGTCCGGCTGCTTTGAGTGAAAGTAGCTGCTAGCCATCTGCTAGGCTGAACCCATGAGCCTTGCAATGGATATCCTCTCCAGCTCCACCCTTTGATTAAAGAACGGTCAACTTTTGACTCCAAAAAGCTCTCTCTCTCTGTCTCTCCCAACCCAACCAGTCCAGCAGATGGTGGCCCACCTCTGAGCCAGGTTTTTTCTGTGGTTTTTGCCTGTTAAAGGGAAGCTTTTCCTCACCACCATCACCATCTCCTTAATACTCATGTAGGCATTAATGTCATTTGTCTCTGTAAGTCATAGTCATAGTCAGTGGTGTAGACCTATTCTTTGTGTAATGTGTCTTCAGACAACTTATGATGTGATTTTATGCTATATAAATAAAATTGACTGGACTTATCTTGACTCAGAATGGTACTTCACCAACCAGTAGATCACATTACGGTGGCCCTGTCCACTATATTTTTTCCCAGATTTATGGTTTGTTTGATATCAAGGGCAAGAGGATCTAACATCTCCAAGTTGCCATATGCTGCACTGAGGTGATAACACTGAACACTGGCCTCCAACCAACCTGAGATATTACTTAACAGCAACAATGTAAACCATAGGTCGACTGTGGTCCTCCTTCTCTGTCTCATTAGCTCTGTTTCCTTGTTTCATTTGACCTGGAATTGAACCAAAGTCTACTTTGAAGATTTTTTAAATCCTACTAATTTTGGACTCCATTCAGTATACCGTAAACTTGCTAGTAGACTTAACAGCCAAATAAGGAAGGAATTTCAGCCAAGCATGATGTTTTTCAGCTAATACGCATTGAAAAATGGTTAAAGTGCCAGAAAATCATATGATGATGCTGCTCTGTTCTCCAGTGTAGCATGCAACATCACCGGATGAGCACCAAATGGACATTTTCCACGCCCCTCTGAGCATGACCAAGGATGAGTTGGATGTGTCAGCAACGTGCAGTCCTGCCTTTGCCTTCAGTTTTTGTTGGAAACTGAAGATCACTACAGAATAAGCAAGGATTTTTGTCAAACTGCTGTCTAACTTCAAAGAACTATAAAGTACAATCTCCAAACTGTAATTATCAGTCATCACACACAAGGTATTGGCGATTAATAATATTCTAAAACAAAACTTCTTGTTTTTAAGATTTTCAACCCTGTTTTGGCACTATTTTTGGGAATAAAAAAAATATTTTAAATGTGTTTTTACTGCCCCATATATTAAAGTTTTTATTGTAAGCGGCAGAGTCTCTATTCTGCTGGTTAAACTTGCCCTCATATGCATGAGGGATTTCCAGGAAATGAGACATGCCTATAAAGCAGAGTTACAGTTTGTAAATTCAATTTCATTGATGTTAGCCTTGCTGTTTACTGCTCACTGTCCCAAAGGGATATCTTTATTTGTGAAGCAGTCACAGGAAATGCAATAAATATGCCACTGAGATAAGCGCTGACCCCTGTGATTATTCCCAAAACAACACAGGACAGTGGTCACTTTAAAAATTTCCTTCTTTTGTCACTGGATCTTTAATTAATAGAAAAAGGAAGAAAAATCACAATAACCAATTAAAAAATTTGTTTGGCTGCACTTTAAATGGCTACACCAGTTGCTTCTCTGTTAAAAAGTGGCTTCTCAATGTTTGCTGCATCATTAATATCAGTTTCAAAATGAAGCTAGTTTGACATGTTGACCACTCACAACTGAAGTCACTAATGCTCCTACAGTCTCTGAAAAAGGTCCTGCATTTTACCACATTAACCTAAAAGGCTCTGCTTGTCAAAATTTGCTTTGAATCACTGGAATGAGAGAGTTTGGCTCCTGAACTGGGTCTTAAAGCCCAACTCTTTTTCTTGGTGATGTCTATTTCACAGTTGTCAAACTCACTTTCCATTCCTTGGAAAAAGAAAAAAAAAGGGGAGAAAAACGCTTTCTTAATGTACAAAGTAAAATCTTTCACCACCGACTAGTTGTTTTTGAGTATATCATGGAGCCTGCTGATAACTCTTGGGTCTTGCCCCTGGTTGACATTGGTGCAGATTTCGCGCCACGTGTCCAACGGGGAGGAAAAACAGCAAGGGGTGGCTTTTAAGCCTAACAAAGACCTGCTGTGTTCGCTCTACCTCAGAATGACCCTCGGTGCTTCCCAGCAGCTCCAGTGGTGTTGGCGTCACTAGCAGGAAACCTGTCCTAGCTGGTGAGGATAGAGCACCCTGATAATGCTGATAAGGATGGAGACTCTTAAGGCCGGCTCTCATCAGCCTCCTACAGAAGACCCTTTCTCCCTCTAGAAGGCTCCTTGCGGCGTTTTGTCACAAGGCTGAGTGTTAATGGTTGGGATCAACAGCAAACTAAGCCATCACAAAGAAATATTATTGGGTCACAGAGCAAGTCAACAAATTTGCTAAAAAAAGTCAAAACCACAGTGTGCCAGTTACTTTATACTAGAGTTTTTATTCTAGAAATCATTTAAGGTCACACCATGATCCCTCTTCATCTCTAATCATCAGTTTGAGGCAGTTTTCTTCCTCTAAAAATCAAGGTTGGTATCCTAATGAAGACAGGATTGTTAAAATTGCTCTGTATAAGATAAAAGAGCAGTAAGTGACCCAGCAGCCAGGTTGCCAACTGAAATAACAGGTTCTTAAAATGTGTCAAGGTCAATTGAAAAAACTGATGCACATGAACAAATACACAGCAGTGCTTCGCTGGGATCACAAAGGTGTTTAATCTGTAATGATAATCTGCAATGCTTTCCATATTATTTATTCATGAACACATCATGTCCCTGCCTGGTGATTAAATCTTTAACTTTATCAGTGACTGTCTAAACTTGTGTTGCTGTGAATCTGTAAAGAGAGGCCCAGCTGTGCTCACATCCACTCCTCCGCTGCCTACCCCGACATTTTCACCCACCACAGAAATCTACTCCTGTGGAATTTCCTCTCACTGGACCAGTAAATGCCCTTAACATGCAGACATACAGGGAGAAAGCGAGGCAAAGAGACTAGTAGCCATGGCAGTTTCATGGTGCCATGGCTTGAAATAGGAATCAGATATTTGGCTCACATCTGGTTCACGGGATATTAAACCATAAATATAGATGTGTTTAACTTAAGAAGTAAAAACAGGAGGCTTTCGCAAGAGAAGAGACCCCTTCCAAAGAGCTGTAAAAAATGACACTGTCTGAATGAGTGTGTGTCCATTCTGCAGAGTGAAAGGCCCAGTGGCGCGGTCAACGGTCTGTGTCACTTTGTGAGGGTGAAATCACTGCTGAGGTCATCGACCTCACGGACAGGAAAAGTCCTGTTTTCTGTCTCTCTCTAAGCCTACTGGCGTCATCAGTTAGAGGCATGACAGAGTGAATAACACTCAGCATCCAACAAAAGAGGCATGGCAGACACACACACTGTCACATGAATGACTACTCTTCCTACTATCATTCACAGATTAACTGTGTGAAATACAGTGGCAGAAATAAGTGTTATATCTTATAAATTAAATGTCAAATGTTTTCTGTGATGCTTTTCAAAAGCCCTCATTTAGCAAATGACTGCATAATTAAAATATAATCATATAGTAGGCACATCTGTAAGTAGTGAAGTTTGTTAGCATTTCATACATAAATGTGTAAGAGGTTACTTGGGGAAGTATTATGTGCACAAAAATGTTTCCAGAGAAATTGTTTAACTTTTCTTTACTGATCCAAATTTTAAAAAAAGGCTTTCAGTTGTATGCATGACCCTCTTTGCCTTATTTGCCAAATCATTCTCTTTCACATAAGTAGTGCAAAGAGTAGAAATTCCTACACTGACTAGTTTTGAACCCAACAAAAATCAAAGTGAGACTATGTATTTTTTGCAAATAAAAAGTGGCACTTATGGAGAAAAGTCATTCGGTCACCAGACTGACTCATTAATATCCAGCACTCAGTCAAAGGTATACTAACATTAACATTAACCATCATTTTTAGAACAATATTTTTTTACTGAGAAAAGGGGTTTGGAACAAATTTCAAAGGAATATCCTTATGTAATATACTTTATATAATAAACCTTGTGATGCTTGCCTTTTCGGGTAGTTTAGGGAATTGTTTTATAATGTCTAAAATAGGGAAATTGGAGTTGGAGATTCTAGACTTTTAAAATTAGTTCTGAAAAGCTGCATTTACCAGAACAACTCTGCCACTATGAGACAAGTACGAACAAAGATTTCCTTTTCATCTAATTCTTATTTACTCGCTGTCTCATCTGACTTGTACCCTGGTGCATCGGTGCCTTGTTGAGCCACATGGGACCATACATCATGATGCATGGTGGTGACACAAAGGTATTACCACACGCTTCGCCCAACTAGTGGGAAACACACACCATTGACAATCACAACAGTAACCCATTATGTTGGGGATATGTGAAAGCATGACTCTGAACCACATGGTTATAGCACACTTTTTTCGCCCCAGATGCCTTTTTGGTTCTGAATGCCTCTTATCTTTCTGCTCTGTTGCACTGTGTAATCCAGCGGTTTAAAGACAGGGAGTGAGGGGCTGAGAGGCAGAGAGATTTACCATAAATACCAGCAGAAAACTGGTGTTGACAGAGGAGCAGCTCCGGACAAGTGCGGATGCATTCCTAATGGCTATGTGTTCATGACAGACAGGAGACAGATATACAGATAGACAGACAGGTTGGGGGGAGAGGTGTTGACCTGTCAACCCCTCACCCGCCCTCCTCGCATCCACCAGCAGCTAGGCCAAGGGGAGAGGGGCTGAGGATGGACAAGCTGCTGAGAGAGGAAGAGGGGGAAGCACAGCCGTAGGATGGGGAGGTGGAGGAGGAGGAGGGAGGAGAGGGATGACAGGGGGAATCTGTTGGCCAGGGGCAGAGAGATGAAAAGGAAGAGAAGAGGAGGGAAAACAGGGGGAGGGGGGTGTTCCAGGTGTTCCCCTCACAGCCGTACGGTCAGTAGATGTCTCCTGAGAGCTCAAAATACAGTATAAGCACACACCCACATATGGCCTCTCTATCATGCAGGTTAAAGGCTAAAGTTGTTGCACACTTTCTTCCGACCCTCTCAGACTCTGATACATAGATGACAGCCGTAAGGAACACACTCATGCATGTCAGCAAAAGTTTAAGAGCTCTAAAAAGCAACGCTTTTAGCACGATTTCTCTTTCAAAACACCACAGCTCACCGCAAATGTCAACAAGCCCTTCACACTCTCCATTTTTTCCAGATCCGGTCGGTTCCAATTAAACATGTGGAAACTATCCATAGTGTCCTCATGGCAGGGTTAAAGAGTGCCTCTCCACAGAGTGACAGGAAGAAGAAAAGAACTCAACAGAGGAAAAAAATGTACTAACCTTCAAAGTCTGATATGATCCCTTCCAAGTGAGCGTTGACAGTGGAATCGGACATTTTTGGGAGCAAGTGTGTATATTAGGGTGTGTATAATGCGTGAGAGAGGGAGCAGGGTTCCCTTTCCCCAGCAAGGAAAAGTCTTCCTGGGGCGCAGTCCCGCTTTTAAACAAATCCCAAATTAGGAGCCCGTACAAGAGAGAGGAGGGGAGGGGAAAAAAACCCCACCAGAGTTGAGCAGCTCACTGATCCAAACTCTCTCTCTATCTCTCCTCGCTTTTTTACAGCAGCAACTTATTTTTCTCTTCTCCTCCTTCTCAGCTTCCACAGCTTGGAATGAGCGAGCGATGACAACCCCCCACCCTCCCTCTCTCTCCTGCTCCCTCTCCCTCTCTCCCTTTTTTTCTAGCTCACTATCTTCCCTCCCCCCATTTCTCGTTCCCTCCATTCCTTCCTCCCCTCCTGCAGCCGTCCTCTCAGACTGCTTCCTTTATGTGGAAGCTCTCATTTCTGACCAGGCTGGTCAAATTATATGCATGCTACATTCAAACGCACTTCCTGTGGGCTCGATCACATGACTCTGGCCAACTGATGAAACACACAGAGATTTTTAAAAGCTTTTCTTAGTTGGAAATGACAACATCAGCATCTAATGCACATACATCAACGCACACGCTTGAATTCATACTGGAAAAGAAACGTCTGAATTCAAACATCCACCTTCTGCAGATGGAGTGAAAGTTACAGTGGATAAACAAATTCAGTGTGAAGACAAAATCATACTATGGACTAATATGGTCAGGACAGGCTCACGCGGGCAGTTAGTAGATGGTCTGACATGCTCAGTGACTCAGGAGGCAGACATCAATAAATAAGTAACCTAATGACTTAATGACTATGTGAATGAGCCTCTGTGTTAGGGGGGCGGAGGGGGAAGGGTGGACAGGGGCGTTGGTCCCAGGCCACCGGCCAATGACAGTGAACCACTGCTGCCGGCATCTTCACTTAAATTAACTATTTAGTAGTGACCTGACAGTATGAACTCACAGATGTGAGAGTGTGTGTGAGAGGGTGTGTGAGCGTGCGTGGGTGTGTGTCTATGAATGCTAGTTCATTCCTGTCACAAAGGTCATAGGTCTCTTTTCAAGCTGCAAAGATTTGCTGCTTCCAAAATGAGACCAGCCCTGAGAAACGTCAACACCTGGGCCAAAAATGAAAAGATTCATGAGTTAAAAATTGCTTTTGGACAGATGATAGAAAGAAGAGAGAAGTAAAAAATCTTATTTGGATTCAAGCTTTACCAAATTATTTAGAATTAAATATTCAGTAACCGCTGACCCACATGTGATTTATTATAAAAGCTGAATTCCAGCATGCATGTAGAGCTTGCTGCCAATTTGTTGCTCACACTGGATTCAAAATTTGTATTTTCTGTTGGATTTAGATGAGTTTACACAATCTAAACACAGTTGTGAGTGAATGGACGAGCACCCACCTACACATAGGTTTTAAAAAACTTATATGAGGCTTTCCTGTGCCAAAACCTTGAATAATGAAAAGTATATGTATACTACAAATTTAATTAATTTCTTGCTAACTTTTACACTACACCTGCACCTGTGACTGAAATTTGTAAAAATCAGGATAGGTGAAAACTTTTCAAGGAGCTGCCTCCCATGCCACAATGTATAAACACATAACTTCTGACCTGATTGTTTGACAGAGCAAAGGAGAATGTCTATGAGGAAAACAGAGATTAAACGTCATGCTCCAAAGTCTAAAGGAGGTCCTTCTCATCCAAGAAGATAGACATAAATCTACTATTCTGCATAAGGACACACTTCAAGTGTTTCCTTGAGGTTAAACCCAACAATATCTGACTCTTAGTAAGTTTCTCCAGCAGGGGTCAGCATTGCGCCTGTGAATAGAACATGTTCCTAAGGGCAACAGCCTTGGTGGTAGCAGCGGTGTCAATGAATCATGTAATGTAATCTTGAAACAGATAAAGATGGAGACGGAGAATCCAGACACACCCTTCAACCCACACAGTTTCTCCTGCTCAACATATATGCGTCAGATTCCTCCGCTGCCTGGCACACACTCGTCTTCAGACAAACACATACACATACATACACACGGGCGACAAAAATGTGTGCGGCAGATGCATGTACGAATACATACATGCACACACAACATGCACTCAGCCCAGCACCTAAATCCTTCACTGAAACACACACATAGAAAGAATAGCACACTTCCTTCCACTGCATGTCATTGCAAGTCCCAGCAAGTCCAGGAAACACTGATCCAATCTGCTATAACAACTGTCACACTAGAGGATGTCAGTGTTTCACCCTGATCTGTAAAGATCTTCACTGATGTCATAGCAATCACAGTAATGCAATATGCAATGCACTGCTATGTACAGTTTTGTCTTTCATTAGCAGAGCATACATCTTGGATATTGTATGTAAAGGCCAAAATGTTTGTATAATGGTGAAGGTTTATACAAGACCATGTTAATTTCATATGTTAGGGCTAATATCTTCAAGCTATTTTTTGAATCCCACTATTTAAATGAAGACATAAACACTGAAGATAAGCCATTTAACAGACGTTTATCATTAAATTACAAAACGAGTTTGTATGAGCTGTCCTGTGTTGTCTTTTATGTTAGTGGATGCAGGTGTGTTTGTGTGTCTGTGCATATTCTGCATTTAATTTTACTATTATTATCATTATGAGAAATTTTATTTAAATAACAGATTTAATCGCAAGTACTTTTCATTTTTGTTGAAAAACAACAAAAATGCATATAGGCTTAAAGAAAAAACTAGAAAACATGACAAACATACATCTAAAAAATCTAACCATGAATAAAAAGCACACAGTATAACACACAGTGATAGAAATACACAACAGCACAATCAAATAAAAACCCATACTCTATCAACAAACTACATGTGCAACAGAGTGCAAAGGAAACAGGTGCTTCCACACAACTAAGTCCACACACACTCAACACATAAATACACAAGTAAATGTAAACAGTCATAAGTCTGGAAGTACAGGTAAGTCTGAAGTTTCTTTTTCGAAAGGTGAAACAGTTATAATGAACCTTAAGTCAGCAGGCAGCTTGTTTCAGAGAACAGGACCACAGTAACTAAATGCATTTTCACCAGATCTTGATCTGACTCTAGGGACAACTAGAAGGCCTATAATGAGTGAACAATTTAGAGATGTACTGAGGGGTGCAACCAGGAAGTTCTTTACTGACTATTCGTAGAATTTTGTGTCACAACCTGCTCTTCCCCTCTCCTGCTCTGTTGCTCAGCCACACCCCTCATTAGCTATACTGCTTCCACCTGCCGCTCTCAC
>JAPZDV010000009.1:12632303-12648857 GCA_029814665.1 Acanthurus lineatus | reverse complement strand
AATCGAGTTAATTATGTTAATCGTTTGACAGCCCTATTAAATATACTTTCTTTGTGTTGATTCTACATTAATTTCATTATTTTTCATAAATAAATATCCGCTATAGTCTTAAGTAGAAAAAATGTGATTAATCTCGATTAATTACAGAAAATTGTGCAATTAATTAGTTAGTTTTTTTAATCAATTGATATATACATATATATATATATTAGGGCTGTCGATTGATATATATATAAATATATATATTCAATGCATTTCACACAGAAGACTTTTTTTTCATGCCACATCAGCTTCACTTCTCCATTATTTTTACAGTATAGGTAAGAACAGCATCAGTTTCTTGTTGTTGCCCACTTGCCTCTGCTGCTCTACGAGTTAAGAAAAGATACTGGAAAAACCTAAAGAGATATTTCATGAATTGACAAAAACAAAGACTCATTTTGCATTTTGTGAAAGTGATAAAATCTTAAAATTTTTTCTACATCTAGAACTAAAGAGAACAAAGAAGTACACACACACACACACAGACACGGACACACACTCACAGTAATAGATACAATCGCTTAAACATCAGCATCAAGAAACAAATGTTCTCTGTGCTTTGTAGGATTTATCATTATGTCTGTGGTCTTTTGTTTACCTGCTATTATCTGTTGTCTGAACAGGAAAAGACCTGTTCTGTCTTCAGTGTAACCACATCCCTCCGCTAAAGGTCAATGACATTGACTTACATAATGTGCTCAACAGGAACAGTGTGTTTAAAAGGAAGCCAGTAAAGGCAGCGAAGACTTTGACAATGACCAAATCTGGTTAAATGATAGATGCACTGACACGGTTGCATTAGTTGTTAGTCGTTTAGATATATGCATGCAATAAATGCATGTTAGAACAAAGCACTGAATGTTAGGATGGAAGGATGAATGGACAAATATATGCACGGACGAAAATGACAGCATGGCAATCTACTCACTGGGACTGGTGATGCCAGATCCCTCTCTTTCTGCTCTCCTCATCCGAGCGCTTGATGCTCTTGCTGTAATTGGAAACAAGGACAGAAGGACAAATGCTTAAAATCTTCTGTGTAGTCTAGAAAAACTGCAGGACAACCAGCAGATGTACCATGACCCTTCGTCAACAAGAGGCTCAGCATCAGAGGACCACTGCACATGCTCTGATACATAATTTCTGAAAAAAAAAATCACAGACAACACAGCTGTATGTTCCAGGATTACATCTTGAAAAATCAATACAGACAAAGAAAAAGGCCTCTCTTTTGACTGTGCCACAGAGCTAATGCTCTAAACAGAAGCATCAGCTTATTCTTTACAATAGGCCAAAACATGTAAAACACCATATGCAGATTTCACAGTTATTGTGCGTGTGTGTGTGGTGGTGTTGGTTGGGGGGGGGTGGGGTGGGGGTCAAGTGTGAAAACAGTTATTGTTCAACCACAACTGGCAAACTGACTGTTGGTTTTAGAAGAGAAAGAAGAAAGACAGCCATTTGCAATTTCTCAGAGTTTGTATGTTTATAATTGTGTGGGTGATGAGGAAATAAAAACTTGCATGTGAAACAAAATACATGAAGTAGCAAAGTAGTAAAACCGACCAAAAAGTCAGCTCAGAGCCACTCAGGCTATTGCTAATTCATCAAAGGGAAGAGGGCAGAAGAAAAAGGGTAGGAACAAAACAATAATAAGCATTAGCATACAAAATAGTACAACTTGTGGTGCTTATCACAACACAGGCCAATAAAGGCCAGGACAATCAAAACTCTTCAGAGAAAATGCAATAAATAAGCTCCTCTGGTGACAAGATATGTATGTTGCTATGATAAACTTGCTATGATGAACTCAGTGGTTATTTTTATAGCTCTGGTCGGTGTCCAGTACACTTTCATTTAAAAAAAATGAATGATCGGCATCCTCATTCATGCTCATTTAACAGCTCCCAGTGCCAACAGCCTAGACTTGCATGACCACAGGCCGGTTTAGGAATCAGAGGAATGCCACTTCCTCTTGGCTGATGGTCTGGCTCCTGACGTTAGTGGGAAGCTCTGGGTAATCTCCCATTGATCGGCTCTGGCATGTGTATCTGTGTGGGTTCAGTTCTGCTGAATCATCGGTCATTACATGAGCAGGGAAGAAGCCAAAAAAAAAGGGGACACGTGTTATTGTCTGATTTAGGGGATGATTATTTTTTGTAAAGTATCTGACTGAATGATATGTGTTATCTCTATGTTTTAATATTTAATGACAAGAGTGAAAAAAAACAGCTTGATAAAACAAAACAGAACGGAACAGGTGATGACACAACAACTAGATACTGCATGTCATTTTGGTCTACCACATATTCGCTCTTTTCTTCTTTCCACTTCCCCCCCGTCTGCTGCTTCTCCCCTGCATCAACCCAGCCAGTGCTGTTAAGATGAGGTAAGTTCATCCGGTGGCGGGTGAGTCAGTCATCCCATCCTGTTTTTAAGATCTTAGAAATACTTCCTGATGCAAGTCAGTGTGCAACATGACATTCATTTTCTGCCAATAATGCCAGCAAACATAGTGGTTTTCTGCCTGTGTTGTTACTGGTTTCAACACAAAGACAGCTGGTCGGAGGGAAGGGGAGGGAATGTGCCACTGTATGACTGGAAGACATGACTAAAGCTTTAGAATTGCATGTGTGTGTGTGTGTGTGTCTGTCTGTAGTGGGGGGTTAAAATCTGTCACTCTTTGAGAGATGAAAGAAATTAAAAGAAACTACTGAAAGCAACAATTAATTGTGCAGCATTTTTCTTCTCTCTCTTTCAGCTTTTCTGTGTAAACTCCTTCAAAGTGTCGGCATGACTCATTCTCTTTTTCATTTCACAGACAAACAGAGATCTGCAACCTATTATATCTGCCAATAGCAGCTCCACAAGACAAACAATTTGTGCAACAGGTGAGACCAAACGAATCAAGCCACTATATTTGTTCACCTCCTCTGCCCTCCTCATATGAGGCATATGAGGTTAAATGCCCGGTGTGTAGAATTTAGAGAGATCTATTTAAAGAATATGGAAAAACACACATTCTGAAACATCAACATGGCAGTTTAGACAGCAGAGTGGTGGTAATGTTTTACAGTCTTATTATTCTCTTCTCGGCACAGCTTGCAGGAGGAAACCTTGTGAATCAAACTGGCAGGGGAGGCTGGATATTTTAAAAAGGCAAAGATTATTTATGTCATGCGAGATAAGCATATTGCAATCAGTTAAGTTGGTCAAGCTGTAAGTGCGCAGGTCAGAATAACCCATCAACAGCAGTTAACTCAACAATGCACTGAACTGAAACAGACATGAGTTATCATTTTTCATTTTTATGCTTCAGTCAATGGGTAAAAGTGGAGTTAATATACTTGTCTGCCCAGAATCAAGTAAGAAGTTTTAAATATTTCAAATGAATTATATGAAAATCTCTAAGTTTATTTTTTGGGAGAAATGGAAGATATCCCAACATTGGCAAGTATGATTGCAGTAAGTAATATCCTGGTAGAAACATGCTATCTTCACACACACCACCAAGCTGCAAAGAGGATATAGACATCAACAGTTTCAAGGAAGAATCCCAAGATTACTGTCAAAAATTTACCAATATATAATATAGTCACAATGTTTCCATCTGTTCTGCGGTTATGGCATTGGTTAATGGCTGAAAATTTGTTTTTCCAGAACATTTTGATGTCAAAGTAAAGCTGACCTTTGAACTTTTGGATATAAAATGTGATCACTTCATCTTTTTGCATCGTTTTGACCTCTATGTAAAATTTCCTCATGGTTATTTTAAGAGTTCTTGAGTTATTGGCAAAACCGTGTTTTGTGAGGTCACAGTGACCTTTGACTGACCAAAATCTAATCAGTTCATCTTTGAGTCAAAGTGGACGTTTGTGCCAGATGTAAAGAATCACCCTCACAATGTTTCTGATATATCACATTCACTAAAAAAGGACTGATGGACAAGCTGCGAAACATAATGCCTCCATCCAGGGCTGTTGTTGGCAAAGAGGATTAAAAACAAGAAGAAGAAGTTCTGCTGTGGAATATGATGAGAATATCTGAGCCTCTGCAAAACAGGTTGAGAGAAATTTTAAACCATCTGTGCATCAAATAACACTAATTTAACTCAATGAACTTCCTGCCTGCATAGCGGGAAAATCCTGTTGCTAGCTGCAGTAGAGTTTACAGTAAATGTTTATCTAATGTTGATTTAAATGGCAGTAACAGAGCTGCTTCTGGCCTCGCTGTTAAATCAGAGAGGAAGTACTGACTCACTTTTTTAAAATCTTTTTAATTACCTGGGCGTTCAGAGGTGGAACAGCCAAAGAGTCAACCCTTTTTCTTGCTTTAAGAGCAAACCATTAATCTTCCATGAGCGGAGGGATAACGCCATCAGTCTATTATGTGAGTGTGTGCACTTTTACGTGTGTTTTAGAGGTTTAAGTGTACGCAAAAATGGCAGAACAAACAAGAGTGAGCCAAGTCTTTCAAGCCTTGCAGCCAAAAAGCATGCCCGTACCTATTTACTTTTCTAGCTAAGAATACAGAGGTGAGGTGAACCCACACACACACACATGCACACACCCTTATGACAGAAGTGCTTCAAGCAGACCATTCATAGTTTACCATCGCATCAAAGTAATGTGCCACAGAAACCATAACAACACCACAAAGTTGTGTAGATAACATGATATTTGGCATTGTGGTGATATAATTCAACACAGTCGGTAGCTGTGTGTGGTTCAAGCTGAGGGCAAAGTACCGACACACATAAAGTAAATATGCATTAGCCAATCAGAGTGAGCTTTAATACAAACAAGAGGACTGACACCTGCAAAGTTTAACTGTATGTCTGCACTACGTGTGTGCTTGTCTACGTGCAGAGTCTGTGGCTGTGCTCACCTGCTCAGTCTTGTCTTGGGTCTCAGAAACACACACACACACAAACACACCTCAGATCACAGCTTGAACAAGTTTAATAAAAAGCCTCCCGACACTATGATCTATGTCTTTTTTCACTTTAAGGGGATTTGGAATCGTCTGTGTTCATATTTGTCTCATGACACAGCTATGTTTCAACTGAGGTCATTACGTGCAAATGATACATGAAAAGAATGAAAGCAGCGTTTATGCTAATGGGGAAAAAAATCCATTCTAAGGAGTGCCGCAAGTCATACTGCGATCTAGAGTAAGTGCATAGCAGCATATGTGTTTTCAATAGGCCTCAGGTGATCGAGGTCAATCACCTGAGGCATGTGTGTGTGTGTGTGTGTGTGTGTGTGTGGGTAACATGACCGGTCAAGTGCATTGCTATGCCTGGACAAACATGTCAACTGATTAGTTATTGCTCTCAGATGACTTAAGAAGGTAAACAGAGGGCAGAGGGTGCAGCACTTCAACATGCTTGAAACACAAGAGCATTCACACACACACACGTTGATGAGGACCTGCAAACAGAAATACACACACAAGGGCAGAGTGATGCAGGAAACATACATTTAACTATCTGAGATTTCTGTGTTTGCAAAAGGAGGAGGCGTCGTGTCTTAAGTGAGCAGGAGGGCAGAGGAGGTGAAGGATCATTACCTTCTTTCTTTCCTTCATTTTCACCCTATTATCCTTCACTTCCACCTTTTCCCTTTGGGGCTAGGTGGTGTTTTGATTAAAACATTTATCATCAATCATCAAGCTATAATACTGTGATGAAAGCAGGTTTTTTTAAAGCCTCATTTTTAATATCTGCTTTCATTTCATTTCATTTTGCCAGGAGTTGAAAAAACTGAACACTGACCTCTTTTAAATCTACAGAGTACATAATATTAAGCTTTGCAAGATAAGCTTTGGTATGATTTGTTATGACAAAATAGTTTGTGAACTTAGACTTAGACCTAGACAAGCTTTATTGTCATTCGGGGCGCAACAAGGGTACACAGAACGAAATTTCAACACAGGACTCAGATATAGAATGTAACACACTGAGTTGGCTAAAAACAAACAAAAAAAATTGTAAGACTTCATTATAAATGTAATTATAGCAATTTTTATTTTTAATGAAGTCATGAATATTTATTCATAGTCAGAAGAAATCAACCACTGTACACTTAAGAACCAGATTTTAAAGCTTAAATGCAATAATAAGCATTTTTTAATAGACAAAAGGCAGTGTTCTGATCATATGCCCCTTTGTTTATTGCTTCTCTCATGCTATAAACTAAAACATATCAGTATAATATATCAACCATCTTTAGGTCTTTATCAAAATACAGAGTACAAACTCTTATCATATGATGCAGACTAAAGATAAACTAACTATTGAGGATCATCGTATTTCATAATTTTTGCTGAAATCTAACTCTCAATGTGAAAATATTATCATCCCTCGACCCTCCTCCTTCTCTTTGCCCACCCATCTGTTCCATTGTGTTTTTATGGCCCTCATTACACATGTAAGGGGTATGCTGCAAACACGCCGTTTCACAACTCTGCCTGTGAAAGAGCTGGGGGGGTGGATGGACAGGCTGAGAGAAAGAAAAGAAAGAAAAAAAGAAAAGAAAGCAAGACAAGCTGAATAGTTCAACAGCCATTTTTCAAGATTGTTTTCACAGCTAAGAAAAGGACTTCACCTGGATGCATTCTTAATGAGGAAGGATTGCACAAAACACACCCACACCCACACACCCACACACACACACACACACATCGCCAGACTCATGCACATGTGGTCACACATGTTGTTGTGGCCATGACCCTGAACCTCACTCCTCCTAAATGAATAGTTGCTGTTCTGGCGCCAAAAGTAGGAACTGACAACACCTTTTCCTAACCTCAGCGCTCTCAAAAAAACCTATTCCCCAATTGCCAAGCTCACTGAAAACCAACAGGCTTTGCCAAACACATAGTCACCTTTCTGTACTCTTCACAATGCAAACAGGAGCCTAAATATATGAAAGTGTTTTAAACTGTGTTAGACAGGATACCATGGCGGTCTATAAAACAATACTGGTGTGACAGATAAGGATCGGCCTTTCTTGGAAGGCTGTTAAAACCCAGAGAGTCAGTTGAAGAGTCAATATAGCTTTATGGGTTGAAAACTCCCTCAGGAAACATCTAGTTACTGTATGTCAAAGGTGAAAACCTTACGACTGAGCAGTTTTATTTATGTAGGTTTTCAGAAATGTGAGACAGACAGAAAGAAAGAGATTTAAAGTTAACCAGTGTTTTCAAGAGTTAAGCATCTGTATGTTTGCATGTTAGCATGTTAGCATGGAGGCTCAGTACACATGCACATGCTTGTACACATGCATGTGTTTGCAGTGCATGAAACTTTATTAGTTTATTACTTTTATCTATTATCTCTTTCACAAGACACCAGTGTGACTGAGTGTCTTATGTAATAAAGCTAAAAACTGAAACTAAAATTGTAGTTTGAGTTCAGCAGATAAAGATAAAGTTCATTCAACTACCAAGTAAATACTATCTCATTAAGGGCAGTGATGAAATGTAACAATGTGTAATTAGTAAGATATTGTTCTTAAGTACAGAATTTTTTTTTTCCAGTGTGTTTCAATTTGGTTGGACTTCATACTTTTAATCAACTCTCAGAGGCAAATATTTTCAGTTCATTTCTCATTGTGCTCATTTTACTGCACAATGAGTACTTTTAATATGAGTATTTTAAGTGAAGTTTTTGGATAATACTTGCATAGTTTTACTTAAAGGTGCTCTGTGTAATGTTTAGCATCGGTTACAGTGCAAATCTTCACTTTAACTCATAACTTTGTTTGAGTGTGGCTCTAAATGTGGCCAAACCTGCTTCAAATCATTTGATCCATCAGTGTTGTAATGTGCTGATCTCACATGGCAGAGCAGGCAGGATTCCTGGTTTTCACCCAAGTGGCCTGAGTTCAACCCTAATTATGCACTCCTGTATTTTCATACAAGGGCAACACACCTGTGTGTGCAGCATATCATACTAATTGAACTCAGCATAAGAAATTTATTTTAATTGGTGCTAAAATGTTACATATGGCATTTTTAAGAACATTTCGAGAGTAGGACTTTTACTTTTAGTTCTTTGCTACTTATTAAGGAAAGGATTTGAACACTTACATTACTTTATCGGTAGCAATGCCAAAACATAAAACATATCCTTTATCACTGCCAACAGCGAAGCTCACATGCAGCTAACACATATTATCTTGCTATTTCAGGAATAATATTTCCACTTCGACACACTCTCGACCAGATATGAATCAGTAACACTTTAACTGATCGCTAGTTGCATTAAAATATTTATTCATGTCACAACAGGATGCGGCTGCTCCTGCCAAACAGTGGAGTTGCTGTTTCTTGTGTTTGTTCTGTGTCTGCGCCCCACACATTAGTGATAAAATCTTTCTTTTCAAGTCTTTAAGGTAATTACATGACATGCAGTGAACTTGATTTTAAGGTAAGTTTCAAGTGTTTCAATTAGTACAACTATTTGAAATGTTGAAATGTATGTTTCTGTCTGTGCGTGCACTTTATCACTCTAATACCCACATCTTGATGTCAGCACACATGTTCTATCACACATCAGAACCACTCGGAGCATGCTATTATCTTTTTACAGGCTCTCTCCTGGCCTCAGGCCTACAGTACAGGCAGCTTGTTGTATCAGTCGACACCCCCAGCAGCAGCAGCAGCGGCAGCAGCCAGCATCACATGCATTCTTGTCTGCAGATAATAAACACAGAGCCGAGTGGACACTTCAGAGCAGGCTCCACACGGCTGGGAGGGGAGGACCATACACAGCAGAGACAAGTCTGCAGGTCTCCTGCAATCAGGGAAACTCCACATTCCAGAGTATATCTATGACACTGTGTTGCAAACACCACCGAGATGTGTAGTACACTACGAAGTGGTGGAGAAATAACAGTGGATAAGTTAAATGTGCTGAAGACCTGTACTTGACTAGAGAAATTTATGATCAATATGATCCATGTCTGAAGCAACACTTGTTAGATAAATTGCTAATTTGTCAGTTCAGCCACATCCCATTAGTTACTGCTGCCTGTCAACACCTGTCAGTCTTCATATTCTTGTTATAAATAAACACTGGAAAGAAAGAAGAGTCATTTCTTTTATAGCCACCGACTGTTAATTTTATGAGCTGGGGAAACAAATCTGGCTAACATATTTTATCAGCTTTAACTAGCTAGCTAATTGAGCTAAAGTTAGCTTTGTGGTGGCAACATGGTTTTTGATTTTCAGTCGACTTATTTTAAAACAAGAGCCCCATAAAGAGGTTTTAAATGTGCAATGGATAGCTAAAAATATATTTAGATACAAGATTAAAGCTAAATTTGCCACATTTCATAAAGTTGAAATACAATGCACCATGGTTTTGTCCTGCAGCTTTTTAACTCTGTTTATATTTTTGTCTAACATACTTGAAAAGAAAGACTGATTAGAGATTTCTGCTTTATTTTTTTGTTTTTTCAAGCAGTATGTTTGACATAACCCATTACAAAAGAAAATGTTTGTAGAATGAGGACTAGCCAATGTTTTGTTAAACATAACTGTATCTCAGGTAACAAGTTTGGCTGAGTTTGCAAGAGTGTAAACTCAAATCCAATACAGAGCTGCTAATCTACATGCTAATGTTTGCAGCCCACACTGAAGCAGACAAACATACTATTTAATGTACTCTTTACACTTGTGTTTCTGTATTTTTTGCTTTTTGAAAAGTTAAAAAAATATCCTCCAAACTCTTGAATACTCACTGCAGCCCTATGCACACTGCTGTAACATGTAGAAGCTAGATACAATTACAAAGCGATGACTATAGTCAGTTGGTAAACTTTTCAAAACCAGATGTGAATATAAACTTCTAAGAAGAGAATACATATACAAGCTGAGGGGAGAGAGGCTACAGTTTGGGTTTAATAACAATTAAACCATTTAAAAAACACATTTTTTAAGACACCACTATTTTAGATCATACTGGCCAGAGCACTGTATGTGCTTGTCCACGTGCTCCGCTATCTTATTAGTCAATTATTCGCAGGCTTCAAGGAAGCCAAATTGAGGGTTAGAGCATCCCCGGTATGCTCTGCTAGATGACAGGGCAAATATGTCTCAACACAGTTTATAGACTTTCAAGTTACCATCTAACAATAGCTTTGGGCTTCTTATCAAGGCCTCCAGTATAAACAGGATAAAAGCAGTAATGCAGCACAGAGTGAGGCATTTGTCACACAGTTACAAGTAGAATTAGGTGCATATGAGTGTGTTTTGAGTAAGGCATAATAGCACACATCAGGAGGGGTGTACTTGGAAAATAATGACTCTGTGTCTGTGCTGTAGTGGGCTGTTATTCATACAGGTTACTCATTGATCCAGACAACCTGAGGGAGTGGTGTACAAGGCAGGGATTGGCTCCATGAGCAGGGTTCAGCTGCAAGGGGTTGCATGAGTGAACGCAGATACACACACACACACACGCATCATATAAACACCCATCCACCCCTCCAAAAAACAGACATACACACATTTCAGTGCATTAAACTTCAGATGTGTATGTGTGTATGTGCATGTGTGTGGTGTGTGTGTGTATGCAAGAGTGTTTGCGTACAAAACACAGGCCGACCTTGCTCTCTGAAAGTCACCCTCCACGTCTCTGATGCTTGTCTAAACACCCCTACATGTTAGAGAGGAGGGCCTTTCAAAACACACATCTGACTACACACACACACTTTGTTATTAGACTATTCACCAAGTGAAGTTCTGACAAAGAATGTGACAGCTCCACACACGTCGCACGGCAGAGGGAGAACACACACACACACACAGGAGGAGGAGAGGCGGCATGACCCAACATGTGCTTGGCTTTGATGGAAAACCATTGGACGCTCCATCGCACAAAGACCCAGGGAAGAAGAGTCGGGAAAGCCGGCATTCCGCGGGATATGGATGTGTACAATAGAGCCAGGGCTTAGAGGGATAAGGGGGGGGTGGTTAGAGGTGATAGTGAGCAGTGCTGGAGAGTGGGAGAAGAGGGTAATAAGAGAGAAAGGAGGGGCAGCAGAATAAGAAAGACATAAGAGGGAGGGAAGAAGGATATTGAAGGATGAAATATCAGTCAAGACATACACATAAGTGATGGATTGTTTATGAGTAACAAGGCAGCCTAAGTGGTTAGTATGATCATCCTTAATACACACAGTTTTGGTTCAAACCTCAACCTCAACCTCAGAAAGTCATTCTTTTTCTGCTGAGCGGCCTTTGAGCAAGGCAGCAACATTAGACTCTGCCAGCACAATCAGCACATTCACAATCTTTCTGAGATCTTTGATGAGCCGCATGCTGACTAGTACACTAGTACACACAACCTCTGCGTCTTATAAAATACTGTTTCGCAATAATTACAACCAGATTCAGCCAGTCTCAAACTTAACCAACAGACTAACCCAAAAGAGTTGTGCACTGCAGTTTTGATGCAGATCAGTCAGAGATCAGCAGGAATGAGTGCACCATAAAACTGTCAATCAAAGCAGATTAATAAGGTAACTTTCTCCTGTTCGGAGTAAACAGTGTACTTAAGTCAACTTTAATTAATCCCTGTTTTGTGTGGCACATTTAACTGTCTTTTTTTTGTTCTTCAGAGCATCAAAGAAACTCATGATTTGCCTGAGGACCTGTGAAAGAATGAGCTCAGATTTCTCCCTCTGCCACCTCTCTGTTATGATGTCATGTGTGTGTGTGTGTGTGTGTGTGTGTGTGGCTACAGTCTTTAGACTTTATTTGGTCTTTTGAGTCCAAACCAGCCTGAAATGTCTTACAACCGCACCCACAGGTTCATGTGCGGCCCTTTCTGCAAAGGTGACATTAAAAAGAAGAAGTGGTGGCTTGAAACGTTCACATGTGCGGAGGAGTGATGATGAAAAACCTATTCATAGTTAATGCTGTTAAACATTTACCTGGTAATTCTATTTGTCCTCCTTCCCACTGTTTGTTCTCTCGTGCACGCACACACTACCACGATCAAGATGAATCTTTGTTCCTTTAATCAGTCTGATATTATCTTAGAAATACATGTAATAAACAATAATAAAGCGTTTAACTGTCTTCAAAAGCGACACACACTTACCTGTATATGAAGACTTTTTCATGATTGTAAATGTTTCCTCTCTTATTGGTTAAATTTGATGAGTCGGTCAGCTTTCTCTGTGTGCGTCAACGGGACTTTTGCATCCGTAACTTTTCCAGGTTTGTTTCTTTTTGTGCTCTGTCTCTCTCTCTCCGTGCCTTTCTTTTCACTGCAATTCCTGGAAAGTCAGCTCTTCTAACGCACCTGGAGCAGGTAGAGTCACTCTTTGTTAAACTCCCTGAACTTATTCCCGTCTTAATTCCCGCTGCGAGCCAGTTGGAGGGGGACAGTCTGTTGGAAATGGATACAATCACACCTGCGCTCCTGACGCACGCCCAGTCCAGGAGCGGGAGTGGTTCACTGTACAGCGACTGTGGGGGTTTTCACATGTGAAAGCTTACAATTGGAATGAAGTCACGTTCAAGTACCATTTGTTATGGGATTTTGAACAGTATGACGCAAGTTAATTGCATTAATTAAGAAGCTCAGTAATCTTGATATTCAGCAATGCTCAGGTTTGGTCTTTTTCGCAACATTAAAATGTGGATGTGCACGGGCATGCGAATGTGAAATGTAACTGTAATCCAGTAGATTATCGGACAGGAATTCCCCCTCAGAATTAAAAAAAGAAAAAAAACTCTCTTAAGACCAACTCTCTTTGTGTGTATGTGTATACAGCATTATCTATCAAGAAGCTCGAGCCTTCACCCACACAGCAACACGTGTGTGTCGTGGGCTGGCGTGTGTGGTGTATGTGTGTGTGTTTTTGTGTGTGTGCTGGCATGGGAATGGGATAGTGCGGGGCAATATGTTTGTCGTATAAACTTTGTGGCTGGGCGGAGTCACGTGTTGAGTTAGTCCACATCTATTCAAATATAAGCTGCGCTCGCGGCCTTTCACCTTATAAAAATTCCACGTGTCAAACTTTGGCAACCTACTTCATGTTCATGAGACCTGGATACACATCCTGCCACAAACAGCTGCAGTTCTGTGCTGCAGCGACCTTATGTGGCTGCGCCCGGTCACCGCATCTGATTGCTTATCTGTGCTCAACAGCTCAGGAACAGCAGATATCTTTACGATCTGCAATCTGCTGTCTCTTCCTCTGCGTTTTTAATGTCGGATGAGTGACGTTTGCTCCAGAATAAATGACATAATTTGAAATAACATTCATTTAAAACATGTTCAGGTTTTGTACCCTGAAACAATTCACATCACCATCATCCCATAGTTCTCTGAGCTCTTGTCTAAATTTACAATCCAAGACTGCCAAGTGCAAGTTTATGAGTCTCTCATTTACTGGTTGCTGGCTGAGAGCAGAGCTTGCTGATGTGTTGATACTGAAATCATAACGACACTGACAAATGTGGGTGGCTTTGCATGCCTTCTGACCCAGAAAAAACGTAAACAAGAGCTTGAATCAGACAGCAGTTTACCAAGTACGAGCAGTTATTATCATTGTTGTTTCTGTGGTTATTTTGCTGTGACATGACACTTGATTAGCACCTTGAAGCAAGACTATGTAACTTCTTCTGATCTGCAACTAACAAGAGACAACTACTGGAAAATTTTAAAGGCTAAAATGTACCTTGACAATAATACAAGTGGCAGTGAGCCATGAACTGATGTCGGCAGTACAGAAACATTTACCTTAAGTTTGACAACATAAGTTAATATTAGCCACCATTAGCTACTATTAGCTTCTGGTCATACCAGACCACGAAAGCTGTGGCAGAAGTTCCTGATGGTTGGTCATGTTCAGTTGCTTAGGATTTTAATTTTTCTTTCCAAGTGGAAGAAGTCCAGTAGTCTTGCTTAAAACACGCATTTGCAAGGGAAGTGGCACAAAAAAAAAAAAAAAAAAAAATCGAGTGAGTCATCTCAGTTCTCAGAAAACAGATTAATGTGCTTGCTGTGTATCGACCTGGTGAGGACTGAATGTCTGTTTGTTGCTGTGAAATGCTGACAAAGCTCTGTTTTTTTTTTGCTGAAGATTTGAAGCTTTGAGCTCAGCCACAAAGAGTCAAGACTAACATTAAGAGAGAAAAAAAGACATATTCAATAATCACACTCCTTTTTATCCAAAACCTCAGCTCACAGGGTTTAAGTTGTTAACAAGTGGCTGGATAGGGAAAAAATAAGTATAGTTTCAAGCCATCTTCAAAATGTCTTTGATTCAAAGCTCAGTGTTACTTTCCTTTGTGTTCTGTTAGGATTCAAATGATGTGATCTCAACACCAAAACTCTGCTGGCCAGCAGCAGCCAGAAGCCTTGTCATGCCTTTTCTGCAGGAATGGGATAATATCCCATAGCTGCTGATTCAGAGGCTCACTGTCTCTGGTGGTGTTTCTCACAGCGCTGGCTGTAAGAGGCAGCTGCATACGTAACTGTGAGACTCTGGAGTCCCTTCTTACATGGCAGAAATACTAAGTAATCTGAGTACTGCTGAGTAAAATGTCAAACCCTGTGAGAAATCTTGAGCATGCTGAAGGAGAGCTGTTTTAAGTATCACTCAACTAATTTGCCTTGTAGTGTGAGACAGGCTGCTGTTCATGCTCACAGCTCTAAATACTTTTGTATGTAGTTTTATTTTTCTATTTTTACTGACATAAAACAATAAAAATATTTGTCAAATATCAGTCAAAGTTGAGGTTCTTTTTACTAAGTCACTGTCTAAACTCAGCTGAGAACTTATTGGATCTTATGCAGCAGCTCTAAAAGTTTTACAAGCAGCATATCAACCTCCATCATGACACCAAATGATGGATTCTGTGGTCTGACTTGGTGTCAGGTCTCTGTAGCCGAGTGAAGACCCCAAATATTCATAGAATTCAAGTGGAGGGGAATGAAGTCCCATGCTCAGTGGAAACACTTGGCCTAGATTCAGTCAAGATTTGTAAGAGGAGGAGCATTGAGCTACATCAGCACAATATCAACATCAGAAAACCGCACCACTGACCATTCAAAGAACAAAGATGCATAATACTGTTGACCTAAAAAGCAAGCATTGTACATTCCGTAACATTGTTCATGTAAATAACTTTATTTAACATACTCAGTGTTAATGAAGCTATGGACATCATGATCATGTATAGGTAGGCTGTAAGAGCAACACAATTCTTTATTTTAATTGACTGTAATCAATTTTGGCTATTAAATGTAACTATATTGGTAATTTTTAACAGGGCAATGCAAAATAAAAAGTAAACAAAAAGCTAACTTGCATATTCTTCCCCTAGTATGAAAAACAGCAAAGGAAATGATCAACCACAGAGGAGCCGATGTATAAGAGTGAGGATGATAAATAAGACGTGGCCATCATCTTCAGCAACACTATGTCAGGCACTGAAGTGAGAGGACAGAAAAGTTTGTTTAACTCCAAAATCTCTACTGAGTTTTTAGGGAAAAGGAGTGTTGGCTTTGGTAGAATGAGCTTGAATGCACTGCATGTCATTTCTACTGCTTGAGGTCTCTCTTTCAAAATAATAAAAAATGAGACGTAGTTTGATGATGTTGTTAGGCAGTGTGGGATCATGGGAGTTGTTGTCTTGTTACACTTAACAACCACAATTGCTAATGATAATCTACCCAAAGTAAATGTGTTTGCATTTAATACATATTATGTTTAGTCACATTGTCTGACTTCTTACACACTTTCATATCGTCTGGTGTTTCCTGTGTCACCTTTTACAGAGTTACCTTGAAAAGGCTGTGTATTTCTCGCAGTTTAACATCAGTGATAATATCAGTACACAATTACACAGAATGAATAGGTTTAGTCATTTATAAACCTTTAAATGCGGAACTGTTTTCTAATCTCAAGGCTGCAGAATTTCCCATTTTGCACTTGTAGTTGCTGATGAGAAAATCCTGCAGTAAAACCTTTTATTAAAGATAACAATGTGGACATAATAATGATGATCAAAAATGGAAGCTGCACTCCAAATATGCTGTGCTTTCCAATTAAAATTAAATATAAAGACTGTTGATGCAGTGTTTTACTTGGACATGTTGACTTTAGCTTCTGACTGTGGCTATTTTTTTCAGGCCACAACCACATCCTGTTACTGCAATGAAACACCTGACTTAGATCACTTAACTTTCAGGTTGAAAAAGGTTTTCACCAGGAAACATCTGTTGGCTAAAGAGAGAACAGTGGTGAACTCTGACATGTTTAAACATTACATGGTTTGCATTAAAAAACCACTCATCAGATAGAGTTTAAAACTAGTCACTTGGGATCAAAACCTTTTTTTTTTTTGACGCAACACCTACGTCCTCCTCCAAAAGCACAAAATGAATGTCACAGTTTCCGCTCTTTTCTCTGTTACCGAAAAACAACGTATGACAAATACAGTACATGTACATCTCAAAAACACAACAGGGGAAAGAACCAA
>JAPZDV010000009.1:12589891-12632203 GCA_029814665.1 Acanthurus lineatus | reverse complement strand
AGCTCCTGAGTGTGTGTATGATAAAAAAAACCCTGATACTAAGGCCTTTAACAGTTCAATGTGGTTCATCTGTTGCTGAGGCTTTAAGATAGAAAGAAAGAGAGCACTTCTTTTTTAAAACGCTCAACACCTGCCATAAAACTGCGGTAGGCCTATATTATCCCTTCAAGTGGCAGACAGTATGTTTGTAACTCAGTGTCTTTCTTATCTAACCTGTTGTTTCCTGTTCCAGGTTGTGACATCTTCAGTGACTGCTGCACTTGCACATTCATGAGTTTTTAGGCACAAATGGAACAGTTTTAGTTAAGAAAATCCGCTTTTGTTCAACCGTTGCTTTGTGATTTAGGCTCTCACCATTTCTTGCTGGAAATGTCACTTTTCTTGTAAGAGGGGTCTCAGTTTCCGTTTGCGTGTAACCACGTACCATAAAGCACAGTTTCCACTCCTCGCTGGACCTTGATGAGTTGATCTGAATGGTCTTCCTGCAGCACACACACACACACACACACACACACACACAGATGAGCACAGACTGCATATTTGCACCCCATCACCCTGAAACTAGAACTGTATGCAGATGTAAACACACGCTTTAGCTGATCTTTGCTGCTTGGTGAGGACGAGTAAAAAGTCACAGCTTTTACCACACAGACACCACGAGCAAGTAAACAAGCTGATGCATGCAGCTCCAGGACGAGCTGTTTTTTTTCCGAGACATTACATTGTTGACTCGCATAGTGTGTCACTCAGTTGCAATTTGTCTTGACTTTAAGTGTTTAAACTGTTCCCTGATTTACAGTGTTTAAAGATGCAGTGTTTGCATGAGTGAGCACACACGTTAGGCCCAACATGGCACTGGTAATAAATTCATGAACTGTTTTTCAAAAGTTGTTCCCCCTTATGTGGTTCAACTCTGATTGACTGTGAAAAAAGTCATTTTCAAAGACTTGTCATTCATTAAAACTGATCTCTATATTGTACATTGATCATGGAGAATGTGTGGTGTTGGGGTCAAAGAGATGTGAAATATATAATCACAGTTGTTACTATGTAATCAGCTAAAGTTTGCCTTAATGTCACTTTTGTTTCTTGGAACAAGTGTCAGCTCATGTTATCACATGCTCACTTTTTAATTTATCAACATAATTCAAGTGCTACTGTACAGCAAATTAATTAACAAACTCTGGACTCAAAATTCAAAACTTTATTATTCGCAAAAATTTAATTATTTTTTTTAAATGTGGCAAAAGAAAATACTTTTGTAATTTCTACTTTCCCTGTTTTTTTCTTCTCATTTGTTTTTAAAAAAATAAAATTAAAATGTGAGCTAATTTTAGATCTTTTCATATTCATTCTATTTTCTGTGTTGGTCTCATTGTGGTTTGATGTCTGTGCCACAAAACCACTGGATGATTAAACAGAAAGCACACGTAAAAGAAATTTCTGATGTTTCACCACTTTCAGGAAAAAGGAAATGACGGTGTTAATTATTTCAGACATTTTACACAAATCTTTCCAATTCAACGTTTTATTTTTGTTAACAGTAAATTACAGTTATTGTATAAAATACACAGTATCTAACTTTTACGAAATTCAATTTACAAGGGAATTTCTGCAATAAAAAAAAAACAGATCTAGCAATAACATGTCTTGATGTGAAAATGATTTTTCTCCTTAACTAAAAGGTTCATCTATGTGCAGATGTGTTACAGTGCTTTCAAACAGCTGCAGCCTATGATTGGCAAAAATCAACAAACAAAAGAAAACAAAAGAAAAGAAAACAAATAAAAACAAACAAAAAAAACAGTGTAGTGGACACAATTAAGAAAGTTATAGTTGCCCTGAAGGATTACACCGAGGCCATTACAGCCATGTTGCGGATCAACCCTGAGGCTTTTACTAGAACAAAAACTAAACCTTTGTTAAGTTCCAGTCATTTGCAAGCCAAAGCATTTAAAGCTAAAACCAACGTTTAAAAATACCAGACTTCCCCTTTAACCTTGCCACAAGAAACATAAAACAATGAGTCATCAGTAAAAACACAAAAATAAGGATTTACTGAAATAAAAAACATAAATATTTACATTTAGAAAAATTGTCAGGACCTTTTTTATAGTACATTTTCAGTTCCACCACTCATTTCTTCTCTTCTCCTCCTTCTCTACTCATTTCAAATGTATGAATTTTCTCTACCCTTTGACAAACTGTTTACTAGAAATGTACCTGTTTCTATGCTCTATTACCCTTCAAATAGAGTTTGCTACATTGCTTCGTCTTGCACCACTTGCACTGCATTTTTGCAGTGCAGTTTTTTTGGTCAGTTGCTTGCAGGCTTCCATCTTTAGCGTCTGATTGTTCCACGCATATCCTCATAAACATCATTGTTGGAGACGCGTGTTGGTTTCCCTGGTCTTGGCATTGTCTTGGTCTGGTGACAGCAGATATTGGTGTCAACATGTTAAATGTAGGACAATTAAACAATGAATTATAACATTATAATTAATTTAATTTTTAGTGCAATTTCTAGAACCTCTCTTTACTTTTTTCTTTAAGGTCATAGTTTATTTTTGCAGTAAAACAGATTGTTTAGGAAATGGCACATTCAATACAACAGATGGTTATTCCATCCATAAAGAATTATCACTCTTTTCTTCTGTTTATATGTGATGTTGGAGAGACACAACTGAGCTAGTATTCTTCCACTTACATTATACATCCTGTATACCTGCGTATATATGTAAATGATGTACAGCAGTATCCATGAAAATTAAGGATTTATTACAGGACTGTTAATATTAAACAGTATTAATGTTATTTAGAATAGTTATACTCAATAAACCTACAACTAGTTCTAAATGGATAATTCTTATATAAGTGTGTGTATATGAACCTATAAGTATATATGCATATATATCATATATAGAGATATTAAAATATGTACAAAATTTCAGATTCACAGTAACTCAGGCACTAACCATAGATATTTTTGCACAACTTCAAGAGTAAAAAAGGTACTGAAAATAAAATTCAGCTTTAAATGTAAAAGAATTAATTCCACAAATAAGTCCACTGTGTGTATGTGTATGTGTGACAGGAACATTGTCTCTTTAGAATAACAGAAACATGGAAAAAAATCATCAGGCTTTGTGAGTCATTGCAGAGTACAGTCAATCAAAAGCATGCACATAGACACCTACACCTACAGAAGTACACACAAACACACACACACACACAAAACACATGGGTACCTTGATGATCCATATGGAGACACCTGTGATGATGCCAAGTAGCACAGCAGCAGAGATCAGAATAGACACCATGACCAGATCCTTTCTTGCTGGATCACACTCTGATGTTTTTGTTGCATCTGTTAAAATGCACATATTTTTTACTGTTAGGTCTTCCTCCATTTTGAGTGAAATTCTTCCAGTTTTCTTTAACACTTTTGTTTTCAGGAAATTACAAAGGCTGCACTCAAAATATCATAATGGAAGTTTACAGTTTCTTTGAAACCATCCAGACAAGTGCAGAATGTGTTTGAATTGCAAGTGAAACTCTTTTATTTACCTAGTATTTAAATTAGGTCATGTCAGGGGAGTCCAAGACAGTTTCATTTGCAATGAAGTGGGTAGAGAGACTGGTTTGTGTCAGAGACTTTGATATGTGAAAATACACACTGTGTTGAAGTGGGAGGAACAAAATGACAAATGACGAATCTTGGACTCTTGTCTTTACTTCCCAGACTGAATAAAACTACTATGTTACTGCTTTTAAATTATGATGAAGTTCAATCATAAGAACTGCAGGTTTTGAAAGATAATACATAAATTGACAAGACTCACCTGTGGGTGCTGTAGAGCATGGGCACACAGGGGCAGCTTCTGCATATTTTGATAAAATAATTTACCAATCTAATCATTCATAACTTCACATATGAGTTTTAATCAATAAGGCTCACCTTTCACCACCAGGAGCACAGACCCCTGTCCTTCCGTCTTGATACTTTTTCTGGTTTGCTCGTTAAACTTTGAGTACCGGCACCAGTATGGTCCAGTGTCATTAGAAGTCAAGTTTTTGATGAGAATGTCCATTTTGAGGATTCCTCCATTGATCTGAAGTCTTCCTTCGAACTCTTTGCTGATGGTAATTTTATCTGAGTTTTTCTCTTTGAATAAAATTTCATCATCAGTAAGACCTCTCCTTACACTCAGGTTATCCTGGTCTGTATTGGGAGATTTGCACTGGATGGTGATGGTTCCTCCTTTATCTTTCCATACCACTCCACCACCGGTCTCTATATAGATGGACACAAACACTTTCACTGTTATTTATTTTAAATCTCACTTAACATTTTATAAAGATTTATAAATTCATCCCACCTTACATTCGTTACTAAATTACACATCTGTTTCATTCTTAGGTATCATACATGTGATCTGCCTTACCACTCAGTGCTGTGCTGGAGAGACAGAGGAAGGTTACGATCCTCAACCAAACAGCAGACATGCTGAACAGACTAACATACAATGAATAACCTTTTGTTTCAGACTCTCAGGAGGAAATGAAGATCTTCCTATCGAGCGAGTGGATTACAAACAGCAACACGTGACACATTGAGGTTTTGATGTGGGCGAGCTCAAGCACACTGTAAGTAACAACTCTTCTCTACACTCAAAAAAATAATTGTACCAAAAACTTTGATTTTAAGTATTTTAATTACATGAAGTTTTTCCATGTAATTTTATTAGGCAAGTTTAATGTAAGGGTCCCATTTAATTTACAAACTGTTTAATTATTCTGATCAAATAAACTTTTAGTTTTATACATTTCAGTTACAGTTTACAGGAAAAAAATGCTTCATGTTTATTGGGGCCAGGAATCTTTTTTTTTTGAGTGGAAGGTTGAGCCACTTGTGCTGAAATTAAAGATGAGCATTAAACTGCTTTTATCCTCCACTAAACCATCAGGTAGGATTTTATCATAACATAGTTTGAGGGCTTCAGTGTAGTATAGCAATGTATAAAGCCTGTATTGCGCAGGAACGTCACCTGTTACTGGCAGAAAACAAACATGTTTGAATATCTAGGCAATTAAATCAAATGCAACTGGACTTTGTCAGTATAATATTTTGGCAGTATAATATTCATAAGTATGTTTTCATTAATGCATAATCACATGAAAAAAGCATTATTGTATTTTAACTGCCTTCGAATGAGCCTTTTATATATACACAGCAAGCGGGTCCTCTTTCATGGAGTCAGCCATGTTTCTACAATAGCCCAGAATAGACAAAATAATAATTTTGCTCTAGAGGGGGCCTCTAGTAATAATACTGCACTATTAGTAAAAAACTTGTATTCAGAATACAACTTGAGTAAAAGTACAGATGTATTATTAGCTAAATGTATTTTTACATAAGTCAAAAAAGTAAAAGGGCTCTTTCTACAAAAAAACTAAAGATGTATTCTGGATCAACAAATACAACATTTGCCTCTGAAATGTAATAAAAAAGTATAAAAATAAGTAGAAATGGCAAAAAATTGTACTTAAAATGCACAGTATAAAATTTCTGCCACTAGAGGGCTCTCTTTTAAAACAATAAGAAACAGGAAATATGGTCTGATGATTTGTTTATTTTATTTTGAAAGGGCTTCCAATGCATACAAAAAATTATCTGACTAACTCAGACAGATGATTATTATTATTATTATTATTATTAAAGTGTTACACACACATTAGTCAGTTAAAACTTGCTTCCTCTTTTTCCTTCCGCAAGATAAAAAGCAAATTTTTTTTTTTAATGTTGAAAATACTGGAGATATTGTGAGTAAACAATATAATATAACAATATATTTAACAAAGATATTGTAATTTTTTGACATTTAAATGTGGAAGTGTGACATGTTTTGAGTTAAAGTAAAGTATTATGTAAATGTACTTAATTACATTTCACAACTGTTGTAAAAAAGTTTGATAAGATCCAGTTGTAGGATAAAAAGAACACTTGTTCAAAATAGCTGTCACAAAAAAAAAAATTAATTGTGTATTAATAAACGGGAATGTACAATGTCTTATTCGTTTTGAACATGAATCACTTCTGTGTAATAAGGTAAAACTCAGCAATGGTGTTATGACAGCCAATGACCTGTTGCATACATTGAAGGAAATGCTTCTTTACTGGCTCAGTGTACATATAGTTGGACCTGGTATAAAACATTATTCAGTTAAATGCATTTAAAGGGTTGCTAAAATTGAAAATAGAGAGACAGAGACAGAAAAGACCACGGTCATACCAGATTTTATATTTATAATAACAAAACACATTCGTTTCATTCTTAGACATTGCATATGTAATCTGTCCTACCTGTTTTACTCAGGGCTGAGCAGGAGAGACAAAAGATGGTAATGAGCTTTAACCAGACAGCAGACATGTTGACAGTGGCAATTTTACATATTTCACATGACTTATAAATCCAAAACAGGAAGTGTAGGAATATTTTTGCTAATGCCTCAATTTTCTTAACCAAAGGGGCCCCCACAACATCACATGACAACTTATCCAGACTTTTTTTTTTTTTTTTTTACGAGGCATTATAACGTGAAACTGGCAGCTCATATCTGCACAGGTCACTACGAAAGAAATATAAAATATAAAATAAATTGTCTTAATAACCAACAATCAACCACACACTTCTTTTTTTGTAAAAAAACCCATTGTTTTCATAGGTCGCATGTGGTGTACTGAGAGTAAAGTGGAACAGCTAATTAGATGCCTCTGAAGCATCACACACATAAGAAAGACATTTACATCAGCTGATACATTTTTGAGAGCTTGCACTACACTGTAAAGGTGTCAACACACATTAGACACGAAAGTAGGTCAAAAGTTTGCCACTGTTCTTCAGCGATTGCACCACCCTCTAGTGGTCGACAGCACACATGTCTGAATGTTGACCATTTAAATGAAATACATTTCAATGCAATGAGCAATTACATTATGTATAACAAAATATGTGATATAGGGCTAATACCCCCAAATACTGCACATCAATGGACACTCAAAATACTCTTACTAAAACACTGTACTTAACCAGTGTATAAAAAAAACATTTAATGTTTATATAGTGCTTGTAAAAATGCTATGGTAATTTTCTAACTGTTATTAGGTATAACATGATGTATCAAAACACTTAGATATGGTGACAGAAACAAAGAAATGATCAGCCAATGTGATATTTAAGATCCAAAAGAGAATAACAGTTCCGTGTATGACCAGAACAATAAGAAATATGTTGAAGATTCAAGCAAACAACAACAACAAGAAGAGATTTTTCTTTCTGACATGCTGGGTTTTATCTGCCGAGATTTCTGCTTTTACTTCAATTTAATGTAATTATGTTAATAGTGCTCACAGCATTTAACAACATCATTTCATTGGGGGGGTCAATTTGCTGCTCATGCTTCCATCATTAATTTAGGGACTATTTCTTTGATAAAATTATTCCTAATTCTAAAATAAACAATTACGGGTGAAATAATTTTTAAAAAAAAAACTAAGGGATTAAACATTAAGATGAATTTTAACGAGCGAGGAAAACAATTTTGGCTCATATGAGCATCTTTTAAATCAAAACCTGACATCACATTGGGCAAAAGTGTGTGAAAGAGTAAAAGGGTGCCCCCTCCCCACCTGTTTTTTCAATACGTCCTAATACTGAAAAAACATCAAATCTAATGGAAAATCAGCCTCTCAGTCTCATCAGTATATGTTAAAATACATTTCCCTTCATATCTGCACAACAGTTACATCACAGCCACGTGCTAATGCAAAGGTCTCATACACTAAATTTCATGTAATATGACGACCAATGTTGTATGAAGCTGAAATGACCTCAACAAACATCAATAACCTCAATAAAAGGCTTTCACAGTCTTTGGAGATAAATAAAAAAAACACACCCACCCCCTACTCTCTTTGCCTCCCTCAGGGACAGACCAAAAAAGGGCCCCTGTCCATCCCAGTGCTCTCCTCCCCCCCAATCTATTCTCCTCCTCCAGTCACATCCAGTTAAGAAGGTACGATGTAAGCCGGAGCAGACGCTGCAAGAAGGGCTTTTTACGCTCCCTTTGTGGAAACAACCCTGTCAATTTGCCAACCAGTGCTTCCTGTTTAGGGCCTCTGGTGGGCGGTGGGGGGGGTGGGGGGTTGCTATATATTTTGGGGACTGTGAGATAATCAGGAGGCTCTGTCTCTGGTCACAGCAGACAGGAAGACGACAACAATGGAACACAGGCTGATCTTATCCTAAAATCATTTTTATCTCTTCTTTAAATGATAGATTTGTGTTTGGTGGTGTGTGAGGATGCAAAGCAACATATTAATAGTGTATTTCCTCCAACAGTTCTCCTTCCTCCTCCTGCCTGGCGTAGTTGCTGAGTCAGTGCCGTATGAATTGGCGTATTGATTGACTGATTGCTCGCCATGTCACTCACAGATGACTCACCTAATTTCCTATATTCATCTCCAGGCTCACTTCTCCCTTTTCTCTCGAGACATCAGGGGCCTCATCTGGAGTGCAGAGGGTAT
Organism: Acanthurus lineatus; assembly: GCA_029814665.1. Classification (NCBI taxonomy): domain Eukaryota; kingdom Metazoa; phylum Chordata; class Actinopteri; order Acanthuriformes; family Acanthuridae; genus Acanthurus; species Acanthurus lineatus. The sequence goes on along the minus strand of JAPZDV010000009.1, from coordinate 12,623,616 downwards.
AATGGCCCTGTCAATACACTGAAGTTGCAAATGAGCAAAGGATGCTTTCACATTCATCACAGACATCAATTAAATGACTAGGCATATGGCTGCGGGGGAGGAAAATGGTAATCTCCCCTCTTTTTAGAAAGATTAGTAGGATGATCCAAGGGGATGGACATGAGAGTCTGTTTCTAATGTGGTATTACTGATTAGCTTTTAACCAGCACAAAAGAGGAATCTGCAGTTCTGCATCTGAACTAAAAAATGCAACTGTGCAGCACACATTTTGACTTTTTTTTGAGGTCACAAGTCCATCAGAGAGTGACTGAGGAAAGCACCAGAGATCAGGGCTGACTCTGTGTCTTAGAGTTTAATAAAAGGCACAGGACTTTCCCGGTGGGTGCAGCACTTACTGAAAACAGGCCTTCATTCAATGCACTCCGACATCCAGGCGTTTCTCCAGGGCAGGAAGTTCTCTTCCTGATCTCGAGTGACCTCTGCATGCCTTTCACTGCAGATGAGGGCTTAAACGCACCGCTGTGCCACAGCCACTCAGAGTTTTCTCTGAAGGAGTTGTAGCTCAGGAGGCAGAGAGGGAGGGCACTGACTATTCTAATAGCAAATATTTCTCCAGGTCTTCTGCTATGAATGACGCTGACAGTATGTGGCTGGTATGCAGAAATACGGAGCATGGACAGTGTAGGGGAAAGATACTGTTTGGTTAATCTCAAGGTGAGAACAGCATGAAGATGTGCAGAAAAACACTGAAATACTGAGATGCTCAAATTACCCATTTGTGTGTTTTCACAGCTAAGAGATAATCTGTCCCTCTGGGCTTCTTAATCTTCATGGTTAAAGGCGCAGAAAGAGCTATCAAGTCAACAATAAACCACCATTGATTTCAAAGTCATGAGTTAAGGCACAGTGATTGATACTCAGTCATTTCAGGGAAAAATTGTGGTCTTGAAAATATCTGCTGAACAATAAAATTCTTGGGTTGAATTTCAGCATCTATTTCTATGATAACTGGAACAGCCAGGACATAAACGGCATTAAAAGTCTTTCTATTAGAATACGTTGTAGATTTTTTAGTCATGTGTTAATTATGTTGGAGCACTGCTCTCTTTCTCTCTGGCTGTAAAAGCTGAGTGTATGTGATATTATGTAAAAGCATATCTGTGCCCACTAAACATAAGTTTATCTCAAAAATGTGTCTTTTGTATCTCACATTAAGGGCAGGAGAGCAGCTCTCTTTTACAAATACAATATTCCTGAATTATAAACAATATTTAGGCATATTGTTGGATATAAAGTAACTCTACATTTGGTTGAGTTGCTTTTTTTCTCTCAAACTGTTTGAAGAAAATCTTACTGTTAGTTTTGACGTATGAAATATCGACACATGAAATTTGAAAAGCTCCAGTTTTCTAAAAGCCTAATATGTCCAACTTAAATCAAACTAACAGGAGCTGGTAGAGAGTGACTGATGCAGTGTATCCACTGTTTATGTTCATGGTGCTTGAGAAAGCCAATAAACTCAGACTATGACAAGCATTTCCAAATAAAGCAATCTTTGAGGAGTGTTGTTAACTGTAATAGTCAAATTACAATGTGTGTGATTTACTTCACCTATGAATCTGACTTTTGTTTAAAAAAAAAAAACAAAAAACCAAACTAACTTTTTTACAAAATGCAACGCCTATCTTGGATCAGAAACACTGCTAAGAGAGCCAAATGTCCAGCATATGATGTATTGAATTGATAGTGCAGTTTCGTTTTTTGGCAGAATCAGAGGCAGCTTTACGTGATTACTTTGGCCGGGCAGATTTCCAGTGACAGAGCCTGTCTCTGCTCTCAACGGCCGCAGTCCTCAGGCTCCATCTCACTGTACATAAATAATAATATTCGGCTCCATGTGTGCAGCCATTTATGCACATGGAAACTGACTGCTTTTATCTACATTATTTAATGTATGTCACTTGTAAATTGCAATACTGACTTTGATCAAATGCTGCTACAGTACAATGACGAGATAAATAAGAATGAGCCACGGGAAATTCATATCAATCTTTATTGTATTTAGAAATCCACGCATCAAATCTTTTTTATTATTTTTTCCTTTACCATTTACAACAGGGAAGAATGAGGGACAAGCTAAACGTCATGCCTTTCCCAGCAGGCGCAATGCACTACAGGATGGGCTGAATGGAAAGGGGGAGGGGAAGAGATACATAAAGTGCTTTTGTCAACAGTTTTCTTCTTTTAATAGAAAAAAGGATTAAAACAAAAGGTTTGAGGGTGGAGGGAGAGGACACGGGGGTCCATGGGCATGACAGCACAAGTGCATGTGAAGTAGGTGAATGAGGGGAGAAGGTGACAGGTTGATGAAGAGGCAGAGAGTGGTGGGGGTATTTATCTTCAAAAAATAAAAAAAGCGTTCGAATGAAAAAAAACAAAAAAAAAAAACGAGTGGTCTCAACCCAGGATGAGGCTGGACTTGCCACCAGGTGGGTTTCTTCGGCCACCTGTGGCACCTCCCGATGGGTCGGAGGGCTGTGGCACCTCCTTTTGCTCCTGCTGCTGCTCTTTCTCCTGGTGCTCCTCTTCCTCAGGACACTCTGCACACACAACAAAAAGACAACATGTAAACCCAGTTTATGTAACAGTGGCTGAAATTTAATGAATGCAATTACAGGCTGTATCCAGAGGACGACAGTGTTCAGGGCCTTACAAGTGCTGAACCCAAATAAACAAAAACACAGAAAACACATTCTCATCTAAAACAAACAGTGCTAGAAAGTGAAAAAGTATAAGCTAACTGTGGTAAAGAGCAAAAAATTTTCTTAAAAAGAGTTTAAAAGGATTGGTAAATTGTGACAATGGATAAGATGTAATGCCTTCATTTTACATGATGACTGGTTATTTTCCTACAGAAATTAAAAAAAAAAGAAAAAAAATTAGCTCTATAATTATTTCTGCCTTCTTTTACCAATTGCTAATAGTTAGTTCACCTTTGATAATGTTTTAAAGCAACTCAACCACATTAGATTATTAGATCACAGCTGCTGTTGCTATGCTAATCTTGGCTAGTTACCTTTTAGCAGAGTGGGTTCAGCTGTTGTTACTCTGCCTGACTAATTTACAAACTACATTTCTGAGATGTTAGTTCATCAAAATTGATAGGACTAAAAAAGAAAAACTTGAGCTTCAGCAAAGACTGGTATGTTGCTGCCCTTTAGGCAGCTGTATGTAGCCCCCAGTGAGCAGAGAGGGGTCGGGACTCTATGAGAACATAGCAACCGAGAAACACTGCTGTTTTGTCTCTTCCCTGCTCTCTCTGCAGCGTGAACTGTAGGTTTGTGTGTCTGTTTGACGCAGAGAGGATGAAGTGTGTGCGTCAGCTGAGTTCATAGAAAATCCAGCATTACAGCAGCTTCCCACAGGTTCGTGGGTGTGTTCATGTGTGCTTTAAAACATAACTGCTGTGAAACAATCCAAAAAAAAAAAGTAACCCAAAACATTTTTAGCCCTGATTTACAGCTTTGTTTATAGCAACACCGCCTCCCTCTCTTCAAGCTGCTCTCTAAGTCTACTTGAGTCAGGAAGGAGAGGCCAATATTTAATGGTTGTTTTCATATAAAAACTGACAACTCCAATATAGAATACCTTTAAATGAATTTTGACCTGCTATGTTCTCTGCATTTTGGTCTTGTGGCTGGAGTACTTAAGTGAGGTTAGCCGGTTCTGAAATGAAATCAGTGCTAAAGCCATGGGCTCTCATTGTCCATTAGTGCCTGAATTACTGCAGAATGTACAAATTGAAGTGGACTTTTAATGTTAAAGTCAAAAATAAGGGCAATTTTATTCACTCACTTGATTTTTTTCCCCTAATTCTGTTCTTTTAGGCTGTATGGGTACATCAACAAGCTCCCGTTAGAGAGCTCTGTTGGCAAGACTTGCCAAGCTTTTAGCACCCATTTTTCATTCCCATTCTTTCCCAAACATGTGCTGTATTTATCAAACAGTTTTTTTTCCACATGTACATCTTTCTTCATTGCCTATGCATTTCAGGAAGGATCATCAAATAAGCAGAAATGTCAGTAGAGGATGATTATGTAAGGATTAATATGGGTCATGCTATTTGTGACCTTCAGTTTTACGCAGTACAACTAAAAACTTGTTTTATCGATGGCAAACATGAAGCAGTTAGGGTTTTATTAATAAACAAAATGTCTGTTTCCTACAAATTAAAGAGAATAGTGGTGATAAAATTGGGGTTTGTTTTCAACTAACTAGCCATAAATGAGCTGCAAAATCAGTGCAGACTGCAACTGTCTTTGACTTTCATATAATTTCATCTCCTCTTTTTGTCCAATGAATGTATTTATTGCCTCCTAATTTACTAAGAAGCAAATAAACCACAGATGAACCATGGCCTTGTTGTTTCTTGTTGCAAAAAAATTTACAAACTAACAGTTTACACTGTGATATAAACTGGCCAGTCCACAATATTTTATAATAAACATATAGATGTTAAAATATACAGTATAACACACTCACATTGCAGTGCAATGCATGCGCTCACATTCCAATCATATTCAAAGGTAGTAAAAATAAGGAAGCTTTGATTTTTAAATGCCCATTTAAATGTGTGGTCGAAGCCTCCATTATCTGAGGAGCCAGCCACTCTCTCACCAACATGCACCTGGAGGTTAATAAAAAGCTCTTCATAGTAAGTGAAGCCTGCCCTCAAAGAACAGCTGCTTGACTACAGACTATCACGCCATCATGACAGGGAAAAACCACATCAAAGAGATCATGTGATGGTAACTTAGAAAGGGAGATCATGTGTACCGCATATTTTAAAAAACAAGAAGTTATGGTATGCCAGCAGCATATGGAACAACACCAGTCACCAGAATCTGATTTTTTAGAGGCAGAAGCAGAGAGAGGGGAATTATCTGATCTGTCATAGTGTACTATGGAGACACTCACTGAATAATCTAAGTCATGCGCTGCTGTTTAGACATGGTGAGACTGTGACAGGAACTTTACAGTCTCTTTTTTTTAACAGTCCAGAAGTTCAGAAAACTTACCATCATTTGCTTGTTCTTGGCCATTTTGAACCTAGAAAGAAAACAAAAAGATGATTAGATATCTTCACTAATCCAAAGGGACTTTTTCATCAAAATATAAAAATGTTTTTTGTATTTTTATATCCGAGTCCTACAACTTCTACTTTATGAAAACACAGCGTCCCAAGCAGACAGTTTGACTTCTTCTGGCAGAAAAAGTGTTTTTATTAATACAAAAAAGCCAAAAGAAAAAATAAATTTCATAAAAATGCTTCTTTATCTGTAAGTAATAAAAGAAACATTTGCGTTGTCACCAATTAATAGCTAACGATTAATGAAACCCCCTCTGAGCTTTCAGACACTTGGGGTATTATGTAGTTCTGGTAGGTGCGCCAAGCCTTTATTTACAAGGCAGACACTTGTGCTCTTATTTATATCATAACACACTCCCTGTTTAACTCTTTTATACCTCTGTCCAACTGCTCATCTAGGAGTCAGGCAGTGAGACTGACTTGTTCCCAGAATAAATATTAAAATTTCCACAGAGATTAAAAACATTAGTGCAGAAAATCTATCAAAAAACAACCTGGTTAAATTTCATATAGATGGAAAAACTCATAGTTCCCCTGGTATATTTTCCACTGAACCACTAAGAATTATACTTAATCCATGACTGAGTGCTTTTTTACAGCCATAAACTAGGCTGTGGCTCTGTTTTGGAAACAGCGCCTGTCAGACTCAATGATAGGTACCTCTTGTCTCTGGCTCCAAACCAAGGCTGCCCCAGAGTTGTGGATGGTGGTCAGTTCCGGTTGAGGGTTCTTAGGGAAGAGAAGGGGCTGCTGGCATCGCCTAAGTGGGGCTGAGGGCTCCCCGCAAAGGGTCCCTGTGGGTGCCCCGCCTAGGAAGGTAAGAGTCAGACAGATGGAGCAACAAAATTATTTAAGCTGACTAAAATATATGTATTTTTTCCTCCTTTGGTCCAGTAAATAATAATGAAACTGGTTAGGAAACACAAGAGACAAATGTTTAAACATGACTCAGGCTTCAAAGCAGCAGAGTCATACCATATGGACACTGATCCAATTAGCCGCAAAGCCACTCCAGACTCCAGTGTTTCTAACCCATGAGCCCAACCATGCTCGCCACAGGATTCATTTTCTCAGATTTTTACAAAACATCAGCTTTACGAGGGAACTGGACTGAAATAACATGAGACAAAATCACTGAGAACCAACAGAAAACATCACCAAATCCGCTTGGGCGTCTGCAACAGACCCAGAAAACCTGTGGAACGCTTCCAGGCAGACGACCTGAGTGCCAAAACTCACATAACCCTGTAGCGCCTGCATTCTCCTTTAGCAGAAAGAGCATTAAAACAGTGTTTAGCCCACTGTGGGGAAGCAGGCTGTGCTGACCAAAGCCACATATGGTAACAGCCCAGCTCCAGCCCTGATGGCCATGGCAGTGGGACAGACCGTCTTTGTCATGAGGGGAACAACGCTGCTGAAGAAGTGAAGGAGTGGCCATTGTTGTTAATAGAGTGAAGTGAATCAGCACTGTTGAGAGCTTCGATCAACTCAACAAGACCTCCTTCATTGTTGCCCCTGCATTTCTGAGTCTGACTAATTCTCTGGACAGTGAACAACAAATGGCAAATGGAAGAGGATTAAGCTTGATTCATGGGCTAGACAGTGATGCATTATGCTATCATCACTAAAACACATTGCCTTCTACTTAACTTTATAGATCTCCTGGGTCCATGATATAAACGTGTGATAACACTGACCTCACTGGTCACTGAGCTTGGAGACAGGAACAGCAATCATGGGCTGCTGATAGTCTTGGCTTCCTCTCTGATTACAGAGTGCTCCTGATGTGGCCAGAGGCTGAGGGCGCTTGAACAAACCAACAGCCCTGTTAGCTCAAAAACCCGAAAGTCCTGACTAACAACCTGCCTTTATGAATAACAATAAGCTGGCAGTAGCTTAGAAGACAAGGGTAAATTTACTCACTTTCTTAAGTTTTTGCCATAACCCAAATGCTATTAAAAAAAGATATTTCATTGATCAAAGCATTTAAAGACACTTAAAAAACTCAACATAATTTCTTACAGACTTAAGGCCTTTGTCAATCTGGATAATACACAGACCCCTCTGTAAAGCAGTACTCATTAGAAATACTTTTTTTTAAAAGAAGAAATAGCCCTGTGACCTCACTGCGAATAGAGCTGTTCCCAGTGAAGTCTACTGATTAGTCAGACTAAGCCGGACATTGTTGTGACACTGTTTGAGGCACAGTCCGGAGGAGTAGTATTTGAATTCTGAATGACCACAGATTATAAACATAACCTCTGTTTACACTCTCTGGAGGAGGATTGTGAAAAGTCAAGTCGTCTAAGATGTGTAACACTTATATATGCTACTTCAAATCCATGGTGGGGTCTTTGCAGTATTCCACATTCATTTCTGGTAATTCTACTTAACTAACTTAAGCAAAAGGCTAAATGCAAAGAACGATTTTCAAGCTTTGATGGTGTATTCAATGTTGCACAAACATGTCTTATTGTAATAAGGCAGACAGTTGAAACAAAGAGAGCATGAATACGTACTGCAGAAAGGTATTCACAACAAAGAACTTGTTGTTCTAGAAGGCTGAGACATGGTTTGAGTATATGAAATGTGTACTTAAAACAGGACGGCATGCCAAAGCAAACACACCTGTTCATCTAAACCAAAAGTTCATATCTAGGCCAGACAAACCACACAATGCTTATAAACTATATTATGGTAATAAGCTCTGCTCATTCTGGACAGGAACAAAATACCATCATACAGTAATATCCGTTAAAGTGGGACAAGTATGAGGGGGGTCCCCTGAACCTGACCTCGACCCAAGTGAAACAATAAGAGCAGGAAAAAGCTTTGATGTACACAGCTGCTGGCTGTGGAGGTCCGAGGAGGGTGAAGTAATGATTTTAGAGTAAATTCTTCATTGCCCACACACCCAGAAAAATCTGATACGCAGTGTAAAGTTTTCTACAAAGTGGCCAAGGCATGTGATCCTTGGCTTGTGAGTAACTTCACAGCACTGAGCTGAAATGGAATATTGCTGCTGCAGGGCCTGAATTTTCCTCTTTCTGCATTTTTGAGCCTTAACCAAAAACTGACTAGCTGGAAGAAAATGTCCACCCTTTATTAAGCAATAAAGATGATGCATGCTAAAGAGTGAATGATGTTTGGCTGACAGTTTATCTGGATTATTACAAACTTACTGGCAGGCAGAATAATGGCTGACTACACTAATTTTTTATTCAAACCTCTGTGGCTGTATGCTTGCATTGACCTTGACGATTCAAAGCCGTTTACAGGTCTAACATCCCCTGCTGCTGCGTTTGACTGCTTCTCCTTGTGTGCTCAAAATAAATTTTCCCTCGTGTCTATACAAGGCCACACATTTCACCAACTGACACATTTTTTTAAACTGACCTATTTCTTTCCATTGAGGGCCTATCCTTATCCATTTAACAAAACCTAGCTTCAAATTACCCTTATCCAAGTACTCCAGGGCTTTTTTTGGCTATTATACTAGTGGGATGTTCTTTATGACAGCCTAAATGGAAAAAATACCCAATAACACTCCAGTTTGTTTTATTTCCCAGCTCAAGTTAGGAGAATTAATGCCATAGTGATTTTGCTTACTTAAGGCTAATGGTAGTTCTGTCTAGTTTTGCGAGATTCAACTTGTCCTTAGCACTTAAAAGCCATCCCTGTGGCAGAACTTAAACCACTGTTGTTGTTACCTTGTAAATCAAAATCCTATTGTTTTCATTCCTTTGGCTTTGATACTGTCACATGGAAAATTAACAAAAATAGGTTAGAGTGATTTTAGATTGAGTTACTGGGTGGATTGTTTCTCCGATGAGCATGGGGGTCCTCGGGCTCTGCAAAGATGCTGGAGGCCATCTTGCTCTTGCGCTGGGGGGTCGTGTTGTCCTCTGTTCCAAAGGAGAAGCTGGAGTCCCCGCCTGGCGGTCGTAGTACCCTGAAGAGTGACAAATGATGGTTGTAATGCCATTTGATGACATTGTGTTACCATGCTCCCACTATAGATCCCAAACTAAAACTATGGCTGAATGATTTGCAAAACAGAAATTAAATTATTGCAAATAATTTGGACAGATATTGTGGTATGAGTCACAGCTTTAGTTGGAATCAGTGAAAATTATAAAAATGATTATGATTTAGTTTTTGCTGGCGTCTACAATGTTACAAACTATCACATTACCTACATCTGGAAAATATAATTTGCATGCTTAAGCATCTCAGTGGCACCACAATGCTTCAATCAATAACTTTAATAAAAAAAACATGCAGCTTGTGATTTTCAAAAGTATTTTGATTGAAATCAAGCCCAAACTAAAACACATGGCTTTAATGTCACAAGCCACTGATCAGCTGCTCAGTGGAGAAAAAAATAAGAAGATAAAAAATCAATTGTTGAATATAACATGAGGATGCTTTAAGCTACTTACAGCCCTCTCTCTACTCCACCCTAACCCTTTTATAAACATACCTCACACACATAAACACACAGGCTACCAGCAAGGTCTCTGCTCTCTAAGCCCCGGCTGTCAGCCTGTCAGATAGACAGTCACAATCTCTGCCCCGCAGCTGACTCCAGTCGCATATAATCACAGAGTTAGCTGGCTAGCTGCTGCCTCTCCTCAGCTCAGATTCCATTGCAGTGACACACGAGGGGTTGATGTCAGTTCCTGGTAGCATTTTTACCTCGTTATTAAATGAGTAAATTAGTTTTTACACCCTTTTTGGGTTAATATTACACAGAGGTGAAAAGTCTGAGGTTCACAGCTAATGTAGGTCACCAAAAAAAATACACGACTCTAGAATAATATAAGAGGCCTGCATGCAGACCACTGCATGATCGACAAAGCCCACTGTACACCGACATTCCTTCCACCACAGGCTGAACAAAAGAAACACGATAATGAGGAGGGAAACCCTTTTTCTTTGCTGTGCTGAAGGACAGTTGGGGTGGACGACAAAACTGATGTGTTTGCAGAGGCCCTGCTGGACCCCTCCCTCTTTTTTCCAGCACACTCTCTTCCCCTCAGAGTCCCTGAAGCCACCAGCTGACACACTGAGCAGCTGTCCAAGGGCCAGGCGGGCAGATGGAGTCCAAAAAACAACTCTGCTATCGAAGCAGATCTACAAAGAAAGTAACCAGAGGAAGGAAAACCCGCACAGCATTGACTGCACCAGCATGAATTTTCTCACTCATTTTTTGTAAACGTACTGGTGTCCGTCACACTTGGCTGTTACAATAATGCCTAAACCAGACTTCACCTCCTGGCCAGAGAGGATGAGCTCATGCTTTCCACACGGTTTGCGATGGGGGGAAAAGCTTTTAGCTGTCTGGCAGCAGACCCCACCCTAGAATGAAACTGCAAATAATATCAATGAAATAGCATTAATGTTTATAAGCTTAAGGGCTGCCTCAGGCAGGTGGAGCTAGGGCATATACAGCCCAGTTCCAGGACCATAGATGGCATGTCTGATAAGGCAGGGTAGGAGGCGTTTGATGGCCTACTAAGATTTTAGCCTGATTCTGCTCGAGTTTGCGGCTGTACGGATCCTTTTGGTCGGCCAGCAGCAGAAAGGGCCAGCAGCTCGCAAAGGAGGCTTTAAGGAGCAAAAGCAAAGAGCTAAGGAAAGATTTACAGGCTTATCTAGCTCAAAGCCCCCACCCAAGCCCCCGCATCATCTGAAAACAGCAGGCGACTTCAAAACGCTTACTGACTGACCGAGATTTGACGTGATCACTTAGAAAAAGGCTGCTAGTAAGTTGCCACTTTTCCTTTAAATCTGGTTAACACGCCCTAAAGTCATGCCCCATTAGCAAGCAAGCCACAATATTAAGTCATTTTCTTTGCATTGTTTTTGCTGCAAGGGGGCAGGAATGCATCCAGACGAGACGCATCACTTACTGGAAAGCTACGGCTTCGTGCTTGGAGGAAGAATGGCCCTTCCTTTGGTTTTTATTTTCGTGAAAATAAATGTTTAACTGATATGGTGCTTCAGACAAAGACAATATCGCATACATATCTATTGAAGCTATATAAACAAACATTTTATGAGTTTCCCAAAACTTCCTTAAGCCCTGACCAACAATAAGCAATATCAGTGATAATGACATATGCAGACCAAAGTCTCGTCTGGGATTCTTCCTGCTATCAGTCACACGTTTGGACTCTTGCTCCTGAGCTGTAGCCATTGGAAAAGAATGGGAAAATAAAAACTACAGATAACCAATTGACTACAGGTCATACTATTTGCAACTCTAAAAACTAGCTATTTACACGACAGCCCGGACACACAACCAAAAAGTTACTTCGTAGTCGATCACAGCCAGTTTAGTGGTAACGTTGGTTTGCTTTGACCATTTTCCCCCTAAAATAATTAAAAAACACCCCTACAGGAGCTTCGTGTTTCTCTCCTTTTTTCTTTTAACTCCGGTGCCTAACTTCATTTTTCCACAAAGCTCAGACTGGCTAACCTAACTTAGTGAAGCTAAAGGCTATATGGCGCATCAGTGACCCAGTAAGATTAACTTAATTAGCAAGACGATGTTACAGTTTAGCTAAATCCAGAAAAATCCCTCGCCATGCCACCAGCGGGCTAATGTAAGGTAGCAGGGCTGCCTTTAAGCAAACGCTGGAAAGAGGCGTTTGCTAGCCGAGAGGCTTTCCCGCATCACACTTCTTTTGTTCCTCCATGGAAGATTTTCAGCTTCTTTTACCTGGAACTGCTTTTAGCACCAGGGCTCATTCCTTGAAAAGTAGTGGTCGTCGTCATCTTTATTGAGTATTTCGATGTCTTGGCAGTAACAAATAGTCTATGAAAAACTAATAAAAAAAAGTCCTCCGATTTCCCCGCAGAGATGCGACAGGATGTAGACTCCACCCGACACTGAAAAACATAACGAGGACCAGATCCGTTGGTTCTGCGGTGCCAGCCCACGAGACCCATCCCACCAGCCTTCGATCCGCTCTGATTGGACAGAACATCGCAGAACTCTCATTTCATTGGACAGAACCTTTGAGATCGCCATTCTTGTTGGTGGCAGGTCTCAGCTTCATGACAGTGATCAGACTGCACAGTCAACATCTTTGAGGTTTTTTTTCAACTCTCTGATCTTTTGTTTTGTTAATGAGAATCTTCAAAATGTTTGGTTGATCTGTAACCAACAGCTAGTAAAGATTTTACTAATAAACTGCAGTCCTAACAAAAATCAGCTTGATTTTTGCTCTTGTTCTTCAAATGTAATTTAATTTTAGTTGTACTTCTGCCCAGAAGAGAGTGAAACAATCAAATTGGAAAACCAAACAAAATTAGGGGAAGTTTGGAAAAAGACAATAGCTTTATTTTAACAGGCATCTTAATAGACAATACAGTTGTTTATTTAACTGAAACAATTCTGTCTTCCCAAAATGTTAAGCTTGGCCTTGTTAAACAATTAATCAAAAACATTGTTCTACACATCCACTACTAGATAAAAATGTATAAAATCAAATATTTTATCTGATGATAACAGAAAAAAAATCACAATCCAGCTCCATTTTCCCCAAACTGGGTACAGTTCTTTGTGATACACAGTCCCAAAATAGAACACTGCATGATCAGAATTGCGGGAAACTGTGTAGCAACTACATTTGATCACTTAAGTCAGTTTCTTTATTTTTCGCTCAAGTCCTATTTGTCTGCAACCTTAGAAGGAGTCCTTAAAATTGGGAAGGGAAGACCTTAACTTTACCACAATACAGCATGAATGAACGAAAAGGTGAATTGAGGGTTATCTGGATGTGATTTATGTACAAAAAAAGGAAAGTAACAAGGGCAAGAATGAAAATACTTTACAGCAGGTCTGTGTGGCAGAGAGATGTCATGTTCTTCTGCAAGGAATTCAGTTTGACATATTGTAAAGAAGCCGCCGGTGCTTATCACAGGTTTGGGGGGTTGGTTGTGTTAAGATGGCAAATGGTGATGCATGTGGTTGATTAAATCAGGCCTCCCGTCTGTTGTTGAAACACATCAATTGTGTCTTCATCCTCCATTTCCAACTGTTGGGAGAAAAACAAAGGTTATTTAAACATAGGTCACATGACATGAGGTTCTGCACAATCTTTGCTACTTTTCATAGCTTCTTGGTTTGCATCCTTTTTAAAAAAAATTTTCAATAATTTGATTTATTAGATAAAAAGAATAGAAACAGGAGATAACTGTATAGAAAGAAAGAGGAGAAGAGCACATTTCATGTCAGGATGTTTGGTCACATAGTGTTCTGAGGCTGACAGTATACTCAACACAAACTCAAATTTGTTGTTTGCATAGGCAAATGGCACTATTGTAAACAAAAGGAAGCATTGTATTTGGCTTTGATGACTGCAATGTGCAATAATCATTTCAGCACATTTATTGATGTCTGTGTGTCAAAATTCCACATAAATTCATGAACGCAGCAACCACAATTTAGGTTTGTGTTTTCCGACAGCCTGAGCCAGTACATGTCAACACGTCCTTTACTGTGACTTGTATACAGACCTGGTGTGTCAGCCTCAGACAATCCTACAACACGCTATGGGGTTATCTCCTGTACATCTTTCTTCTTTACAGTTTTGTTATATTATTGAATGTTTGTATGTCAGTCGCATTTATCAAGAGCTGGTCAGACACTGCACAGAGTTTGAGTTGTGTGTGGACTGTAATCACTTTACTTCCCATCATGTACATTGTACATGTAGAAGGCACAGAAAGGAATGTACTTGAAAAGGATGCAACAAATACATCAGCACAAGTGATGACCCATGTAAAAACACATGAAACATGTTTGAGCCTGCTATAAACCCTTTAATAAGGATGATGTTGAATGTGTATTTTAAAGCAAACTTTGCGGTCGTTTTTAGATTCCTTAACTCATGGTTTCAAGACATCACACTTACCTGTGCTGGTGTGTCTGTCTCATTTATTGGCTGTCCATCAAATCTGAACCTGATTTGCCTCATTGCTACTCCCTAGAGAGAAAAACACATAAAACTTTATTTGTAAGTCAAGCTCCAACTACCTCATTTATTATTAGTAGGCCCTCCATAATAACAGTTCCTTTTTAAACACTGTAAAAAAACAAAAAACAAAACCATATTAACCAGATTTTTACCAGCTTTTTGAACATTTAACAGCTAGTGGCAGCAGTTTCAACAGACTTTGCAAGTTAACTCTGTGACAATAATGAATTGTGGTATTGGGATTTAACTGCAAAAAAATTAAAATGAACTTCAAAGGAAAGACATAATTAACAAAATTTTTCTATTATTGTTTGGGATAGCAGAGAGACTCTCAATAGTTAATGGTTAGGGTGAGCACTGCCATTCTTAAGAACTATTATTAGCATGAAGCATAAGATTGTCAACACATAGTAAAACAAATTAAACTTATATTTTGGGAAATACAAAGAAAAAGTAGTTTAATGTTATAAAGATGTGACAAAATTCATTGGCAAGCCATGAAAACCACTAAAATACAAATGTATTTTCTTTTGTAATCACTTTTTGGTTAGGATTTGTTTGTATACTTTACAGACACCTGCTCTTATGTAAAAAAGGAGCAAAGATGTTAAAAGTTACTAGGAAACTCCTATTCTTAAAGCCAAGATGAAAAAAAAAATCACATTTACAATATTTTAGAGAAAGAACTGCCTTGTTTAAGGTATGCTGGTTGATGTTTATGGGTCACAGAAAAATAATAAGTTTCACTGTCTGCAGTGAAACTCGAACAAAGAGATGATGAGAAACATCTGGTTCTTACTGTAGTTTTAAAAATAAGCAGCATTACAAACATGTCTCTTTTCTGTTGAATTCTAGTTTGACTTTCAGATAAGAAGGAAAGCCACAGGTCATTTTTTTAATCAAATATTCCTGTCTTAACTATTAGCAGAAAGTCTTCAGAATGTAAAAGTTATCTGCAAACCTTAGGATTGTTTTTGTAGTCATAACAGTACAATTCAAGAACAGCACTGGCACTCATCCCAGTGTTAACTCACTAGAACAAGTCATAAGAATTAAGTCAGCATTCCTGCATCCCATTATAGCAAGTATTCTGGCAAAGGACATTTTCAGAAGGAATTTAGTGCATAACTGCAGATGGAAAAGATTAGATATCTTTGTGATTAATATGTGGAATCGCAGACAGACAAGTAGATAGTAGAAAGGGGTTTGGTTTGAAGGGATGAGAGAGAAATAAGGCTGTAAACTGTGTTCAGCTATTCAGAGAAAATTAGCATTGATGCTGTAATCCTAACTATGTTCGTACAAGAAGAAAAGAACCTCAGAGCAGAGCTGGATCATAGTCAATGAACAATAAACAATAACTCTTTCAGGAAGAAATGACTGGAAACTTGACCTTGATAAATAACTTTTTAATGAGAGACAGTTCTCATTTTTTAAGTCTGACCTTTTAGCATAATGCAATATCTACAGACTACAGATTGTATGCTTGTATGCGAGGGTTAGATACAACCTCAAGTACCCAAACTTTAACGTTACCATCAGGTAAACATCTGCAGTCAACTTAAGGCTTCATGTCAAACAACCGTAAAAACATTTGACCATATCATTTTGTGGTAAGTAGACCATTGTATTGCCAAAACATAATGAGTTGTTTGCTAGAGGATACACTGGAATATTTAGAAGGTTGTGGAAAAAAGTTCAAATTACAAGTCAACAAGTGCATGTGTGAGGTGTCGTAGAGCTAAAAATAATGACTCTTATCAAACCCTATTTTTATGTTCAAACAAGGTTAAATGTGTAAACTTAAAAGCAGTTGTTTTACACCATCAACAATTCAATAATTCAAACAATTTATTTCATAGGATGTAAATGCAGCTTAACTTATCAACACATCCCTTGGAAGCCCTCCTCTGTGCTGTCTATACAGTTGGAAACAGACTTAACAGTGTGTAAATAATCAGGCTTGCAAGTTCCTTGCTATGCCAAAAATTTTCCACTCTGATAAAGATAGAGTTGTTAATGGTGAATATTTTGACATGTCATAGCAGGAAAGGATCAGGTGTTAATAATGTTAATGATGGCTGCAATGAAGGGGTTGACCTAACGGAGAGCACCTGAAAGAGGAAGGAGAGGAAGAAGAATTGCTGCATTTATTTCCAGTGATATTTTTACTTTTAAATTAGCACTTCTTTCAAAGAAATTGCAGAATATTTGCTTTGCATTTTTGAGTGGAACCAAACCTCAGCCCCAGTGTGTGATTTAAGTTAGCAGGCTGGCATTGTGGAAGATAAAGAGGCACGGCAGGCATGATGTGTAACACAGTATCATCTGCATCTTGTCTAACATTTAACTCCACATAGACATCAGGCAGCTTCTTCCAAACAATATCACTGGCATAGCATGGCAATAGCAATCATTTAAAGACACTATTATATGTAATTAATCCTGCCCTCTTCTCAGGGGGTGAAGAGCTCCTGGACCTTGTTATTAGGCTTTATTTTAAGGGGCTGAAGCTGAGCTAAGCATCACAACAAGCACACAGGAAAGGGATGAATATCAACACTAACCATCTTTGGACCATTAAGTTTATTATAAATAAGTACAGTATGAAACATTTCTACAATTTTATTGAGTGTTTCTGAACTACACATTTCATCTTGCTAGCTATTTTGATCAGCATTACCGACAAAGCTTAAACTCAGAGAAATGTGTAAGTATATTCATGGTAGTGGTGTATTTCATTTTGGGTATCACCAGTCTGAAAGTGAGGAAGGAGTCAGCAAACATGTCTAAATGTATTGTGAATAAAACTTAGATGCATTCACTTTTCTGTGTCGAATTTCTGCCTGAGTTTATCAAATAGATTTTAATAAACAGAGCTTGTTTAGCAATGAAATAAACAAATTCTAAGATTGCATGCTACTTCAGGATGTCATCAAACTTGTTTTTCATAGTTTTGATGGAGAGACCTCTAGTAACAGAAATTAGATATTATGCATTTAAGTTATTCATGTGGAGGTTAGAAGTACACAATGCAAGAAAATACTTAATGGCCTCAAAACATTATAGAAATAAAAAAATCACTGTATGCACTGAGAAATGCAATGCAACTGAATGCAATAATTACTTTATTGTTTAAATGTGCTGTGAAAGATGTCTATTCAACCTCAGTAATGCTAGTTCCCACTCAGGATAGCTCTATGGCCCCAAGCTTTGGAGCCACTTGTCTAGTTAAGTTTAGGAAATAAATCTGTGACATCACCCTGATGTTCACAATCAATCATTGATGGTTGTTGTCTTTTGATATGGTGCCATGCCTACCTGTCTCTCGCAATAGGCTTTCATGAGTTTGATGAGCGGCGTGTGTCTTTTGATCTTGAACTGCACTACAGATCCATCCTGACCCGCTACCTTCAGGTTTATGTGTTCGTTGTTTTCTGTCTTCACTGCTTCCTGCAGAATTAAGTCAGGAAGAAAAATAAAAGTTAACATAGGTAAGTAGGAAAGTAGAGCTGGAATTAATCTAACCAATCAATGAGTTAGTTGATAGATACTCACAAGAGTTTTATTGGCAAGCTCTAATTTGAAGAAACTATGAAACTATGAAACACCATTCATTCACTGGTTACAAATTAACAGAATAAAGAAGAGCACATTTTTGCTGTTAAAAAACAAGTACTTTTACAGGTGCTGCAACTTCGGACCCAGTTCAGACTGTTGTGATTCAGCACAAGCAACTGACTTTATAAACTACACAAATAAGTAAATGACTAATTTGGAAAAAAAGGATGCAGTCACAGTGACCCATTAAAATGAAGATCCGCCCCACAAGTAACAGATGCCTGCCCCATAGAGAAAAGTTTACCTCCCACATGTAATTAAAGACAGAAGCTGTATGATTTTGTACATACTGTGAAACAAAGGAGATTTAAAATTCAGTTTTGCCAAAAAGTTTACCCCGCAAGCTTTCCATTTAGGAAGTCTCGCTGACTTATACAATGTTGTTGCCAATGTTGCAAACATTAGTTTAAATAAAAAGATGTCAGCATCCATTGCAAGAAAAAATATGATTGACTGGGTTACTTAAAATCACATAATATAACGTTCCTTTTTTGAAGACCAGATATTAATGACTTACAGAATACTATATTTTACAAAATGTATTTTTATGAAAAATATTTTCAGGGTCACGTTTTTACTTTGAGTACTTTCTTAGGGTTCGTAAAGTTGGCCACAGCCTGATGTAAGTACAGCTAAACCAAGACAGAATAAAATACTGTTGTGCAAGTGCAGTCAATTGTTATGAACCACTACTGAGCGCACAAACTTTCTCCAGCTCGCAAAAATGAAGACGCACGCACTAATAACAGCAGAAGGCAGTCAAACACAAACACACACTCACTCTGATAAAAAGCATGCACTCAGGATGACACCCGCTGGTTGGCTGTGATCAAGCAAAAGCGATCTGCGCGTGTCGATGCGCGTTCACAAACCTTCCGGTCTATCAAAGTAGGTATAGCTAGTAGTAGAAATTTGGCTCTCAACTTAAACAAGACAAACAGAATAAGGGAAAACGTCCGTTTTTTCTATGAACCCCTATGCCACAGACCCGGAGGAATAAACTGGTGCGTTGATAGATTGTGGAGACACTCACCTTTGGTTTTTCATCGGCCATGGTCACTCTTTTGGCGGTTCTGTACGCTGCCACACAAAGAATACGAGTACGCGCACGTTCTCAATCCCGGTTAAATAATTCGAACCTAACGTGCGCGGCCACGAGCCGATGCGCGTCCACAGTATCGAGCTTTGAGTGGCTGCAGGAAATCACGAGGACGAAAGCCAGTCTGGGCACGGGCGGGAGAGCCCCAATGCGCGACACACAGCAACACATGAACGCGCACAGCAACGTTTCTCCTTTTGTTGTTATTTTTGTTGAGGTACAGTTGTCTCCCAACACACATCTTATCGCCCCTTTGACTTCATATTAATGTTGGTTCAGTCACAATAAACATACATCAAATTACACATTCAGGGAATGTGGTACTTGCACTTTTTGTTTGTATTTTTTTGAACCCAAGAAATCCCAGCGGCCATCTTGTTTTTCCTGCCTGATGAAGAAGAACAACTTAAACCACACATAACTGATGCTATAAAAAAGTGCATTTGCATTAGTCAAATCAAAACACTAATTCTTAAAAAACACCAGTGAATACATTTATATGCTTTGTCTGTACACAGATACAAACAACCCAGCTCCATATTTTTAAATTATTACTTTTCCTCTTGTATTTGCACCTAGTCCCCGAGAGCTTGACCCCCTGTGTTGATTTACTTTAATCATTTATTTACTAGTTTTCTTTGTGTATTTCCATAAAATTCTAGTGAGCCAAACACAGCAGCTGGAAAACAGGCAGCAAGAAAGGCAGAGGCTGCTCTTCCGTGACGTCATCACGTAAGCGCCACAAGGGCCCTGAAACGAACGAATGAGGCGCGGAGGCACCTCAGCACCTGTGGTTCATGGTGTCAAGTATTTGCAGCTAAATAGTTAGACATTATTTAATTATTGTGTTGATTTTTTTGTTTCCTAATGGAGGAGGTAGACGTTGAGCCGGTAATAACCGTAAGTAACCGCTGTAGCTTTGTTTTCGGTCTTTTCCTCCACTGCATAGATTGCTAACGAGCTAGCTAGCTAACGTTTAGTTTAATAATTATATAGACACAAAATCCTGTTACGTGTTTCAAAAACGTCAGGCACATTGGCATTTGATATATGCGTCTAAAATCATTTGAGAAGCGACAGAGTGGTAGTAACGAAGTCGATACAGTGATATAAGACTAGTTACAAAGTATATCAACTCAGTCTTTGACTGATTAAATTGAAAGTCTGCTTGTATAAGAAGCAGGAATGAGGTTCAACAGTAGAAGCTACGGTTGGAAATTTGGCTGATTTAAAACAGAAAAATAGGCCACAATTAGAACAATTTGAGTTGTCAATTTGAATCTTTTCATCAACTGTTTTACTAAATAATGTCAGTGTCCCCATCTCTTTCTTATATGCAGAACATTCCTGCAGCAAGTGTTGGGAAGCATTTAGGATTTGCATGGGGCCCTGGTGACATCCTCGTGCATGAGACCCGATACAACTCATCAGGTATGTGTGGATTTTAATAAAAAGGCCCTCTAAATTTTCACACTCGCCCTCTCTCTCTCTCTTCCCCAATATCACTCTTATGTCCTCCTATCCTTTATTTTCAGGTGCTACAGGACCAGCAAGCTCCTTCATCCACGAGGTCAGGAAAGATGAGGACATATATTCCCCCATTTTACGCAAACTCTTCAATGAGTCACATCACATCTTTGTCGGCTTGCAGACAATCAGAGAGGACCTCCCTAGCAAAAACAAAAAACCCCAGTAAGGCCACCTGATTGAAATGTCATTTCCTACTGCACATTTTACTGTATTGCTTTTCTATTGACATAAGCCATTGTTTTGAAAGGCAGAGAAAGGACCCACATACATTTCTGCATATCAAGATTTGTCTCTCTCTTGCTCCTTAGATTTGTCAGCATCAGTAAAAACTATAGATCTGTGATACGAGCCTGTATGGAGGAGCTTCAGCAAGTTGCAGGTGAGATTTTGAGATATATTCTTCTTTATTTCAATCTTCAGTGGTTACTAAACTATATTCAAACTGATCCTTTTTTCTTTTCTGCAGTTTCTACAAAAAATGCAGAAGTAGCAACGCAGTATGGAAATCAGGTATGTAGTGCATCTGTATGTATGTCTTGATATGCAGAGAAACAATACAGAATGTCCTCTGTGTAATTCAGTAGTTTATGAGAGCTAGGCAATAATTCATTGTAAACACTTGTTTTTTTTTAGTTAAATGGTATTATGAGGACATCATAACACACTTTTATGTGGTATTTTTAATGATAACATGAACTTTTGCTTGAAAATTAGCAAAGTATAAAGGGACAATTAATTCTAAGGTGGTAATGCATTTTTCCAAAGACATAATCCTAATCTCAGCCTCTGTTTGACAGGTGTCCATTCTGTTGGCCATTGAATTGATCTGGAATCTGTGTGAAGTGCTGTTTATTGATGCTGCTCCTGGTAAGAGTTTGACTTTGTACCTCTAGTGAATCTCTGTCTATCTGCGGAATACATGTGATTGCTTGGCTTTGAGATTGTGGAAACACTCAAACAAACTGTTTGTGTGTGTATGTGTGTCCTCAGCGGGGTCCCTGCTGCTCCACCTGCTTGACTGGGTGAGGTTACACAAGGCTGATGTGGATGAGAAGGCCAGAGAAGTGCTGCAAAGTGAGAGTCCTGCTGAGCACCGTGACTACTGGGATGTGGTGGGTGCACAATCTGTGCATAGTCATGAACATACACACAAACACACACAGACAAAAACACAATCACACATTTATATCAAAACTAC
The DNA here is from genome assembly GCA_029814665.1 of Acanthurus lineatus. Lineage (NCBI taxonomy): Eukaryota > Metazoa > Chordata > Actinopteri > Acanthuriformes > Acanthuridae > Acanthurus > Acanthurus lineatus. Next base: position 12,602,029 of record JAPZDV010000009.1, on the reverse strand, counting down.
AAAAGCTATATGCACATCCAGCTCTGATTTCGACCTGAGGTGTCCACCTCAACAAAATTACTTTATAGACCCAACATTTCACTCTTCCTTTGTCTGACACAGAGTGCATTTTAAATTCTCAGTGATCACACATTTTGTGTCCACGCTGCGCAGGTGGTGAGTTATGTGCTACAAGGCAGGTTGGAAGAAGCCAGACAGATGCTTGTGAAGCAGGCAACCTTACAGCCTGCTGCCAGGAACATGTACAAGCTGATGGACACGCTGCTCAGCAAGATGCCTTTCTTCAATGTAAGATCGTCTTTCAGTGTTTAAACTCATTGTGTGGCTTCAGTTGATCTGGGATAGGGTTAGGGTTTCTTTTTCATATGGAGGATCTGCGCAAAACATTTTTCTTGGCTATCTGATGCTAGGTTATTACAAAACACACAAGGTAAAGGACAATAAATGGAAAGACATGTTGCAAAAAAACGCATTTGAGTGTGCTGTGTGTACTGTCAATTCTTCATTTTGTCCACCATAATTCTCTCATGCTGGGGACAAACATTCACATTCTTCCCTTCATTCTCAGATTTTATGCAAACCTGCTATTTATGGTCATACGATGCAAGAGTTACTTTTGCACGATTCAGACTAGTTTATAAACCAACCAATGGAGACTTTCACCTCTGAACTTTCTGTGTTAATCCCTCAGCCTGGTGGCACCCAGACGCTGACAGAGTTTGATGTGAAGTGGAGACACTGGCATGAAGAGGTGGATCGCTGCCTGCAGGACAACTCATTTGCCAGCAACAAACACCTGGAGCTCATCTGCAGGGTCGGTGACTCTTTGGCTTCAGTAGCATCAGCTGCTGTCTGTCAACTTGTTACATAAACTGATTATGTAAAAAAGTATCTGAGGTATACTTTCTGTGCAATGGGAAGTCGTGTTTCTGTCTTGTATTAGCTTTCCATAAATATGTGCATTTACTCTTTCAGATTATTGTGCTTTTTTTTGCAATTTGTGACTATTCAAATCATAAATCTTAACCTAAAAGTATACTGTTCCTCATCTGTTTTTTCACTTAATTTTAGATCCTAGTGGGGGATGAAGACACTTTGTTAGAGCACAAGGAACTGCTTGGTACCTGGTACCACTTCCTGGTCACTAGACTGCTCTTCTGTCATCCAACAGTCAAACCCACTGAGTTACACTACTATGCACAGGTATGCTACATTAACTGCTGCCTTGAAACTTAGCATTCATACTAAACTGCTAGTAAATTCCTGTTATCAACTGTGTGTGTGTGTCTGTATGTGTGTGTGTGCGCTGCAGTCATGCATGACCATGTTTCTGGACTCGAGAAGCGTACCAGAGCCCCTTGACAGCATCTTGTTAGCTGCATTTGAGTTTGACATCCATCAGGTCATCAAGGACTGCAGGTAACGCACAGGGTTACATTCATCTGTGCATCCGTCTGCGTACAGTTTGTACTTGCTACATGTGTGTTTCTTATGAACTATGACTCTTTGAACACACATTTTTTATTTCCTCCACCTTGTTTCTCTTCAGCATTGCTCTCAACAACTGGTGGTTTGTTGCCCATCTAACAGACTTGTTGGATCACTGCAAACTTCTTCAGTCTCACAATCTACAGTAAGAACTTTGTTTTTGTACTTGCACACACTTTTTATCTGGAGATAATAATATTACACACTTAACTCATCATTTACTATGTCTTTCTTGTGTGTGTGTTCAGCTTTGGCTCTAACTTGAGAGAGTTCCTCCTGTTAGAATATGCTTCTGGTCTCTTTACCCATCACAGGTATGTTTAACTGATTACTAATTATACTAGCAGTATAAAAATCAGTTTAATTCCCACTGTGGAAAAAGTTTCATGTCTTTCAGTCAACATGGTCCAATATGTTCTTGCACTTTCATAGCACAAAATGTTACGTGAAGCACCTTTGATTAGTGTAATTACTTTATTTATTTAAAGGTTTAGATTTAAACAGTATGAAAACCTGCCCAGTCTTGGTACATGTTGCTTTTTTTACATTATTTTTTATTATAATACAACGTTTTAGTTATTACTGATTAAATTTGCTCTTTTTTTTAATTCATATTAAAAAAAATTTGTGTGTTTGCATTTGAAGTCTGTGGCAGTTGGCTGTGGATTACTTTGACCACTGCCCAGAGTTTGGTCGTGTCTACCTGGAGCTGCAGATCGAGCGGGTTCCCTTAGACACAGAGCGCAAAGCGCTTAAAGTGCTCAGGATCTGCGAGCAGAGGCAAATGTCAGAGCAAGGTAGCACTTTCTTTCTCAGCCTTTGTGTCATTCTCTACTTTCCACCTGTCTTACACATACATAGACATTAATATCATAATGTATTTCTCCAGTGCAGCAGAGTATTAAACCTTTCATTTCTTGCCCTCCATCAGTGCGGAGTATCTGTAAGATCATGGCTATGCGGGCCCTGAGGAACAACAGACTGGGCTCGGCTCTCTCCTGGAGCATCAGGGCCAAAGATGCTGCCTTTGCCACCCTCATTTCAGAGAGGTAAGATTCTGTTACAAAGCACTTATTCTTCTTGTTTCTCAATGCTGTTAGTGGCTGGAATCCCTGGTACAATAATCTTCTAGAAAGTCCAGCACTAAAAAAAGCATTTTTAAATGTTCTTCTGATCAAAGAGTATTTTTGTCTCTTTCCCTTCAACACTGTTTCCACCACAGGCTTTTTAAGAAAACACTTGATTCTTTTACATCACACAAAGACATGCTCTTTTTTGAGAGATATTTCTGAGTTGATCACAATTACAGTTGACAAGAATCTGACCCTTGTTCCATTTGTTTTATGTCTGTTAAGTCTGGTCACTTTTTGGTTAATATTATGTCCTGGGGGGAGGCTATTTACACAACAGAGAAAAAACAGTAGAAGAATTTCAAGTGTTCAAGTCTGTTTGAGCTCTTTGATAAATAACAGCCTGTTGAAAGCACTTTGTTCAGAGTTTTCTGTGTTCAGGCCATTTTAAACTTTATTTGTGTGTGTGTGTGTTTCAGGTTCCTACAGGATTACTGTGCCAAAGGGACTTTCTCTGACTTGGACCTGATAGACAACTTGGGTCCAGCAATGCTGCTCAGTGACAGGCTTACTTTCCTTGGTATGATATAGAAGTACACACACACGTGCGCACACTGCAGCGTTGTAGCATTACTTAAAACTTAGCTGCTTTCAAGCCACTTTTGCTGAGTAAAGCCAGGGGCCCTTTATTTTCAAATGAACTGACCTATTACACCAAGTCACTGACCAAATAAACAGAGCAGGTGAACTGAAACCAGCCTTATATGTTGGATAAATTAGATATTTTACTGCCTTTAATCGCTACAGCTGCATTTCAGCTGAAAGTGTCTCAGTTATATTTGAAATTTGAAATATCTTCCAACATGCAGTCACTCAAATAAACATAAACTGCTCCTTAAAAAGACAGAATGAACAGATATTCAGTGATCAGTGGACCTGCTGTCATTCGGCCCACAAGCCTTAGGAAGAGTATTTCTGCCTTACAGTGTCTATTCGGTTGTCACATGAGCCTCAGAAACAGAGCTTGAAGTGCACACGGAGATATAAATAAAGCTACTAACTGCTTAATGCAGTGGCATGTGACAACACGTTTCACTGAAAGAATGTCAGGGGAAAAAGATAGAGAATGTATAAATACCAGTACATAACATTTAAAAAATGGCTTTGCTGTAGATTGACTTAATTAAAACTCTTAAGCTCTGTTGGTTATGTAGACTTCTTGAATCAAACGTTTGTGTTTAATTACTGAAAAAAGAGCGTATAGGTCTGTGTTTGATGCCTGGAGCTCTGGAGCAGCAAAGTCAAAGACAAAGCCAAGTTTAATAAAGCAGATTAGTGGACAGTTGTTAGATGAAACTATACTTTTCTACAGTGTGACAGCATCGATGACAGCAGGAGTTTGGTCCTAATTAAGAAGTATAAACACAGACAGTGTTGCAGTGAGAGAAAGTTGCTCTCTTGTCTTTCATAGGAAAGTATCGTGAGTTCCACAAACTTTATGGAGAAAAGCGCTTCAGCGAGGCGGCTAAGCTTCTCCTTTCCCTCATGACGGCAAAGATCGCCCCCAGAAGCTTCTGGATGACTCTGCTGACCGACGCCCTGCCGCTGCTGGAGCAGAAAGAGGTCAGCTAACATGAAATGTTCAGTGCAAGACAATCATGAGATTTGATTTGGTTCAGTATAGAAAAATAACTTGTTACTTTATAAGTTGATATTAATGGTCCAAATAAAATTAAACAGGTATTTCCAAACAAATGGATAGTAGGTGATGAAAATATGCTGTTTCATTCAGACATATAAAGCATCAAAGTCAATAATAGTGCTGAGTAAAAGCAGCACCAAGCAGCTTTTTAAATATGTATTTATCTTATTGATACTTGTTGATTCGTCTAGAAAACGTCGGAAGACAGTAAAAACACATCAGAGCTCAATATGATCTCTATAAATATCTTTTTTCTGATTGATTCTGAGTTTACAATGAGATAATTTTTTTTTTGTCTTTTATAAGACTAATTGTTGCAGATGACAAATTACAGCAAAGTATTTTTGACAGGATTTCATCAGAGCAGGATGGACATAACCTTTCCGCACCAAGTTTTAATCGTCAGTATCAGACTGATAAAGACACATGTGACCAAAACTTAAATCGCATAATTGATTCAGTTCAAGTCACTTCAAGTAGACCAGCATTTGGCTTTAATCTGTAAACATCTGATTTACAACAGGTTGACCCATTTGTTGGTTTATTTGGGTTTATTCCTGTCTGAGAATTGTGTCACAGTATGGGAAAACTTTGTGCATGGCCTACTTTGCTTGAGTTCATGTGACCGGATAATGAACATGTCCGATCATGCATTTTCAATTACGAGTCTCAAGACTAAACCTTAGTGGAGGATTTTCCTTTACATTCTTTTATCTGATGAATTTTATAGTCTACTTAAGTCTTAATGTCAGTCATGTTGTTTTGTGGAGCCATGGTGCAGGTTTAGACTTTTCATGACAAACTTTGCAATCCAGGTTATCATGATGGATGGACACAGAATGAACAAAGTGGAACTGCAGTGTCTGAGAGAAGTTGATCTATGGCCTGTTTTGACTAACAGGAACTTTGCTTGTCAAAATTTCTTCAGGTGATCTTCTCAGCAGACCAAACCTACGAGCTGATGTTCTGTTTAGAGGAGCTCACCTCCTCACTGAACAACGCTGCGCCCGGCACGGACGGGACCATGCAAGTAAGCATCTCTTCACTCACTGTCTGCAGAGTAACTAGCTTTAAGTTGCTGACACCAGGTTTTCTTTTAGCAGTGAAAGTTTTGGTCTCAGAGGCTCTTTTTGACACACATTACCATTTAAAAGTTTGTTACTGCATGTTAATTTGTAAGTTTTTTTCATCAATAATAGCTATTTTAACATGGATAAAAACAGCATAATTTTGACATCAAATGTATGATTTAAATTTGAAATTGTTTTGACCCCACAAGAGGAATATACAAATGATTAAAACTTCCATTCAAACCCCCACGTTGAAGGGAAGAACTGTTGTTTCCCCAACAAATACTTTTTGACTATCAATTTGTGTTCCAGTCCCACAAAATGTCATGACCCAAGATCATTTATGAAGCCTTACACTACAGAAATGTTTTTGTTAAAATGTGCAGAGATTTTTTATATTAGGCCTCCAATATCTTTTACCAATGACTCATGAATTCTTACGTCCTAATTCAGTTGTCTTTCCAAAACCTAATATGTAAGACTGCTCAGAAATAAAAAAGTGTTCCCTTTCAAACATCTGCCTGTACCAAATCAAGCTTTTGTTGCAGGTGATTCCTGCCTTATAAACTGTAGTTTATGCTCTGAATGTTTGGTTTTGATATTTCTGAATAAAGGCTTGTGAAAATTCCCTACAATCACTGTTCTCCAGTCTACATTTTTATGCCAGTCAAATTACTTATTTTCATTTTGGACACTTAAAAGTAAATTACTGGAGAATAACCTACCCATGATGTATTGCTTGGCTTGTAATACATAAGTGCTGGAAAGTGTTTTTCTTCTTCAGCTGTGATATAAGGGTGTGCCACAATGTTACAAATGTTTATTTCATTTCACTTCTCATCTGACTGTTTTTGTTGTTGCAGGATGAAGACTTGGAGCTGACCAAAGTGGAGCTGCTGAGACTCGCTCTTGCCAGAAATCTGGCTATGGCTATAGTCAAAGAGGGAACTGTGGAAGCATGAATAGTGACTTTATAAAAAAAGGTTTCCTTTTGCATTTTTGTACTGTACATAAACTTTAAGTGATCAACATGTGCTCTTTAATAATAAAACAATTTTCTTGATGAACATTGTTTTTCTAAATCTTTCAAGAAATCCAGTATTAAAAATTTTTTTTAAAAAAGCAAAAAAACAGAATATCAGACATCCATTGAAAGAAATGTTTATTTTTTTCATGCAGCGGACACATGGCACATCATACAGTATATACAGACGAAACACTCTCCCAAAATCTACACGTCACAAGTTCACATAACTCGTCATCAACAAACAATGCGTACATTATATACTTATGTACATTAAACACACGCTTCTGTGAGTTTAGGACTACAGAAGGTTTTACTCACAGCACAGTTTCACTCTATATTCCTTCTGCTGCACATTGAAAAGTTCTAAGAGACAAACTTCTCTTTCAAGCTGACCATTTTTTTAAGTCCCATTTTTTCCAGTTCACATTTGTGTGGTTCAGTGATGCACTGAAATACTATAACAGAAAATAATAAATGACAATACTCCCAATTCTGACTCTGGTAGAAGAGTAAGTCTCTTTGAATACAGAACAAAAATATGGGAACCCACTGCTAAAGTCAGGCCTGGAGTGCTGATGGTCACAGAAGATTAGTTATTTTCCAAGGAAAAAAAACTAATATTATGACATAAAACCATTTGAACTTATTAGACTCAAGTTACATCAACATATTTGTAACTAAACTTACCATCTAAAGTGCTTTTTGCTGCCTTTACAACACACAATTCGATACTGTTGGTCCATTTATCTGAACAGAAGATTCCCACACTGTTTTCTTTACTTGAAATCAGTTAATTTTATTATCTCTGATCTTTTATTTTTTATTACTTATTTTATAATTTGTACTTTATACCAACATAGTGGTACAAAGATGTTCAACAGATTATTTAATGTTTTACAAGAGAAAAAGAGAGAGACTATCTCAAAGGTTGTTCAGGGACAAGCTCTAGTAACTATTGATGGGCTCCAACCAAAGTCTTAGGAGTTTCAATGACAGCTGGTATTAAAGATAACTGTGATATTTAAAAATGAATTCTTGATATTGTGTTAGTAATGCATATGTGAAAATAATGTATAAACAATACAGTGCAACTAAAATTAATTTTCCTCACCTTTTTGCACGTTCATAGTAAGTAACCGTAATGCACCATATTGCTGGTAACAGAGTCTCTCCACCACTTCAAACCTGGAGATTAAGCACCATTCATTTACCCAGTAGAGACTAATCATACAATGAAAAAGTTAGAGATGAGTTTGACTGATAGTTTTTTCTTTTTCATTAGTTTTCCAGTATTATTATTGCGAATCCATTTTGCCCCAATATATCATGTAGTAAGATCAGATATCGTGTTGCCCCTGAATCAAATTATGTCACCAGTGAAGACGACAGTATGTGCCTGTCTTTTTTCTGTTTTCTCAGCCCGAGGTCTTCTTCAAAGCACCTGTCGATCTACAGGTGTGCAAAAGTTTTGTTCATTGCGGATCCACTCATTTAAAACAGCTAAATTAGACAGAACTGATTAAACACAGATTACCTAGCCTCGTCACAAATCTTGATGGCTGAAAAAATCATTAAGTAAACACACTAAAAGTAAACTATTCTCCAGTATCAATGACAATGTGACAGTACTTTTTACCTAACGTATGCATTTCCCAGTGTGTAACCATCCTGTAACATCTACTAGATCCAATTTTATGGATTTGTTCAAGTACATTTTCTATTGGCTGAGAAAGCACTCAGCCAGAGGAATAAATAAAAGCACAACTGTAAAGGTTAATTTATTTTAAAAGACTCTGTAATGCTGCAATGCATCTTGTCAGTCTGAGGCTGAGCCTTAATGCACTGATTACTAAAAGTACATTCAAAACTGAGGCTTTTATCTCGCGAAAAACCCATTAAAATATTCATCTCAGTACCATCGACCTGTAAACACCATGACTGCCTCACTTGCCAGTGTGTATCTTTAGTTTGTCAGCTATCTGCAGAAACAAGCACTGTATAAATAAGTGGCTGCTGTTAGCTTGTCACTGCCAGTAATAAGAACAGCCCAAACAAATGAACAACTATGAGGAATGTGCAGCTGAAGTTTCCCACCTCCCTCTCTGGGATGAACACACCCCCTCATGGAGTATAAACCGGTCTGTCCCTGCTGAGCGATAGCAGGCCTGCACGCTGCTATAGATGACCCCATGTCTCCTGTGGGGGGAACTGGTTGACTTCTCCAACTTCGTTGCACGGATGGTCTCCTAGTGTGAAAGCCAGCTTGTAGCGCAGACGCACCTTCTCCTGCACACGCACACACACACACACGCACACACACACACACACACACACACACACACACAGATCATTCAGCAGCTGTTAGCTAAGACAGAATGCTGTATAACTCTATGATTTCTATATCTATGTCCTTGAGTGTCCATGTGTCATCTACCTTTGTTGGATTGGCCAGCAACATGATCTGCGTAATGGAGGCTGGAGGTAGGATGGGGTTAAATGGTGCCAGTTCTGTTCCTGATGGAGGCTGCAGCTTCACCTTCATTGACTGGTGGAGGTTGAAAAGAAGAGTCAGCACTGTAGTTTTACGTCTTAATCAATTAGTCAATCAAATAAAATTAGGTTTTAGGATTGACTAATTGTTTATTTTCTAAGCAAAAACATGAAGATTTGTCATTTATTAGGGCAAATGAGGAGCAACAATTTGACAAGGGAAACTGTCAGGGATTTTTTTCACAATTTCTTTACATTTTGTTCACTAAACAGTTAGTTGAGTAATTATAAAAAGTAACCTCTAAATTTGAATAAGCCCTCAAAGTAACGCACATAAATCACATAGATTTTTCCAATGATAAATAAGAAAACGAAAGACCAAACCGATGACAGGTGAGTGCAGACAACATGGCAAATTACAGAGCATATAAAACATGTACGAATGAACAAACCTCAGTGGATAAAATATTTCTACCTTGGGGACAGCAGCTTGCAAAACCACATTGTGAACAGGCAGGGGTGCTGTATTGAGCATGGACACCACCATTACCAACACATCAGGCCTGCCAGGAGGACAGTCTGAGGCGAAGTTGAGGAGCATGCGAACGCCGTCCTTATCGTAGGCCGTCACAGGCAGCACTTTGCCTGAGAACAGACGGGACACAGCAGACACGAGAGAGTCAAAGACATCCAGCCATGCATTTTTATAATTTACAACAACCCCTCCCCTGATCCTGTCCTTACTCGGTCTGATGGCCTCCAGTGGGACATGCACATTGCTCAGGGAGACGTCTATAGCTCTGACCGGGCTGCCCTGCAGTGGGGGATGGCAGGGGGAGAGAGAACGGAAGAGTGGGCTGCCCGGGGCTGAGCCCAGGCTCTGGGCCTTGGCATGGGACAGAGCAGGAGAGCCGGGCATCGCGCTCTGCAGGAGAGAGGGTGAGGAGGGAGAGCCCTGCCCAGGAACGAGTGGGGGGGCTGCTGCAGGCATCCCAAAGCTGCTCCCTCTGGCCATCATCTGGCTGGACAAACTGAAAATAAAACTCATATGATCGCAATCGGCCAAACATTTCAAAACAAAGGAAACTTTGAACAATAAAGATTGTCAGATTGTCTGTTAAAATGTCTCAAAAATGTAACGGACATAAAGTTTGTTAACTATTATTCAAACTGATTTCCAATTAAACCGTGCAGAGATAATAAAATGTATATGACTTTGTACCTCTTGTGATCTGAAAAGCCCATCATGGCCAGATCCTGCAGATTCTGGAGACTTTGTGTGGCAGCAGCCGGTGCAGCTGCAGGACCTGAACAGGCCAAATTGCCAAACACATCCACACTTGAAGCTGGAGCCTGAAAAGGAGATGTGAGGACGTGATCATTCACCTTTTCACGTTACACATCAGGAAACAAGCTTTGGTTCAGTTGAAGTTGCTCACAAGCTATTTTAGATGTACCTGCAAGGAAGACAACTGATTGGACAATTCACTCAACTTTGGTTTTGATTGGCTGCTCAGAGAGGTAGGGGGGTCGTTCAGTCCTGAAATAAGGTTCAAAACAAGAAAAATCTGTTACGTTTAGTACTTTGGAATTTATTTTAGCTGGAACCCAGTTTTCTTCAAGTACCTAGTACTATACTACATAAAGGGAACTGCTTAATTTCAGGGATACTTCTATTTATAAGAAATTAAGTTTATTCTACTTCTAGTGGACAGTTTACTATAAGGCCATAATAAGGCTGGACCTAGAAGATAGTTAGCTCAGCTAAGCCTAATTCAGCTGGCCTAGCTCAGTCTTACATTAACAAAATCTGCCTACCAGCACCTTCAAATCTTACTAATCGACACAAAATGTCTTGTTTACTCTTATTTGTTTAATCCAGACATAAGCTGGAGAAAAAAAAATCAATTTGCCTTTTCTTCCAGGGATTATCCATGAAGTTACTGCTCTGGATTAATCAAACAAGATATTGTGTATGTTTTTAAGTGAGCTTTAGAGTTGCTACACCATTAGACAGTGAAGTGAAGTGAACTGTAGTGGAATACTCAAAATGTTGGACTGTTCCTTTAACTCAATAAGCCACTTTGGGGATGTACGGTGGTCGCTACCTAGAGAGAGAAGCTCATCATCAAGCAGAGAGAGTGCAGTGGAGGCCTTGTCGACTTGGGGATGACTCGGGCTGCTGCTTTGACTGCCATGCGAGCCGGCCAGGCGTTTGGGAGGAGGGGGCAGGACAGGGATGGGGGAGGCCGTGGGATTGGCGGAGATGGGATTTGGGGAGTGTGAGGGAGGGGCAGCAGGTTGAGGGGGGCTGGGAGTGTCAAGACCGGCAAGATCAATCAGTGTGTCTGTGGTCTCTGTTGATTTAAAAAAAAGAAGGAAGATTGACCACAGTAGCTGAATTAATTACAGAGGCGCAAAGCAATCAGGATTTTTATTTGTAAAATGCAAAAACAGGCAGATGATTATAAACTTCTCTTACCATTGTCAACCTGACTGGTGGTAGATGGTGGCTCTTCACTGTCACCATTGATCGGCTGCCCCTCAACTATCTTCTTATAGGAGTTAATGACCCTGGTGAGGTCATCGCTGGCCTGCAGGATGTCACCTGAGGAGTCCCAGGTTAGAGGTTACAGCCTATACACGATTGAATGATTGAAAAGTGTCTGCATATAAAGGAAATACCAAAGTAAGAAACCTAAACTAGTGTCATTGTCTTCTGTCTCAGTAGCCATCTTGAACGCAGTGCGCCTCAGCTTGTCACACCGCTCGTAGAGTTCCTGAGAGGAAACACAAAGGAGGTGCTGTACAGTTTCAACACAGATGTGACACTTTTAAAAAAAAGTTTATTGACTTCAATATGACAAAGCAAACATATAAAATAATTAAACAGGATTAAAAAAAACACTAAATACAAATAATATTTCTGAGATTAAAGTGGCTTTTATGTTTTTATTGTAGAGAAGAGGACAAAAATAAATAATTGTATCTAATAGATTTTTAAATGACAGGACAACGCAATATTACTATAATATTAACGGTAATACAAGATGTATGTAATAAAATATGAAACATTGTTGTGAAAAGTGAACCTGATCTGTTTTTCCCTCTTTATTTGTGAGAGGGAACTATTTCAGTCTCTTACATGTAATAAATGAAATAACTGATGTTAGAGTAGGGTCTCATTTGTGTGTGTGTGTGTGTGTGTGTGTGTGTGTGTGTGTGTGTGTGTTTGTGTGTGTATAACCACCAAAAAGATCTCCATGTCTGAGTCAGTGTAGCTGTCTTTAT
>JAPZDV010000009.1:12579189-12589791 GCA_029814665.1 Acanthurus lineatus | reverse complement strand
TGTGTGTGTGTGTGTATGTGTGTGTATACCCACCTTAATGATCTCCTTGTCTGAGTCGGTGGAGCTGTCTTTATTGTAGTGGGACAGCATCTCCGTCAGCAGCTTGACGTTGATGTTCACCTCCTCCAGTGTGTTCAAACGCTTTGTGACCTTGTGCACTCGAGCCTCGTCCTGACAAGAACAGAAAAACATCACCTGCTGTAAACTACACATGAAATGATCCTGTCCTGTCATGTGAGCATAATGACATCACTTTGGCAGAAACTCTTGAGCAAAAGTCATTTGGAGGTAAATTTGAAATAAGTATGACGAACAAATATCCAATAAGATGACTTACCTCTTTTACCATGTTTTTGATCAATCTGTTGGCTTCCTGGAGATCCTCTGGATTTTTACTGCGGAGAAGCTCAGCAAGCAGCTAAAAACACAAACACACATCTGTGTTTAAGTCACCTCAGAGAACAATGCATTGACTCGCATGCAATTCTTGTAGACAAATCACAACATCTCTCACCTTGCCCATGTCCTCATTGTCAAACACTGGATGTTTAGGTCGTGTCGGAGGTGAAGGGATCAGAGTCCTGTCGAGCGGTAACTCAGGGTCACGTGCCACAAGGCCTGGTGATGACAGTGAAGACTGGATTAGTAGGCTTCTTTTATGGCAGATTTCTTTTAACATGCTTTATGCTGACTAATTCAACACACCCTGTCTTCTCAGTGTCTGGTAGGCTTCACCGATCTTGGCTTCATTTGGGAAAGCCACTGTCCAGCTGTACAGCATCTCCACAATCTTCATCTTCACCTTCTCAGGTGCACTGTCACCCATGTACTGGAGACAAGAAGTGATTAAAAAGAGGCTGGACAGTGAGACACACAGTCAGTGTGTGTCTAATCAACAGGTAATATTTACCTATTTGGAGACTGCTCACCTTTGGAGAAACCACTTTTATCAACTCATTTAAAAATCTGTATTTTCCCACTTCGTTATGAAACCTTCTCCCGCAGTTCTTCATACATGCCTCCAATACCTGCACACAAAGCCATTAAGCGTTTGCTACATTCAAAAAAATGGCTGCTGCTTGACATTCAGGCTGTGCATCTCTTACTGTTAGAGCCTGAAGAGCTTCCCATTCTTGAGGTGAGTGGATTTTGTGGACGAGCAGAGTTACAGCTATTTGAGGACTGCAAGGAGAAATTCAAGATGAGACACATTATCTGAGGTGAATAACAGAATGGTTTGTAAATAATATCAGACATACCCTTCCAGTTCCTTGTTGATCTGATCACAGAAGCCTATGATATATTCCCAGTCCTCCTGTCTGTTTGTTGGATGGGTGGCTTTATCTGGTAGAGAAAGGCAATCACACTTAACTGGAGCATTACGCTGCAAGCACATCACATCCTGCTGTGAATCTGGTTCCTGAAAGCCTTGTGACCAACATAACAAGGCAGTAATTGTAACCATTCTTCCTCTCTGTAACTACTGATGCAGTGTTCATTGTTTTGGCAGTGCTGCTCATTCATCATTCAGACGAATCTGTTTTCTCCAAAAACCTTGGGTATTAAGCTGTACTGAGGGATAACTACATTTAGAGTTTGATCAATGCACACACTGAGCTGTCACTAGTTAATGTGACCCAGACTGTGTTCATTGCAGCTCTCCACCCATATTGCTAATGATACAGGCAGCAGACTGTCAACCATCACCCTCTGCTAGCTGAGTATCAGCTTCAGAGCGGCTAACAGCGCACTGACAGCGTCTGTACTGACGGATTACATTGCTCTGTCTCCCAGAGCAATATATCTAGCTAATTATCCATTTAATTTAATTCATAAAACGGGATTAATCACTCACTGAGCCAGGACTCAAGCGACTCCCCTTCCTGGTACGCCATAGCACTAAAAACATCGCGTGATGTCACCAGCGTGTGCGCGAGGGTCCAAAATTATTCTTGGATATTATTTTCACAACAAACACACATAATAAACCATTTTTAAAACACAAAAACATTTTGCCGAGGAACTGAAATCAACATCTGAAGAATTAAACCCTCATTTTGAATTTAGATTTTGTTCCCCAAAGGCATCGGCAGGAGATACTAACCTGGGGTCCCAACTGACTCTCACATTTCCAAGATGGCTGCCTCCATCTCAGGATTATTAAAACCTTGGACGCCAAGGTAAATGTATTTTTTATAAAGACACAAACAACTTTCATGTTGTCTTAGATGTCTGTTTGATATAACTTTGCAACAGGTACATTTTCCTGGATTTAGGAATCAAAATATCATCGTCACTTGGTTGATTTCTTAGCGAGCTAACTCTTATGCTAGTACACTTGAGGAATTAGCCACTATGAAGATATATTAGCTAAGCTGCAACTATCTTCTGATTAAGCACATCAGCTTTACCGATTTATTTAACTATTGAAAAAAAAAAAGCATTAAATGAATGAGAGATTACATTTGTTAACTGACTCCTTGCAGGACTCGAAATATTTCTGAGTACATAAGTTGACTGCTGCCAAGCCTTTCTGATTTAATATAAAAAAATTAAGAGACTCCTACTTGAGATTCCATTAGAATAAACTTTAAATACAGGGTTAAATAAAGACATAAATGTAGCTTTAAATTCCCCCAAAGAATCAGAAAAAGGTCACGCTTTATAAATATATGTAATTCAATAAATTTATTTCTAAATAAGAACTGTTTTTCCATCAAAGCTGCAAAATTTATAATGATTTCGAACTGTGAAAAACAAAAAAGAATAAAAGCTTGCTACCAATTAATTGTACTATGACTAACTGTTTCATCAAAAAAGTCTGTTTTTTATTATCAAGTATTAAATTTTAATCAATAGGGCTTCAGTTAACATTGCTTTTATTAATCCACAGATTATTTATTTTTGTTGATTAATCATGAGGTTAAATAATTAATCCACATTTTTTTTGTTGTTGTTGTTGATTAATCATGAGGTTTTTTATTTGACAAGTCTTAAAGTTGCCTCATCTCCTGTCCATTACATTCACACTCTGAGTAATCTGTGAAACTGTCATGTGCCCTGTGTTTGCAGAGTGTTCCTGGTGAGATGGAGCAGATACAACCCTTACTATCTAGAGCCAGAGGTCAGAAAGGAGGCCTACAATAGACCAGAGACAGAGCTTAGTGCTGAGGAGAAGGAGCAGCAGAAACTGAAGACGCTCAGACCCATTAAGGCAGCAACCAGTGGGGTCACCAGCTCTGTTTTCGATGACCCAGTCCTCAGGTAGAACAAACATCCCGACTCATTGCAGGAAGGGGTCACTTGTTTATTCAAAGCTGTGCAATTGAGAGAGGTCTTGTCAGGTGACCATTTTTGTCTTTGCTTTTCAGTAAATTTACCAACATGATAATGAAACATGGAGACAAGGTTTTGGCCCGAGAGATCTTAACTCAGGTAAGAAAGCAAACACAGCCTCAAAGTGAAAGATTTTCTGTATGCAAAATAGTATCCAGATTACCACACATTCTCCTTTTGCTTTCAGACTCTGGAGAATATCAAGAGGAAACAGGTGGAGAAATATCATAAAGCTCCGGAAGGAAAGAAGGAAGAGATTGAGTGCAACCCCTACACCATTTTTCACCAGGCTCTAGAGAACTGTAAGCCTGTTGTTGGGCTGGCTAGCATACAGAAAGGTGGAAAATACTACCAGGTACCTTAATGAGGAAAAAATATGCTTTTTCTTTGTTTAGCTTGTACCAACAAAGCATAAACATAAAGTCTAATTATATTGTTTTTGATCTTCGTCCCCACTCAGGTGCCAATCCCACTTTCAGACAATCGGCGGCGCTTCCTCGCCATGAAATGGATGATCACAGAGTGCAGGGACAACAAACACAGACGCACGCACATGTATGAAAAACTTTCTCAAGAACTGTTGGCGGCATTTGAGAAAGAGGGCAACGTAATCAGGAAGAAGCATGAGCTTCACAGGATGGCCGAATCCAACAGAGCCTACGCTCACTACCGCTGGTGGTAGACTGAAACTCTGAGGACTGAAACACTGTCAACTCAAATGTTTCTTCAGGTTGGCAGACTGGACAGATGTTGTGAAGATTCACCGACATGTTTTGTTACTCATAAGAACTCTTGTAAATAGTTGACCTGTGAAAAGCCTTTGGTGAAAGGACTATGCTATATGAAGTGCTGTGGGACGACAGTGAAACATTAGAACAACATGTATTACTTTTTGTATTAAGGAATTTCATTCTGTAAAATAAAAAGCTCAATTGTAATAGTTTACACCCAGTAAACACATTAGACTGGAATAATGAAAAACATCCTATGTTTATTAGAACAAATACTTAGCATTGAATGTAAAATCCAACCATAAAAAAATGGAATTAAGAAAGTGTAAAAATGATGCAACAGTGTAATAAAATGTGTCTACAGCATTTAAACTTAGTTATTCCTAATCCTGTTTGTCTGAATTTGTCTACCTTACAGCAATCTGGAAGGGAGTAAAAAAGTGAAGAACTTCAGCTAATCGGAAACCAAACTCTCTTTTCATTGATGATGTGTTGTTGATTGGCAGGTTTGGAAAACTGTGGAAGTTAAACTATGTAGATAAGCTCTTTTAGTAGCATTTTTGGGGATAAGGGCCTATAATCCTCTGAAGACATATCTATCCAGTTTAATTTATGACAGTCCACTTGTTATTTCCACCTACAGCCGTCCAGACCTTTGGGTTCACCCAACAGGCTCCATTTGAAGAGCACTCATTGCTCAAAGTAATGCAGTTTACTAAAAAAACAAAAGGAGAAGTCTCTAAATAAGATAGTCTAGAGAAAACATATTTCTCATTGGCAGTGGGTTTATTATGGTGGACAGATATCCCTGACATTGTCCTAGGCTTTCATTTGGATGCTGTGTGGGATACAGTAAAATAGTCGTCCAGAGACTCGAACCATAAACAAATCCATACTTCACATGATGTGAGTTAAATCTGACCTTTATCATAAACTATGCCATATATATGAATTAGGTACCTTCTGTCTTCTGAATATTGAACGCCCTGGTGGTAATTTCTGGAAAATGTTGAAATAAAACCTGTCCACCATGTTACACATCCTGTCTACATCTCAGTACTCATCTTCTGATTGTGAATGATTTTTCTCAGCTTTTGGCCTGTCTGACAGCTGCTAAGAAGATTGTTGCAACAAGGTGGAAAACTTCTCGTATACCAACTTTGTGGCAGTGGTGGTTCACAGTAATTACCTTTTTGAATTTATTGGAGTGTATATGTGCTTTTTGTGGATGTGTCACAATATCGCTAGTGTTTTCTTTTGTCTTTTTCATTCACTGCTGTACTGCTGCTTTTATTCAAACATCTCTTTGGTTCAAATAATATAGATTTGATCACAATGTGATACCAAGTTTTCATTCAGCTTAACTTATTTCTATGTGATTACTGGTGCAGCACACGATTTTTGACTAGTGTTTGAGTCTGTCTGATTTCAAAGCTCAGTTTTGATGAAAGAACAAAGTTCTCACTGAGCATCAACAAAGGTTACAACAGACTCCAACACCAAACTAGGTGCAGCTCATATGTTTGTTGTTGGTGCTTGTGGAGGTTAAACTAAAATGACCACTAGCTCTATTAGCTTCACACTCTGACCAGCAGTGGTGGAAAGTAACTCTGCACATTTACTCAAGAACTTCTCTAATGTGCTCCTGAGTATTTACTGAAGTACTTTCCTTAAGTATTTCTGTTTTCTACTACTTAACACTTTTGTATTCCACTGTAATTTTTTACTGCACTACATGTATTTTTGATAGCTTTGGTCACCAGCTACTTTGTGGATTCAGATTATTAGCCTAACCTAAGAGTGATGTGCACTTTAATACAAAAAACCATAATCCATCCATAACCCATGATCCAATATCGATAGGGGTAATTGATGTCACTTTTGCTTTTAGTACTCAAAGTATACTTTTAAGGTAATACTTTTATACTTCTTCCCTTCTGTAACATTTTAATTTTAGGTTTTCATGTTTAAAAGAAAAAAAATGCTGCTTTAACGTAAGTAAAGGATCTAAGTAACTCATCCACCACTGATGTTCAGCACCTTTACTCCAAATGAAACTTGAAAATCCAGAAATATATTGAATATCTGACTTATTTATCTGTAGAAACACTTAAAATGCAAACTACAACCTATCTTTATCCTTTTTTTGTAAGTTGAGCAGTAACAAAAAAACAAAAATTTAAAAAGATCCCTGAATTAAGAGACAATGCTTTTTTGAAAAACGGCCTCATATAACAAGATGTAACGAACACAGGAATCCTACAGTACAAACCAGGCAGAAAAGTCCTCTGAACTGCATTTCAAACCTTTAGTAAAATTTCTGTTCTATGCTAAAATATTAAGCTAAATAAGTAAAATATTGATTTATAATTAAATTAAAAAGTTGGTCACAAAACAATAAAAAGTAAAGAAAAAACCAAATCAGCTTGCATCTGACTGGAATGTCTGTTCCAAGCCCTTTGGATTTGGTTAAAAATAAGTTGGACTTGGACTTGAAATATTTTCTTAAAACAGGAATGCCTGCAAGACAAAATAAAGAACATAAAAAAACATCTACAGCTTCTTTTAGCTGCAATCAAACCCTAAACAAAGTGTACCTGAATGTGGCTAAACCTCGTTAACTTAACTTCAACTCCTTGTGAACTATTGCACATTCCACATCCACGGCATCATGTCTCAGTAATATTATCAAACGCAGGGAGCAATCCAAGAAATAAAAGTCTTTTAACAGTTTTTAAACTGCACTCTTCACAAAACCCTCTACTGATTTCCTGGAGGATGTTGCTGGTTTTATAATCAGTAGTGACTAAGGAGAGGTATCCAAGGTGCTGGAAGGTTGGCTAATGTACCTGCGAAACAGCTGCTCAGCACCCAAGTCTCGCAACAGCCCTAGTCAGCAATTTCACTGTAGTAATACTTGTGAGCGGTGCTACTGAGCAACCAGCCTCCAGCCCTGAACTCCAGGATCTCCAGCAGCAGCAGACGGGCCATGGAGGTAAGGCCCTCCTGGAGCAGGAAGCCATCCCGCAGAAGGAAGAACAGCTCATCCATTCGCTGGCTGTTCATCTTCTCCAGCTGCTCTCCGATGCGATGCAGCTGCAGCACCAAGCAGTCCACCTGCACAGGGAGGTGGAGGGGATGTCAGTAGCATACGGAAAAATAAAGAAACATAAACTTTGTTAACTATGGTTTCTTTAAGCAGTTCTGTCTAGAAATTTGACCAATGTGGGCATGTGCTTTTAAAATTGCACTTTAAAGTATGAAAACAGCCTGAAAAAGGGAAAAAAAACTGCTAAATGAGGTGCAGTGTACTAAAGAGTTGTGTAATGTGTGTTAGGCCTAAGAAAGGCACTGGCCTAAGAAATTGCTCCCAAATATTTAAAATAGGGCAACACTAACAAGTTCTCATGTATGACATACTGTAGAAGTTTTACATGAAAAAGATTATGGAGGAAAAGAATCTTAAGAAAATGAAGGTAACAAAAAGGGGAATAACTTTTCCACACCTCCTCTTCATTCACTAGAGAATCTGGTTGGGCCAGCCTCATCAGACAGTCAAACACAGGATGGACCAGAGCCACCATCGGCATGTTGTTCACCTAAATGTCAAGAGATACACAGAGAGCACAAGACTGAAACTTTTTTTCAAGTAACTGTGTCAAGTCTTATGCTGTAACATTACACAAGTGCTAAATGAATAGAGACTGTCTCAATGAAGAGGGTGAACTTTGTAAAATAACACTGGCAATTATCAAGTATGAAACCTGAGTCAACAACAGTCAACAACCTTCTAGACTTATTTTCCATTTACACTGACATTATAAACACATATTACTACACAATACAGGCAATGTGTAGCATTTAAGCAGCAAGAGAGGCTTTTGTAGAGTGTCAGTTAGTAGTTGTGAGAAGTTTTGGCTATGAGAAAATTCATTTAAGCAATTTTTGCAGATACTTTGATAAAGAGTTATTAAATGATGTTGTTTGTTCATGATTAAGAAAATAATAAAAAATGAAAAATTTCAAAAAATCTGAATGGAAAACAACTGTAACTTACTTTGAGGTAGTCAAAGATGTTGCAGATGAATGTAACGTAGCACACCCACTCTTGCAGTGAACGCTTCCTTGTCTCCTCACGGTCCTTGAACTCCTGCTGGAGCCGGTTCAACAAGTTCCTTCTAAAAACATTTCCATTGCTCTGCTTGGCCTCAGCCTACATGACATGATCGAGAGAGGTCAGACAGAAGTTGAGTATGGGTGTAAAGTGAGGACACATAGTGGTGGAGGTAAGCTAGTTTCAGAGCCCTCTGATGCTGGAATATAAACTACTGATTAGGCATTTCTAACATAAGAGGACAAAGAATTTGGTTAAATGGACTTAAGCAGATGATTAAGCCTTGCTATGGATTCTTAAATTCCTCTGCCTCAATGGTGTTAAGTGTCTTGATCAAACAAACTAAACGGAAAACAACCACTGTTAAATGGTGATGGAAAACCAGTCCATCAACACTATCAACAGTACAGACCTGCACAATGGTGTAACAAATGCGTCCAGCCTCTTTGCTGAACACCTGGTCTTTTAATGACTGATCCATGATGATATTTGATACTTTCTCAAGGTTCACTGAACTTGGGTCTGAAAAAAACAAAAACACATTCACAGAGAGATTGTGAGATGTCTATCATTCACACAGTGGATGTTAATAACTCATTTATGACAGACTTTCTGCAACATGTCTAAGCATGCAGGATTTTGAAAATCATTAGAGAAGTCTCTGATGTGTGATGTTACTAAAATTCTTAAAAATCAGCAATAAGTCTGATGAGACAGTAAAATTCTAACCTTTTAATGCTGTTTTCAACAACATCTGTGTGTCCAGGTCAAATGACTGGATCCTGTAGTCGTCAGTAGAGTTTTCCATTATAGCTGATAACAATTTTCACCTGAAAGCTGGTACACTGGGAATATTTTTTTTTACTGCATGTTAGAGTGATCAAAATGTAACGGGTGTTTTCAAAAGGAATGCAAGCTTTTCACAAACAGATTTAGATTCTGCTTCAAGCCTGGCACAAAATACATTACAGACAGAGGCCACAGAGCAATTTGTGTGACAACAATAAACGCAAAATCCTGTCTTGTCATCAAACTGGCTGCTCCCCGCAGCTCATTCACTGGGGGATAGGAGGGATTACATGGGCAAAATCAGGTCAACTAAAAGGTCAACTATTGCCCCAAATCATCAGATTTAACACAAAAAACAAGTACAAAGCAGACTGTCAGTGAGGCAACTAACATATTAGCTGCTAACCAATCACAGACAACTTCTCTGGCTATAGTTAGCTTGTTACATCTTATCTTACATTAGCTCAAGTTAAACGTGAATTAGGCTAACGTTATTTTGGTTTATTTTAATATTTATATTTATATTTAACAAGGTGAACAAGAGCAAGTGTTACTCATAGTTAAAACAGTTTTGCTGTCTTGTTATCAACACACTAACAGCTCTCGGTAACTTAGCGTAGTTGAGCTGAACTGTATACCTCTGCTAAGCAAAAAGAAGCGGTTGAGCGTTGACCGTTAGGACGAGTTAGCATCAAGTTGTATTCGGTAACGTTACCTAACTAACCTATATTTACGTCACTACCACTCGCACAAGAAGAAACGGGCTAACGTTACCTACGTACTGAGTTGGTAGAAAAGCCGTATAAAATCAGTCACTTA
This sequence comes from Acanthurus lineatus, assembly GCA_029814665.1. Taxonomy (NCBI): domain Eukaryota; kingdom Metazoa; phylum Chordata; class Actinopteri; order Acanthuriformes; family Acanthuridae; genus Acanthurus; species Acanthurus lineatus. The sequence goes on along the minus strand of JAPZDV010000009.1, from coordinate 12,580,002 downwards.
CATTTCGAAATAACAAGCAAACAAATACCAAGAATACAACGCTACCCAATTATTTACATGAAATCTAAGCTGGTAAACCACTTAGGTGGATGAAAGAAGACATTTTTGACACTGCCATTTAAAGCTGAAATATCATGCCAAGATAGTTCCCTGCCTCTCCTCACCTCGGCAAAATAACGTTACCGCGATGGAATCGACAGCTTTCGTGGTGGTTGTTTTATTTCCGGCGTGTTGAAATGAGGGTTTTACTGCAGTGATCATCTTGCCTCAACATTTCTGCTTTGAAAAGTCGAAGGCGCGCCCAAGTGACCCGGAAGTAATATTAAAATATTTAGGCGTGCAATCTATGCATGCAATGGAAATTTGCTCTCGTTCTGCCAGTGTTGGATTGTCCAAGTCGGTGTTCAGTACTGTTCCTGCAGTTTTTATGAAGGACTTGCTATAAGGTAAGTGCCAGTCTACCTGTGTCAGCAGCCTTCTGCCTCGGCATTAAGTACAACTGCTATGTTGTTATTAGCTAAGCTACTCCCAAGGTCCCATTGCATGTCCTCTGTATGTGGTGACCATTACTGTGTCAGGTCCTCCTAACATTTCATACGTGTTTTCACTTGAAATATTACATCGACAGTTTGGTTTTGTCTTGATATCGTTATACTGACGATATATGAGGGTTAACTTTATTTTAAACAAAGATGTCCAGTGTCCATGTTCCAGTAACTTCTGCACAGACTTTCATAAGAACATGAAATGGAAAAAACTATTGAGCATACAATCCATTATTATATTATATCATATATTATTATATATTATTAC
>JAPZDV010000009.1:12568293-12579089 GCA_029814665.1 Acanthurus lineatus | reverse complement strand
TTGGTACAGCTGTGGTAGAGGTCTGGCTATGTTATGGTTCAACACAGCTTTCATATACTTGGGCCAGATGTGGGCCGTCATTCACTTCTGCAAATGGACTACATCTTTGCTGTTCATCTGGGCCACATCCAAGCCAAAGGAAATTTGCTGGTTGCCCTAGTGGGCAGTTCCTCTTCAGGGGTTTTTTAGCACTGTTTGGTCTGAAAATGCCTATTGGGAGCAGAATGGTCACTGGGTGTCAGATCATCCTGGTAACATCAGGTGTGCACAGACTGTGTCAGTGACTTCCTGGAGAGTTTGTGTGTGGATATCAAAATCCAGACTGGGCCACCAGCTCTCCTACAAGATGATCTCCCTCTGAGAGTGTGCGTATCATTGAGCAAGAGCTGGCAATTAGCCAGAGTGCTGCTGTTTATCATAGTTATGTTAAGATTACTGTTCATCAGTCAGAATATAGCATACTGTAGCTATCAGAGGGGCCATATGCAGGGAGGGACCAGGGGTGTCAGCTGAACTAACCTTTGAAACCCAAGACACGTAACAGTGAATTTTATCAGCAGAAGCAGTTTTCACCTTCTGTATCATCTTTGTTGTTTTAGTAAGCTTGCATTGGATTCAGTTTTTTGTATAAAGTGGAAAAAAAGACTGTTCGTACATGCTAGACAGTGAATTTACCAGTTAACCAACACTAAACATCAAATCAGAAACAAAAATTTTCCATGGCGATAGAATCTCGAAGAGTCAAAAAACAAGGCAACTGGACTATGTTGAGTTTTGGGAAGATGTTTCACTTCTCATCAAAGAAGCTTCTTCAGTTCCGAACTGAACTGACTCTTCAAGATAATCATGACCTGGATGAATGAGAATCTACACAGACATGGCGATAGAATCATTTTTGAAATGCAAATGGGATACAGTGTGTGTGTTGCATAGGAACAAGACTAATGCAACATTCCCATGAGCTTTTGAATTCTCAGTTGGTCAAATCAAAGTACACTTTGATTTGTTGGAAATAAAAGACTGGCAATAAAGTACAGTTCACTGTACCACTGCATAGTCCCTGAGACTGAAGGAGACAATGGATATTTAGATCATGTTTAATAATTACCTTCCAGCAGCTATGAGATATTTAATGTAATTTGCTGATTCACTCGCTTTTGCCATCTCACACTTTCCTACTCCTTGCATGTGCACATGGTGATGCAAAACAACATCCCTGTTGACAGCAAAAATATAAAGCAGAGCAGCATATGTGTAAAGTATCCAACAAATGAAACAGCCTTTATTTATCTCTGTTAACAAGCCAAATCTCTAAACACTAAGCTACTAGATCCAAGGGCCAAAGGTGTGTGTGTGTGTGTGTGCATGAAACATCCATAACAGCAGTGAGGCATAAGCAACAACTCCTCTGGGAGACATTTAGTCTGCAGCTTGCTCTTGAGCTTGGATTTAATTTCCCTCAGTCTGCTCACCCAGCAATGCTAAACTGGTGTATATGTGTATTCATCCATGCACTGCACAAAGGAATATTTCCTTGACCAGTACATCTTTTAATTATACAACAAGCCTTTTATTTGAGGTAAAACTAAGGATTAAGACTATGTAGGGGGACGCCTATCACTTCAAGTAGGTTTCATATCACTTGAAGGTTAAGTGAGGCAGTTGTAATTATTTGAACAGATAAAGTGCAAACTGTGAATGGAGATACCAGCAATGTGTGTAATCTATGAGAAACACAAGGCACTGGAGGCACAAACCCACCCTGCTCTAAAGCATGACATGACTTCTTACACTCTTGACCCTGACATAGTGTGGATGAACAAATTGGCACTTTAAACAATGTACAAACACTTAATTAGATTATGTTAATCTAAAGTGTGTATTTGTATTTTGTGTGCGTGTGTGTGTGTGTTTACAAAATACGGTAAAAAGAGACTTATAAGGGAATAGATAATTCTCTTTAATCTATAGAAATTACTTTTTTTTTTTCTTTTGACTCTGATGCCTAGTGCTAAAAGCCATTTTATTTAATTGAATACTTTTAGCTTTTACTAGAAAACAAGGACACAAGGCCATGTTTAGGTTGCCTGAGCAACATCTCATTTAAACTCTTTTCCCTAGCTGCCGTTCTAGAGAAGAAAAAATTTTATTGTTGCTGTTGTGGTTGCAACAGTTAACTAGTTTTTCTCAGTTCTGGACCCAGGCTCTGCATCTTTCCTGCTACCAGCAGACTTTGTTCAAACAAATATGTCATTATCAGACTTCTTGGAGCCTAAAAAAGTTGATTATTTGAATCAAGTGGGTTGGAGGATGGAAACAACGAAAACCTGCAGGGAAGGGGGTCCCCTGAACCAAGACTGAAAAACATTGAGCTTGATCACAATAGAGATACATCTGCAAGATCCAGTGACAGTGCAGTAGCCTTTGCTTTAGTAAGTACTGTTGCCTTTTTGCCAGAGCTGAAGGTTCTGGCACAGGCCACTCCTAAGATCTGAGTTTTGGATGATGCCATGCTGTTGCGAATAGTAGATCTATTTATATTTTATACCTGTTAAATGCACTTTCTGTATGCAAGTTTTGTGAGTTAAATGACTGTAATGAAAAAATAATTAAACACAGAAATGTAAGAGAGAATAATATACTGTAATATCACTAATAAGTTAGATATGTCTTGAGGTATGTGTTTGTGTGCGCACATGCCTGCTGTACAAGTCAATGCCCCACTTGAGTAAGTCTTGAATCCTGACATACCACTGTTTTAAAGCTGTCTAAATTATTAGCAACAAATTGTATATCCAAGAGGATACCGTTTTAATAAAAATCCCATCACATCCAAGCAATGTGCAGGTTCTTTTTATGTTTGCATAACGTCACAAAACATTTAATGCTATAACAATAAACAATCTTAGTTGGCTAGCCAGCTAACAAGCATATAGCAGATTTATATAGGTTTGGGTTAGTTTTTAGGTTAAGGGGATAGCCCTGCAAAACATCATATGTCCCTGCTGGAGAAATCACATCAGTTACACTGGGCTACATTTTGGAGAGTCAACATCATGTCCAACCCACAAACCAGCAGTTGGGCTGCCAAGACAAAATGTCTGTATTTAGGACTTCCATAAATACACACAGGCTATTTTGAGCATGTTAATGTGAAACATGAACAACAACACATGTAAAAGACTCCGACTGTATCTCCTAGCCTGCTGTATTCAAACTTTATCTAATATGCATTCCAGGTATGGCCTCTGTTCTGTTGTTTGGCCCTCAAACCAAAGTTAAAACCTAGATGTATTTGTTACATCTACAGAGATATCTAAAGCCAGTACCACTGTCACTTCTGGTAGTCCAGGGGCTTTTTTTTCTTTTACAGTTACAGCTTTCTGTTTTATTCTTGGTGTATTTAGTATTGAGGTAGTTTAGATTCTGCTGTTTATTAAAGACCTTCCACAACTTTGACAAATTTTAGTGGTCATCATGTTTTATAGGAAAATTTGAAATTAAAACAAACAACAAATTACCTGCAAATAAGTATGCACTTTCAACATGCACAACTGTAGACACTGCATTCTTGGTGCCCTGCATACTTTGTACTTTGAGGAGTAAAAAATTTCCACTAGTTGGCAGATTAGCAAAGAATCAAATCTGGCCAATACTACAATATCTTCACTGAAAAATAAACTCCATTAAATATGTTACAGCAACCCTATATAACTTTAAATAATCTTGAAATAACAGCTTTAAATTAATCAGGCAATTAAAATGCTACCCTGAATTGTAATAAGGTAAACTTGCATCTGTGTTAGTCACTCTGCATCCCAGCTACTAGTTTTGGCACAAAATAACTTGGGTAAACAGGTAGGATCACAATGTGTGACATTTTACAACACTCTATCTAACACATTGACTGACTGTGATGAAAAAAGATCATATTTTACAGATAAAATGCTTCTGATGTTTCCGGCTGCTCTGCCTGAATGAGTGCTTTATGTTTTCTGAGTTTTCTTGTCAGATCTTTTGATCTACATAGCTGAAGTAGATAGATATTGTATATTTAGAGCAAATTAAGTACCTGTGCAGGGCTGACACTGATTGGCTCCCTAAGGACGATCCAGGTGACACTCTCCAACAATGGGGGTGTGGTCAGGGAGCCATCATAGGTCCAATAATCCAGAGAACCAGGAAGAAGAGTCTTTGCATCAAAGTTAGTGAAGTTGGTTTGCTTTCCCTACAAGAATTGAAGAGAGGGAATGAAAAGGAGAACAGGAAGGAAAAAAAATGTTACTTATCATAAACAATGACTGTATAGTTGTTATTTCACAGGCTTGGAATCTGTTGTCCACAGTACAGTTGTTACAGGATTGGTTTTTAAAATGTAGAATTTAATCTAAACCATATATAAGTCAGATTCATCTTTCACTTGAATTGCTGTGCTATGTGTGTTTTATTTGTGTCTTGACACATTTTGCACATGAATTACATTTAATAAAGAGTATCAGAGAGAGTCTGTGCTCAGTAACTATACAAAGCATAAATTAAGAACAATTACAATTGAATAATTCATTTTAAATTACCACACTGTTGTATAAACAATTATTACCATGTGTGTATTATTAGCACATATCAATACTGATGTTATATATATATTGATGTGTTGTCTTTACCTTGGTCTTAATGGCATCCAAGGCATCCAAAACTCTCTGAATCCTGGGGTTTGCGGCACCGATCTGGAGATTACAGATTCACACCCAATTTTTTTATATTTCTTTCTTTTTCCAACAGAGTTGGCTTTTATCTTATCCTCCCACAGTCCTATGCAGGGCTTGAATACTAAAATCTCCTTCCAACTCTAGTCTGTAAGGTAGTCACAAACTGATGGACTGATGTAGTGACAAATCACTGATAACTCACCTTGAGAAAGACTCCAACTACAGCAAGTCCATCAGGTTGACTGGCTGCTTCTCCAAAGCTAGGGTACTTAGTGTTCCAGTGCACCAGATGAAGCTAACAAGATAAAAAAGTGGCAAAAATTAACTTAAACAGCACAAGCAAAAACAGTGTGTCATCTAATCCCCCAAGATCTCCTACTTGTTTCGATGTGTACATTACTGTTTCAGTTGCATGTTCAATAAACTGTCTAAGCTTGTTATCTTTAAATGCTTTTCACTGCCAAAGGCAATATTTATTAGTTGCTTATTTATTACCTAAAAACTGTTATATTTAAATATACTTATATATAACTTATCAGTTGCCCATTGTAGTTGATGGATAGCTGTCCCCTGTCTCACAGTCCTTTCCCCAAGCCCCTTGGATTTGGAGAAACTAAATTACTGTATATAGAATAGATAAGAAATATTATAAACACATTTGTGTCCTTAGATTTTCTTAGATAATTCTCTTGACAAAAACAGGACGATAACAGTGTAAACACCAAACATCCCAGTTGTCCATTCAATAACATGAGGTAGGATCTGTATGTGTAAGCATTCTGGAGGTTGTAAGCATTCACACTGAAGTAACTGCAGTGGCCTTGGTACCTCGCAGGGGAACTTGATACCGTTGACAGTGTGCTCAGAGCCTCTTTCATCACTGGCTCCCCAGTGGAAATGAAACTGCCTCAAACGGTACGTTCCAGAAATAGGACCTCCAGTTAGGGCTGGTTGAAACGAAACAACAGGATCAAGAGAGACACACTCATGAGATTTAACATCTTCAATTACAAGAGTAAATCTGTGCTGCTTTCTGACCTGCAAATTATCATACAGTCAGTAATAACATGTTGCGGTCCTGATACTTTGAGTTGTTCATAGTCTATTTTGATGCATTTATTGTCAGTATTTTATTTCAAATGAACATTCACTGTTTTCCTACTGTACCAATTTAGTTGCTGTGGTCGAGATCATTCAAAGAAGTTGAGACTGTTTCATTACATCTGTGAGTCAGAGTTGCACAACTTTTTAGTAAATTAAATTTTTTAACTACGAAAGAAAGCAAAAGATGTTCAGTAAAAATGTATTTTCAAGAACTTTTCTGTAAATGAAAAATGTGTCTTAACTCTGACATGTTCTTAAAGGGGCATTTTTTTTCTGTTCATTCGTACATAACACCGATGTTACTGCTGCTTTAAATCATATTGATTTAAAGCAACATACTGGTAGCCATGGTATGTTTATAGTATGTTTACACATTTTATTTACTCTTCTCTTTATGCTTCATTTACAGGAATGTATAAAATGTATATGGATTTTTTCTCATTATTTTTACTGCTGGATAAGTGTTAAGTAAACCATGCAGAGTAAGGCGGTGCAGATGTCCTGCTGACCTTCAGATAACAACGAAGCTTATCAGGGTTAGCTGACAACATCAGACATTCTTATCTGCTACAGTGCAGGGGTGAAGCCATAAACAGGTGGCAAGACACTGTAAAGTTTACATAATACTTTCTAGAACTTTTATTTATATATATTATATTACATTATATTATATTATATTATATTATACTGATTATATTATATATTCTCTAGCAAAGAATCAACAAGAAAATACATTTTTGAATAATTTAGATGTCAAAACATTTGCTTTTATAAAAGTAACAGTTCAAAGTTGTTTTCCTCATAAAATATGTTTTACCTGCTAAGGAGGGATGCCAGCTAATAACTGTGAAAACTAAACATATTTGTCAAATGGATTAACAGGATATAACAAATTCGAATAAAAGCTCACTGGTAATTGAGCTAACATCACAAACACAAATGATTCATATTTTTTTGTCTGCAGTATTAACAGGAGTCTTGAGGCTGTGGAGACATGGTGGGCTTTGACCCCAGGGCTCAGGCTGCAGCCCCCTCTCCAGAGGAGGCAGCCCTGGCTGGGTCAGCTGCTGGGATGGTCACCCGAGCCCTCATCAGCCCCTTAGACGTGCTTAAAATTAGATTTCAGGTAATATTGTAAAATATACTTTACATTCTGTTACTGAAAGTTTAATCGTTTGTAGTGATTAAAAAAAAAAAAGAAATTAGATTGAATCACATGTATCATCAATTGTAGATTTTATCCTCTACACACATCTCAGCAAATTAACTCTCATGGAAAAATACATCATAAAATTTATATATGATGTTTGTATTATTTTACCCACAGCTTCAGATTGAGCCTGTGTCTTCAAAGAGGCCAGAGAGCAAGTACTGGGGATTATTTCAGGCATCCCGTTGCATTCATTCAGAGGAGGGACTCGCTGCTTTCTGGAAGGGCCATATTCCTGCACAACTCCTCTCCATCTGCTATGGTGCTGTGCAGGTAGGTTTTGTGTACAGTAAACTGCGCACTCATACAAAAGTGAAAACATACAAACAATAACCTGTATTTACAAGATTTGCTTGTTTGTGTTTGTGTGCAGTTTGCCAGTTTTGAGTTTCTGACTGAGGTGGTCCACGAGACGACGCCGTATGACAGCCGGACAGCAGGAGTTCACTTTGTGTGTGGCGGTTTGGCTGCCTGCTCAGCTACAGTCGTCTGCCAGCCTCTGGACACACTGCGGACACGCTTTGCAGCTCAGGGTGAACCCAAGGTAGCACTTGCCACTGCTGATACTCTGTTTCTGTTTTTTAATGATTTTTTTAATGATAGAGAATTTGGGAGTTGGGACATGTGTAAATGTAGATAAAAACTGAAATTAATTGTTTCTAAACAAACTGTGTTTACCACCGACTGTTTGATTAAGTGTCCCTGAGCATATGTAGTAATATCCTCTGTACAACCATGTGTTTGGCAAAGTGGTGAACTTTGTACCATCTTTGTTTGTTAATGGCTGAGTCTCTTGGGGATACACATTTTCTACCAAGTCATGATTCAAACACCTGTCAACAGTGAGCCTTTTTACCTGTGGATGTTCTGAACAGGTGTTCTCAGTAACTTCTACAGTCGTTCATTTACACATTCTCAACGTGTTTGAAATGTGGATGCTGCAGGCATCCAGCTGCTAGGTAGCTAATTTTTATTACAGGCAAGTTGTAATTTCTGCAAAAAATTAAATGAACTTAAATAAACAAATCATGTTTAACTGGTTCATGCATCCATCTGCTCCAGACCTTGATTATTATATAGAATACAGCAGCAGGAAGTACTGTGATTAACTGGTGGGCAGTACTGAAAAACATGGCGGATAATTATCTTGCTTGAGTGAGTACTTATCCTGCTGAAACCTTGTACTGTGTTCATCTGTCCTCTCAGGTGTACAACAACCTGCGACATGCTGTGTCGACAATGTGCCGCTCAGAGGGAGTGATGACATTTTACCGCGGCCTGTCTCCAACACTGATGGCTGTGTTTCCCTATGCTGGGCTGCAGTTCTTCTTCTACAATGTCTTTAAACAGATGTTGGCTCCGCCACCCAAAGCAGCAAATTCAAGAGGTCTGTACACGTCAAACTTATTATCCAGCCCCCATGAATTTATTACATATGGAAATCCAGAAAGGCAAGTGGGGGAAAATAATCCAGTGATCCATTTTCCAAATCTGATCTAAAATTCTGATGTCCTATTTTTTGTTCTCATCTGTGAAACAAGTTGGAAAAATATATTTTTTCCAGGATTATTTTCTCAAGTTCCTTTTTTTTATTAGTATAAACAGGTGATTTCTTTTTTCTACCTTTTTTTTGTCAGGCTCATTTTTTTCTGTTTTCATGATACACATTTTGGCCACAAGAGGGTGAAGTGCAACACTACATGGCAGAAGTTTGTGTTACTTACAGAAATTTTTCTTCACATGGTGAAAATGTCAATTTTAAACCAGGCTACTTTCCCAAACCCAACTCAGCAGTTTATTCTAAATTTGAAAACCTTTTTATTTTTGAATCTGCTTTACAGATGAGAAATGTTTGTGGTGGCAAAACTGTATTTTTTTATCTGTAATTTTTTTTCGGACTTTTAGATTAGACTTGGAAAAGGCATCAGCAAAATTTTTTCCCCTACTTGCCTGTCAGGGCCTCTGTAATTACACCGCAACACACACACATACGAAACAATCACAGTTTGAAGTCTTGTGTCTTAAATGTCTCCCTCTAAGGAAACTTGAGAAGCCTGGTCTGTGGCAGTGGAGCTGGAATGATCAGCAAGACCATCACCTACCCCTTTGACGTCTTCAAGAAGAGACTGCAGGTGGGGGGCTTTGAGGCAGCCAGAGTTCACTTTGGACAGGTAAGCTCTTATGAATCATGCTTCACACTTTTGAAGATCATATTTTGGGTATTCATCCATCCTCTCATGTGTCTCTCATGCAGGTGCGGTCTTATAGAGGCCTGGTGGACTGCATGGTTCAAATAGCCAAAGAGGAGGGGGCACATGGTTTCTTCAAAGGCCTCTCGCCCAGCCTCGTGAAGGCTGCACTTTCAACAGGTTTTACGTTTTTTTGGTATGAATTTTTCCTCAATGCCATGCATAACCTCAGGGAGGGACAGACAGCAAACGGCCCCACCAAAGACAAAGAGGAAAGAAGATGAGGAGGAAAGAAGAAATATTGCTAAATCGCACACATCAGAAGTAAACTAATGCCTTGTTCTTTGCTTGCACTTCACACTTCTATCAGCTGAGTTTTTACTGAGTTTACATATAAGGATGAGAAATCATAACCTCGTTTTATTTATCCTTGTGCTGTCATTACACCTTGTGTTGTACAAGCATATTACTGTGTTTAATATTTAAGTCTTTGTTTCTGAGGTTTATGGGTGTTTGCTTTTAAAGATAAATGTCATAACTTTTTATCTTCAAACTGAACCTACCATATTTTAACTTCTGACTTTTTTATTTACAAGTCATAACTTTGCCATTGTTGACTCATATTTTATTAAACGGAAAGAGGGTATTTAGCAAAACGTGCTTTGACAATGTTTGACAAAGGAGAATAACATGAGCTCTAATGTGAGTGTTATATTTATTACTGCATTATGTACTGTGGTGTGAAAAACAACATCCTGTGGATTTATAGGCCAAATGAACAGCTCATAAGAAGCTGAGTTAGTTTGTCTTGCTGAGTGAAAGTCTAGAGGTGCCTGTGTTTGGTTGTGCTTGTGTGTCTGTTCATACTGTAACTTTAAGGTCATTATTTTTAAAATAAAAGTTTTTTTTAAAATAAAAACTCTGTATGGTGCTTTGATGAGAAGATACATAAATTATGAAGTCATAAACAGCAGCCAGTGGATTATTGCTGTTTGAATAAGAGTGTTTTCTCTTATACGCACACAGTATATCAGCAACATGTCACTCTTACGGTGAGTATGACACACATCACCGCCATGTTTCTGCAGTAGCCCAGAACAGACAAACCTAACATTGGCTTCTGCTTTTTTTTGTCACCATAGTAAACTTTACTACACACTTCACTACTTGCAATCTGCAGTCTCAACTCTAGATGCCATTAAATCTTATGCACTGACCTTTAATAAATAAGGTCAGAGAAATAACAGGGTTAAAGTTAACTTCATTTTGTTGTAACAACATTTTTATTATGTGCTTAATCAAGATTGGTATAAACAAGATATTAAAGATAAAATAAGTGTTTTGTCATTTCTTTTACCTAGTCTCATGCTTTCAACACCTCTGTTTTTTTGTAAAAAATGTGCTCTTTTAATATCTCAGATTTGAAAGATATATATATATATATATATATATATATATACATATATATACAGTGCTTAACAAATTTATTAGACCACCACCCAAAGTAAGGTTTATGCCACAACTGCCCTAAATTAACAGCATTGGTAATTACCAAAATCTTTTTTTATGTTTCTGTAATGGTTA
>JAPZDV010000009.1:12539525-12568193 GCA_029814665.1 Acanthurus lineatus | reverse complement strand
AGCAATTCATGATGCTGGATGGTCTCTGAGACAAATAGGGACAGGTGGTCTAATAAATTTGTTAAGCACTGTATATATGTGTGTATATATATATATATATATATATATATATATATATATATATGTGTGTACATGTGACTTCTGAAATGCATCAAGTTACAGTTTATTTGCTTGAAGTTGTTCAGTTCAGTTCAATTCAAATTAACAGTATTGACAAAGACTCCTCCCAAAGTCATGGATACAACAGAGTTTAATTTAATTTAATTTACTGAATACAAAACACTGCGGTATGACTAAAAAATCAATACAGTTGTAATGAATAAAGTAGTAAACGACATGCAACCACATGACCAGTCTGTTTAGCATCAACATCAAATATGAGGCTGAGATGACAATGAAAACAGAGAAAACATTTAATTCACAAATATTCAAAGGAGCCTCTTGAGTCAAAATCATGCAGTTACAGAAGCCATTTACAGGCAATGAGGCGGACAGGACTCACTATAATAAACAAACACTTAAAGAAGATAGAGAGTCCTGTCCTTTGAAATACACAAGCAGTTTCATAGCAGCATCATCACTGGATATGACATTCTTTCTGAAGCACATTTTACTGGTAAAATATTATAAATAATAAGAATATATAATCACCGTACACCTTACTGTGAAAACTCTAATACTCAACTGATACAGTGACCAACAAAGAGTCAAAAAAGTCCCAACCACATAAATAGAAATGTCAAAACACAAGCTCCAGTTTACAAAGCCAGAACCTCTGATGCTCAAAGGCAAAGCAGAAGTAAAAACAGATCCTGTACATGTTTCTATGCAGTGACTGAATCTTAACATATCTTGTCAACACACCCTGAGCTTGGATGAGAGTAAGTTGATGCTCTGTGGGATTAGACTTCATAAGGAATGTGCGCTATACTCAATCTGACTAATTGGACTTGATACTGTCTCAAACATGGTGCTGGCTGTCTGGTTTCTGTGGTGGAGAAAACAATGAGGAGCCTCCGGTTGCTTTTGTTAGACTCTCGATGGGACGCACTAAACACCTAAACACCTTGCAGGACTTTTTGCTGTGGAGATCAGGCTGCCTGTCTGCACCTTTACAGGCAGTCTGAGAGCTGTTAGCTTTGCTGTGACACCGGCGTGTCTGCTGAGGGGGCTGGGATCACCAGGGCAGCGAAAAGTCTGCTTCACTTCAGCTGGCTGAGGGGGCATTGTGGGATGTGCTGGGCAGGCATTGTCCACTGATCCACAGGTCGAGGGCGTTCACCAGCGGCACAGCCTCGCTCTCATTCAGGCTGCGGATCGGAGTTCCAGGAGAAAAAGCTGGGAAGCTTGAAGATCGAATCTCTGCGGCCTGGATCAGGCAGGGTCAAGGTCTCGGGAGCTGACTTCTTCCTAGGACGCTCTTTTGGCACTGTCAGAAACTCGGGGGCTTCTGTGGAGAGGGGAGTGGACGGGGCGCTGTTAGGGCCACTGCGGGTGCTGGATGGAAGAGGGGTCTCTGAGATGGAGATAGCAGGTGGGAAGGTGCCAATCTTCAGGTTGGTGGCCTCTTGTGTGGCACGTTCATACTCTCTAACTTCCTCCATAGTCATGTCTGTTGGGATCAATGCATGACACACTTATTATTGTCAGCTTATCATAGGTGTAGTTATTATTTACTGTAGTGATGAACTAACAGCTGAAATAATTGTGACGGGTGAACATTTGACATAATTAGCTAAAAATATGGATGACAGTTGAAAAACAATAAGTAACAATTAGGCAAGTAGTTATCTAAAAGTAAACTAAATGGATAAAAAGTTGAAATAGTTGGCCAAAAGTATCTTAGTAAGTAAACAGAGGGAGTTTTATAAACATAATGTTTCAACATTTGAAAACAGGAAGCCAAAGGAAATGCTAATGAATAAACAGTTGGCTTAGTTAGCTAAAAGCATTCTCAGCTAATTAAAAGTAATAAATATACGAGTAAGATAATTAACTAACAATATGAAAAAACACTTGAAACAATAAGCTGTAAGAGGTAAAAATTAACAGGGGGGTAGATGCTTGTGTTTAGCAAAGTGGTTAAAAAATTATTAAATAATAAAAATGCAGAAGAGGCACAAAATGAATCATCAACTTGAGATGAAAGGAGAGTTTGCAGTTAAAAAAAGTAAACTTTTTCACACAGAGGGAAAAATGATCTATGTAGCTGTGGTACCACCAGAAGATGAAAGTTGAAATTAGACAGCCTCATTAATTTCAAAGATGCATCACTGTCATGAAATAGAAACTGCTATTTCAAAAAAAAAAAAACATGCACAGGCTCAGATATCAAACATGTGACAGCAACAGCAACTAGGTCAAAAAAACTGGTTAAAAAAAACTCAAGTTTGAAGTAATAAGTGTGGAAAACTCCTGCATTCAGCTGTTTTCCCTTTGAAAGGACGATATCCTGGATTAAAAAATGCATTGCACCAACATGTCACTTTTGTTTATCCGTCTTTGTTCAGTTTGAACTTATTGTAGAACATGATCATTGTGGGATGTAACGCTGAACGACTGTACAAAAGGTTTAAGAGTCCTCCATCCACACAGAGAGACTGTTAAGTGCTTAAAGCTGAAAACAAGTAAATCGAGTCACTGTGTGCAGAACAAAGGAGTATTCATGAAAACATGGACAGACCACTAACTCAGTTTCTGACTGTCACAAGGCAAAATGCCACAAGCTGGTAATCTGTATAATAAAACCAATCTATTATTTGTCTGACAATTAATAATAGACCTTTGAACTGGAATGCTATTTAGTGTACTCAAAGATGCTTTAGAACATAAAAATGACCTTGCTAGACCCTTTGAAAATACCCAATTATTTTATAATACATTCATAGAGGTATACTTTAAATTTGAGTCATGCAGATTAACTGCCTGCCTATTTCTATTTGTCTGTAGTTAACTTAAACAAAAACGATCGGTGCTTTGACACACTATCAAACTGCAAGTTCGAGATGAGTCAGGGTCTATACACACACATGGACACACACACACACACCTAACCACTGTTTCATGAGCGCTGTCACCTCAGATAAACTTACCAATCCACTCATCCACCCATGCAAACGCCTGCCTGTGGCCCAAAAGCAGGACATCTCGAATAACCTGAGCAGAATAAAGGAAAGGAGAGAAAACTGAAGCAAACATGGCAGTGTAACGGAGGAAAGAGGATGAAGAGGGATTGAATCGAGGAGCAACTTCAAGTAAAGAGGATGTGAATCAAAATAAGTTAGCTTTGGAGGCTGCAGAGGGTTTTTGAAACATTTTAAAGTTCTCAATTTTCACCCCTGGAAGAACGTGATTAATATGAGTCACTCCGGGTGTTGCCAAGTGAGTAATGATCCAGCCTCCATGTGTATGTATGTGTGTGTGTGTGTTTCTGCCTCTGGCAAGGAGAATAGAGGGAGAGTTCACCCCAGGGACAGATGCTGTAGAGGGTTTGGTGAAATGGATTTGGGAAATAGGGGATATGAAGTTAAACTGTGCTGCCAAGGTAAAGGGAGAAGGTGCAAGGGAGGAGGTGTGAGTTGTTGCACGAATGTGAACGGGTTGGAAATTTTAGACAGATGATAAAGGAACATTTTATTTGCTTCATGGCCAACTGGTTGCATGTCATGTGTTCAGAGCAGAAAAATGAAATGCCTCCAGCACTGACAACATCTACACCAGTCAAAAAAGTTTGTCTGTCTTGTAAGAAAAGGGCATTTATGAGCGTTTATGAATTGACTCCACAGGAAAAATTCCAAGAAGGACTTTTGTATCCCAACCTTGTGAACAAACTGCTCCACACGCGTCTGCAGGCCCCAGACTTCAAACTTCACTGTGACCAGTTTGTAGGAGCACATGATGGGGTCTTGATTGTTGATCCATCCCTCCTGCAGGAGGCCTCGGTTAGTCTTCTTTGACTTAAAGTACCGCAGGTCCTACAAGGCCATGACACACCAGAAAAGAAAAATAAGAAAAAAAAGTTATCATTTTTATTGTGTGTTTTAAGATGTGCATGAGCTGGTCTGCAGAAAACGGAAGACAAAGAATCCTTTTAGATTACTGGTTAACTGTTTTTCAACCAATACCTAATTGAACTGTATTTCCTCTTACTTTGTTTCTGTCTCTCCCTCTCCCTCTCTCTCTCTCTCACTCACACACACACACACACACACACACACACACACCAACACTCACCTATATAACAAGATCACCAGCATTCATTACGAGCCTTATGCAGAGTGCAGCCAGACTGCACAGTCCCTAATCACAAGCTTTATGATCATTAATCACTGCTCCCTATGGACTAATTATGCTGTAGTGCTCATTTGTCTTAGGTCCATGTGTCTGACTGTGAGAGTGTGTGAGCTAATGCACAACTCTGAGAGGAAAACACATGCAGTAGAGGTGGAAAGGGCCTGTTGCATTTCTTTATGCACTGAGGTGGTGAGAAATGTTGGCATAACGACTGGAAATGGAGGAAAGGATCCAGCCTTGGTGTTTTCTGCAGGGGATAGTGTGCTGGATGTAGTGGTTTTAGATTTTGTATAAATAAAATAAGATGTATCACATTAATTAAGGTAAAAACATTTTTAATCTTATCTTAGTTTACTCCCAGCTGTTCTTGTTTAAGTTGATTTTTCTGCTTAAATTTTAACTGCTTAATTAATTGCTAAAGTTTCATTACTTAACTAACTTGGCTTTTTTTAAAATGATTTTTAAGTTTTTATTTCCATTTTAAACTAATTTGTGATTCTTGGGGTCTAGGATCTTTGTCTATATATATTCAGTGTAAGTGGGCTGGTTGATAAGTTCATAGCCTAAGGGACATGAGCCATACAGCTCTCATCATATGCAAATGCAATTCAACTCTTTGAGTAATTATGCATAAAGTTTAAAGTTTTTAACTTTTAATGGTATTTCTGTTTCTGTTGATTGAAAATTATTACTGGCTGAAACTCAGAAAATGAACATCATTAGCCTGAGTGCAGTCACCAAGGAATGTGAATTGAACATATTCAACGCTCTCCCTATTCACCTGATTTGGCTCCTTCACATCGCTACCCCAGGAGGAAGAAAGTGATGACGCCATCTCTGTTATTAACCACTTCAATGAAAGTCTAAGAGGCTGACCTCTACAGAGACAAGAGGACCACTTGACTAAGTGTGTAAATGTAGGAGGGGAACACATTGAAAAATGACTGCTAGGTTTTATAAAATTGACTTTTTGTACCTTTGGGCCACAAACTTATCAATCACCATTCATACAGACATCAGAGTGACGGTGATCTGCTTATCTAATGCTGGATAAGAAAACGAGTACGCATATTTCCCAAAATGTGGATTGTTACTGTAAGTTAATACATATAGATAATTAATAGAAAATAGATGAATTTTCTTTGTAACATGTTAAAACATTTTGAGCTGTGTGAGCTGTGTTTTGTGTGTGAATGGAGCTATACACATGAAGAAAATGTTTGTTTGACCATTGTCTTTGATTTGAACAAGAAAATCTGTCATGATATCATCGTCCAGCATGTACAACAAATGAAAACGTATGTTATAAAATGCATTATGCCTTTAAGGCGTCTAAACCCATGAAAAACTGGTTCATCCTTGTATGACACTGGTTTCTGTGGAACATTGTCAGTTGTGTCTCTGGCGTATCCTAAACCCATCTGTCTTCAGTGATATTTACATCGACCATGAGACATCCACTTTTAGCTCTTGTGCTATTCTTAGCTCTGACCAGATAAAAGCAGAAGACCATAAAGCCTGGTGGGAGGTGTGTGTGTGTGTGTGTGTGTGTGTGTGTGTTAGTGTCAATCAATCACTACTGCAGTGACATCATGACCCCTCTTGATTATTAATAGCTCTGCTTTTTATCACCACCACACCCTGACAGACGAGTGCACTCACACACGCATACAAATGTCAAATCACTGCCGTGAACGTCCATCACCTCCCCCACACATAAACATGCATTTCCATCACTCTGAGGAGGCAGATGGCCAGCTTGTGGTCAAAAATGAGCTGATGCTGCTGCTAGAGAGAGATAACAAGCTATTCTGTTTATCAGCTCACAGGCCGTCCCTTCTTCTGTTTATCTTCACACTCTTTTCTATTCTCTCATTTTCATCCTTCTTTCCACTTTTCTCTATCTTTTCCATGTGCAAATTTGCATTTATTCATTCACCTTGTCTTCTTTTACACAGGTAGAAACATAATAAACAGTGTGTCCTTAGCTCAACGACCTGACTCCCCTCACCTCTGACTCCTTGTAGTGGCGCTCAGGGATCTCATCATAAGCGATGTCCACAAACCACACCTCTGTTTCTTCATCTCTCGGCTCGCTGCCAAAGATCTGAAGAGCAGGGAACAGTTCAATGTGTGAGGAGGACAGCTAAATCAATAATGCACTTCAAGGGTTGACAAATGCTTTGGGTTGATGTGCTGTGAGATCCCTTGACACTTGGTATGGTTCAAAGAAAATTAAAGAGAATCCTGAGTTTGACAGTAAGATATTTTACTGTTGGTCTCAAAAGTGCAGAGCACAGATGGCATGATGAGCTTCCTTCCTTCTGGCTCTGCTCTTAGAAAATACAATAAACAAACTTTGAACATGAATGTGACTCACACCGTGTGGTCAGTAATGTCCTCTGTGTCTGATTCACGCAGTAACAACAAAGCAGTGTTGGCTAGTTATCGACTCTTTTCAAGGGGGTTTCAAGGCTCTGGCGTCACAGAAAGTTGATCATCCTTCAAACTTTTATTCAGGTGTAGCAAAAGGTAGAAAAGGCAGTGAGGAGGACAGAAAGGTTTTTAAAGGAGATGGGGAGAAGAATAGTGGAAGGGAATGGGAAGGCTGTGCAAATGGTGGTGGCAGTGGGGGAAGGCGTTAACTTAAGAGTGGAGGAAGCAAACACTTATTCAATTCAGTTCTAAAACACCTACGCTTGTTACAATTGTTTTCAAATGTGAAATTACGACCATCTGTGAAACCACTATAATGGGTTTTTCAGCTCCCATGAGTCACCACTAAGTGGAGCTGCAGCCTTTGGTTTTAAGTTACAGTATCGATCGAGGCAATATTGCATAACCTTCAGACTTGCCCCTGCTGCCAAAACAGTGTTAAGTGGTACTGAAGGAGGGGTGGAGAGCGGGTTAAGTACTTTTAACTTTGATGAAAGTCTTAATAAGACTAGCTTGTAATGTTGCTGCATAAGAAAATCAGCATTTACTTTCTCTTTATACAGTAGTCTAATTTTGTTTGTTTGTGCTTTTATAGTAGTTATATAACTGATTAATATGTGTTTGTTCTGTACCTACCCGCCCTCCTACGTGCTCTGTTAGCAATATTACAAAACTTTTGAGCCTAAAATGTTTATTAAATTGAGCTGAACTTAATAAATGGCTCTTAGATGTCTGTCACTTGTAGCTGATGAATGTTACTTAATGACAGAATGAGAGCAGGGGGTGACGTGATTATGATTTCTTCACGTTTTTGCTTATGATGTGCTGTCTGAACTGCAGCTAATTGACAGAACTTTCTACAAAAATGTCCATTGTAGTAACATGAATGTTACTACATGTTAAGAAAGAGCAGTGTGTTTGAAAATAAGTCTTTTTTTCCCCAACAGGTCATAACTGTGTAGCTTTTATGAGATGTCAATGAAGGCAAAAGAATTTGATAGTGTGAAAAACTGCACAGGATTGAGATCATAGTAGAATGACTGCTACTGTGTGACCTTAACTTAATACAAAGACTAAATTATGAGCTAAATCTCACTATCAAATGATGGAGCAACAATGCAATAACCTTCAGAAAAAGAGGAATCAACAGTTCTGATTTAGAGGCTTTGAAGTAAGATGATCGGTGTGAATATGGAAATAAAATGAAGAGGCAATAAAAAAAGACGAGTGTGCAACAGGGGACTGACAAAGGTTTAGAGTGTGAACCACCTAAAAAACAAACCAACCTGTGATTTCTTAAAAAGACATGCTGAGATGCCTTCTTCTTTATCAGATCTACCCACACAAAACACTCCCAACCCCATGATATCCGAGCTCTACTCACATTATCATTGCTCCCTTTGTTGTCCTCATATTTGGTCTCTATGTGGATGGAAAACTTGGGCAGAAAGGAGCACTGGAGGGGATGCAAGAGATAAGGCAGTGAGAAAATTATACTTGCATAGCTTTGGTCTGAGAAGGCAGAAGGTCTCTGTCAATTGATCCACATGATGAGTTGGGAGATTAAATGTCTCTGTGTGTTTTATTGTCCAAATCAAATGAGCAATAATGATTTTTCTCTCACTGTTTAGATTTATAACATGAGCACAACACACCAGGGCATTTATGCTGCATTTAAGTCATCAACTGCTTCAAAAAAGGTAGCTGACTAGTTGATTAATCATGGGAAATATATCCTGAAAGGACTTTTATAGCTGAGCTGTGATTTGATTTGACTAAACTCCCAGCAAGTCTGTCTAAGATGGCGATGGCAAGAGTCTTTCCTTCTCTAAATACCTTAAATTTCCTTTATTTAACATGGCATAACAGAAAATGATTGTTCAAATCTACCCAGGTCTGCTCTGGTACAGTATTTCTACACTACCTATTTTATAGTGAGACTTAGAGACATGTTTTTTTTCTGTCTCTTGTACTTGGTGCATGTTCGCTGCTTTAGTGTCTCCCACTGCTCAGTGTTAAAGTCATTAAAACAATGACTTGTCAACGACTTCCCACAGCGCCCTCAGAAGTGATGACTTTTGTCTGGTAACAGTCAACTAGTAAACTGTTCAGTAAGAAAACACCACTATGCATGCACACACACACACACACACACACACACACACACGCACACACACACACTTTATTGCCTTTCGCAACGTTGACTGTTAAACACAGCAGTTTGCTTAGATGAAACGTCTCCAATTCTTATACCACTCAAGAGTGGAATATTGGTTACATAAGCTGCTGATGTACAAGCTGGTGTGTGCGTGAGTTTGTGTATGTGTTTATGTGTGGCACAGCTGGAGACAGCATGATGGATGAGAAAAGAGTTATTAGCTTGATGCTTGGAACTCATGGTGAATCCATAGGTCTGTATGTGTGTGTGTGTGTGTGTTTAATCATATACGCGTGTGAACAGGAAGAGAATAACAGTAATTGAAAGTATTGTCCACTGGCCTTGTGAGTGTTAGAAGAGGATGACAAAATAAATGTGAGTGCTATGAAGTAAGATAATAAACATAAACTTTCACCTTGGAGAAGATGATGTCATTCATTGAAGACTTTTATTTGACATCATCAGTGACACTTTGTTGTGAATTTACTCATTATATGTCTTGTTATTTAGGAGTTTTAAATTAGTTTAAACCTGAAAATTCAGTATGTAGAATATTTATAAGATGACTCCCACACACACTTAGGGCAGTACTTACTTACCAAGATGTGTTTTTTCATGTGCTTACTTTTCAATTCTCTGTATATATTTTTTCACCTAGGTTGACCGATGGAATTCCTGCATCTCAGACAAACACAACTAATTTAAATTAGACAATGAGTCTAAAGCCATTCTCGTGTCTCTTTGAGGCTATGTACATGAGGCAGGGATAAGACTCAAAAATAAACACAAAGCTAACATGCAGATGTTAAGCAGGTATTGTGTTTAATGTGATTACTCTCTTAATTTAGTGTGTTAGAATGCTAACATAAGCTGATTGGTAAAACCAAAAAGTACTGCTGAGGCTAATGACAATGTTTTTTGCGGATATTTGGTAAACCGAAATTTGAGACAAAAAGTTTTGACATGATGATTGTGCAAGTTTAAATATCAACATATCATGTCAAATAGTTACGATTCACCCTGAGGAGGCAGGCATGCATGTACCAAATTTCATGGCAATTTTTACATAAGTTAGTAAGATATTTTATTAACAGCAAAAACTGATAATGTGCTAGTGGCAAGTTGACGTTATGTGACTGTCAGATAAATAGACTGACAGATGAACATTGTCATTCCTTGACAGCAAACAGCTGCACGTAT
The DNA here is from genome assembly GCA_029814665.1 of Acanthurus lineatus. Lineage (NCBI taxonomy): Eukaryota > Metazoa > Chordata > Actinopteri > Acanthuriformes > Acanthuridae > Acanthurus > Acanthurus lineatus. The sequence goes on along the minus strand of JAPZDV010000009.1, from coordinate 12,558,106 downwards.
GACATGCTTTTGTGAGATGACTACCTAAGTTTGAATAACACAATAACTGTCATTGCCACCACAAATCCTCATCTGTCCTCATCCCCTCTGTTCCTCATCTTCTGAATCACCACCACCACCAACCTTGAGCTAATCATAACAAAACATATTCAAGCTCATTCAGTCCCATAAGGCAGCGTGACTAAACAAGCACCTTCAGTGCAGACTATAAACACTTGACTCATAAATCTACTTCTGTCTTGTTAGAGACTCTCATCGAAATTATTGCTGCTTTGAAAAAACTGTGAGTGGCCTTGCAAAGCTGCAGCTGATTTTTCAAGAAGGGAGGCTCATTTTTAACAACACTGATATTCTTAGTTATGTCAGAAAAGACTAAAAAAGCTACTTTCACATCGGCTGGCATCACCTTTCTCAAAAGCCTAGATGTTCCATGTACATGTACAGGCTTCAGACAAAAGCTCAGTCTACTGCTGATTGTCTTTGTGCTTCATTGATGTTTCCTTGCTGCCTTAGGCATGAAGCATGGGCAGGCTAATGTCCCTCTAGTGCCCCGGAGCAAATCATTAGTGCTTTCCTTTAGTGATAGTCAATTAACCAATTTTTGCTGTTGAGAGCTGTGGGGTTTCCAAATGTTTTTTTCAGGGAAATTTGCTTAATTAGTAGGTATTGGCAGGTGGATTGGTACGACGGGGATACAGGTGTTGTGTCAGGCAATTTGTGAGGAAAGATCTGGGCCTAAAGGTGAAGCGCCCACAAGTCGATTTTGCATTTCAACCTTCATCAATGGTTTGGAGCCCTAGGGTAGTAAATCAAACAATTAGATTTCATATGCAAGGGGGTGAAAATAGATTCCAGTGCAGGGTGCTTGGGTTCGACCTTAAGGGCAAGGTGAGGTACTCAGTTGTCCAAGGAAGCTTAGTTTAGAGCTGAGGATTCTGATCAGGATTTGTCCTGGGTTTCCACTCTGCAGAATCATTCTGGGCAGATCCCACTGTGGGGGTGAACCCAGGACTGACTCACAACACACTGGAGAGATGAAAATACCACTTGGCCTGGAAATACCTTGAGATTCTGAAGGAGAACATCAAGTATAGCCTGCTGCTGCTGTAAGTCTCATACAGACAAGCCACGTAAAAACTGAGTAAAAAGTTAATGTAGATTACTAAAAAAAAAAAAAAAAATGCAAACTTAAAGGGAAGGTTCTGTTTGGATTTAATAGGTGTTTAAATAACACTGGTGTTTTTACTGATTGACTAAAATTTCATTTCCCATTCCAAGGTTGAGATAGTTGTAATTAAATGTCACGGAATGGAAAATGCTCTGAGACAGGATGTTTTTTTCTGTTTGGATTAGACTTCATTTGCAGTGAGCATAATCTGATGAATGAAGGTCAGAATAATAGAAGCAGAATGTCACAAGTACGTGTACAAGACACTCTCTCTCTCTCTGTCACACACACACATACCATCAAAAAACATGTTAATGCTCATGTCAAAAATGATCATTACATACATTTTGTGTTACAAGATGAACATGCAGGTCAGTCATCAGGTCAGTCATAGTATCCTGATACTATTGTCTATACAATACATTATTTGTGGCTTCTTTCTCTGAGACAGAATATTAAATTGCATGCAAACCCAGCAGCATAAGATGTGCCGTCACTCAAATGTCATCCAGTTATTAAAGGCTGAACTACCAGAAAGTCAAACATTTCCAAGAAAGCAAAAATAATCAAAAGAAGAAACGGCTAATGTGACACTGGGGCTGATGCATTGCAAGACACTGTATCACAATACCCTCATGTGTTGATGCGCGGCTAATGCAAATATAGATGTGCACAGTGTGACAGATGGTGCAGCAAGACATCTGTACATCACAGCTCAAGTGACTGTGAATTCCTGCTGGTGGTTCATATTCATCATCCTGTGCTGCAGCATTCAGGAAGTGTAGCCGCTCTCACCTTTAACCTCTAATACAAAGATTTACATGCCAGTTTTTGGTCTTTTTTTTGGGATGTTTGCTTTTTTGTGTGGATGTGCATGGGTGAAGACGTATTGAAAATACTCACTGTGTACTCTGACCACATTCCCAGCAGAGGCCATCAGTGTAATGGACAGACACGGGAGGTTTGTGATGCGGGTATACAGACGACCACAAAAGATTGAACAGAATGAGAGATACAAGAAAAGGACAGAGGAGAAAAAATAATTTAGTTCAAAATGAAAACAGGAGCATTAAACCTCAGCAATGGCACTTCAGTCCCAGGAAAAGCACCTGAGAGGAGCCCATTTTGTTACAACACAGTCCCATTTTTTAAAACCGTGTGACACTGATCATTTTAATAGTGCATGGTCCTACTGAGAGTATATTTTAGTCACATTTGTAACATGGACCCATAGAACATACAGAAAAGCAGCATGTTCTTATGCAGCTGCTGCCGTGTTGTTTAGTGTGCTGCAGTGCTGATGGTTGCTGAAAGGTCAACATAACAATTAAGAAATGTGATATCTGCCGACTGCTGATGCTTAATTACCCATCAATTAGACTGCAATTTTCAACATTCTTCTACTTCTACTTCTACAAAATAAAACATAAGACTCTTTGGCTGACAAAACTGGATATTTTAAGGAGAAATCAGGACATATTCCAGCCATGTTTGTGGCAACAAAAACCTGGTATTTAAAATCCAAAACGCTTTCTTCCCTCTAACCAAACATTTGTTTTGGCTTCACCTGACAAAGCTGAGCTGATCCTGGTTATTGTCTCAAACATTTTGTTGCATTAGAGCATTGTGGATAATACATTATTGTGCTGAGCTTCATGTCAGTAAAGAAAACTAACAACAGTTTTGAAAAAAGGAACTCAGTACAGAGAAATGTGTGAGACCTGACGTGAAAAAAAACTGTGAAGCAGTCTGCTACTGCTAAAGGGTTTGTTACACCTTCAACAGTTGTTGACAGACTGTAGGTATGATGACAAATTAAATAAAACAGGAATCCCTCTACACAACAAATTTGGATTGACTAAAGTAAACAACTAGCAGCCTGGCAGATTCACAAATACTAACACCATCTTTGTGTCAAGTTTGCCGTAAAACCTTCAAAGCTGGAGGACTTTTGATCCTGGTGATGCCAGCTGATGAAAACACCACTCAAAATGTCAAGAGTGTATGTCAGTATATGAAGAGCTGCACATAACAGGCTCAGTTATATCTTATGTAACACAAAACACAAACTCTTGACACATACCACTGTTGCAAAACAGTATACAGTAGTATACTAAAATGCAAAAAAAAAAGTAATTTTTGTGTGCATGATTCAGATCATACTTAAGTTGCTGCTGTTCTCATTGCGTGTGCTTTGAATTGAAGTGTCCCTTTTAAATACGCCAGCAGCAAAACAGTGATTCAAGTAATTAAAACAAAAGTCAAAACATGTTTCACTGTAAGACACACGCCGAAGTTAAAAAGCATGTTTTTGACTCATGCTCATGCTTAACTAAGCTTTGCCCTTCATCTTCTAGTCACACCCTGCTCTTCCTCTCCCCATCCCTTATACCAGCCCTCCTCCTCTCCTCTCATTGTGGACTGTGCTGGACAAACTATTGCTTCCATGTGCTCTTGCCCTCGCAATAATCTCATATGATGGCAGGTGAACAGAGGCATGTTTGTAGAGGCCTGCAGAAAATGGAAGCGTGTGTGTGTGTGTGTGTGTGTGTGTGTGTGTGTGTTTGTGTGTAAGGGTTGTTCTGGTACAAATCAGCAGGAAGTCATGCTATCACAGGGTGGGATCCTCTCTTAAAAGAGACAGTGTTTGTCTACTTTTCCATGCTTTTTTTTGTTGCATCACATAATGTTGGGACAAATTAGCATTTAAACACATGCTCTTCTCTAAATGTGTACACTTAATGTACACATTTCTGCATGTGTATGTCAAGCATTACCTGTGATAGTGTACGGATAATAGTTCCAAGCCTTCTCTGTGACATAGAAAATTCTAGGGACCACAGCTCTGGCCCAGCTGGGCAGCTTGCTGAAACACAGAGAAAGAAAAGTGGATGGATTTGTAAACTGAAACAAAGAAGAATAAAAACGTCAGAGAAGTTAGAGCAAATGATGACAAATAGTTGTACGGTTAAAGTAGTCCTTTTGCTAAAGTTGCTTCACTCTTTTCCTTTAGCACTATCACCCATAAAAAGGCAATGACAAGCATCCAGCTGTGTGCAGACATAATAGGGTCCATGCAAGGCAGACACAATGGTCCCTGAGGAAGTTGATAACACTGATTACACCCTGCAACCTGCAATGGAGTTTTACCAGAGCCTGCACAGTGATAGATGCAGAGAGGGACACATAGGGCGAAAAATGCAGAGAGCTAGCTATTACTCAGCACAAATGGATTCTAAATGCTGACATCTACCACCAAGTATATCAGCACCTTATTGGGTGTCCAATCAAAATGCAAATGATTACTGAGGAAGGAGAACAACAAGGGCCGAACCTAAGTTGACGGCAGGTTTTGAAAAATGCATGAATTCACAGGCAAATATCACATAATTTCCATTTTAAATTTTGATCCTTTAACAATTGAGCAGTAAGTCATGATGATTGGCAACAGAGGAAAAAAGTAAGTGCAGACTGTCTTATGATAAATCGTCCCATCAGAAACAGACCAATTCAAATCACAGCTGGTCCAGATTTCTGGAAATTAATTATCAGCCAATCAAGAAGTAGTATTAATGAGTTATATGAAACATGATTGTTTCAATTACCACATTATCTCCCTTCTCCCTGCTTATTCTGTGTCTAGCAGCTGTAACTAAACATGGAGATTACAGTGAGTCTGTGAAGACCCCCAGAACATGAGAAGGATGGTTCCCTCTGGTCTCTCTCCAATGGACTGTCAAACAGCCGAGGGATTGTCCTCACACAGCAGACTGGTCACATGTACTCACACTGCTTTAAATACAAGCTGTGCACAGATCGCATGCACAGATCGCAGCTTTAACACACTAACAGGTGGTTTGGGGGTGGAGAGAGGCAGGCACGACATCCGACAGTGACTGCTCAAATTATCCATCACTTACACTGACCTCAACTCCCTCTGCCCCCACCCACACACAACACACACACACACACACACGTGCGGTGCTAAACTTTCCTCTCCTCTGAATTTGTCAATGACACTTCATATTTCCCAAAGGCCCACTTACTTGTCACTTCTGACCACAAACCCTCACCCTCTCTGCTTCTCACTTTCTGCATGTGGCTCTCTGTTGGTCTCTGCCTCACTGGCTAACTGTCTGGAATGAGCGTCCGGATTGTCTGCGAGAGTAACTGGTTCTGCTCAAAGAGAACCTCAATTCATTGGTTATCTTATTATACAAGAAGAAGAAGTGGATAAAAAAGTCTGCTGACATAATAAGAGACACCATGCCTCAACAGTTTTTCAGTTAGAGCATGAAGAACCAGATGAATAGAGCAACTGGTGCAGCACAGGGCCCATTATCATAGGATAAGCTATGTAATTGTTTAAACCACAATAACACAATCACTAATATACACCTAAAAAGATTAAAAGACTAATTTTATCCTCTAGTACTTCCTATATCTGCATCTCACTGCAATAAGTTACTGTGTAAGACAGTAACTGTCTCCTGTATTAGCCTCTGTTGCTATTTTTAGCAGTTTAATAGTCCAGTCACTGCTGTTTGTTGTTGGTTTTCTGTCTTACAGTGTGACAGTCCTGTGAAGTCCTTTGAACAACATACTGAGTTGAGTTAGCTTTAACCTGATGATTGAAATGCCTCGCAGGTCTAAACTGTGCAAACCTCTACAAATTTAGGTCCTGCTAAAACACCCACATGTCCTGCCCTGGTCCATTTGTTCATGTCTGAAGGTGCACAAGCAGGATGCTGAATCTACATGAGCTCAAGTAGTGCAATGCAGCTGACCTGTACTCTGATCGGGCTATGAAAATCATTCATTTCAAATTACATTACTTATGAGAGTTGGCTGAATTGATAGATTTGTGCTCCTGCCAAGTGTTTGGTTTGGATTTATTGAAGTCATTGATCAGGCAGTCATAGGCCTGCAGTATATGACTGGCCATGAGCTAACTCAATTATTGCTGTAGAAGTAAGTCATGCACAAAAAAACATCTCAGATAAAATTTTGGCTGAAAAAGGCGAACCTGTGAATAATATGAGCTCTGTATGATGATGAAGCCGGCAGATGGTGTTTACATGCAGTATACTCAGTTTACACTGTGCCCTCTTTATCAGGTTCATCTGTATGGCCTAATGCAATTCAGTTATGCCACAAAAACCTACTCTTATAATGTCTATAGTAGTGTTGAGTTTTTGTTTTGCTCATAGAGATAGTAAATGTTCTATTATTGTGGTCATTGTGGTGTCTAGTACTGGACTGCATAATTTTGGCAGGTATTTATAATAATGTCCACTGCTAAACCGCTACTGACTATGACATAAAATAGAAATACAATTCATTTACACATTTCTGACCAAGTCATCAAAACTATGTCTTTTGTCTTAAAAGTATAGATGTTTGGACAGAGTTTTTTTTTTGGGCTGCATTAGATTGTATAGGTATACTATATTAAAGTGGCCACCAAGTATATAGAACATTGCAAGTTACACTTTAAAATCCATGTTTAAATTGTCTTTGAGCTTTGAATATTTCTGATCGGAAATTTCAGATGTTAATAAAAATTGATCCATTCTGTCTGACTTCATCTAAGCCTTTACAAATGTTAGATTTAATGAAGGAAATCAATAGGGTGATGAACCAGCCTTTCACCTGGGTTCACCTCATCAGCGTCCTCAATAAAAAGTCTAAATGTCTGTAACATTTTGTACAAATGCACGCATTTTTCTCCTTGAAATAATCCACAGAAAAAGTGTTGCAGGTGTTTGCCAACAGTGTAACATTCAAGGCAAACTCACAAATGAGCTTGAAGAGAGCACACTTCACTCTCCAAACAGAAAATTCAATTGTAATCTACATAACAGAGAATAATATGTACTCAATTTCATGTTTATCAATGTGTAAAAAAGTACAAGGCCAGCTCTGAGGCAGAAAATAGCCTAGGAAAGGAATAAAAAGAGAGACCTAAGTACATTTTTCAGTTGCTCATTACTGAAACACAACTGCAATGCTAAGGGCAGCCAGTAAAACCTCATACTATCTGATTATATCTGCATATGCTATTATTACCATGTCCTTTATATGGCTATATATACTCAGCCATTTACTTTAACAAGACTGCCTACAGATGATGACATGAACACATCAGTAGGCATCTAAACTAAGGGCTGATTATTTTCTTAACACCAAGGATTGTGCCAAAGATGAGTGTCAGTAACAGCTATTCAGTGAAAAAATGTCACATTATTTTGGTGTCAAATCTCTCCTGAAAACTTAATCAGTAGCAGCCTGATGAGCAGCAACTTGTGATAGACTGCTGAGGTTTATTGGTGTGAGAGAGAATATTAAAACAATACACAGTTTTCAGCAGAATATGTGGACGCTCCAAGACACGTTTCTCCATTCAGGATCAATGGAGAATCATCTTAAGCACATTTATAAACACAGTAAATTATTTATTATGCTAGGCGGCAAGCAGGAGGCACTCACTTGTTGAGGTAGATTCTCTTCTCTGTGAATTGGCCTGATCCGTGCTCTGGGTCCTCATAGGGCTCATTCTGGACCACCTCCACCCCCTCCCCACGTTCGCTCTGCTCAAGACTGTGTTTACTGATCATATACAGCTGGCCGATGCGGTACTGAAAGAAAGACAGAAGACAAAGAGGGTAAAGAAATTTGATGTTAGTCTGATTGTTTAGTTAATCTAGGGAGATTTTAAGGAAAGGGGAGACTTCTTGATATTTTTGTAGAAAATTTTTCAGCAAACATCTGGAGCACAGTTCTGATGGAGCTGCATTGTAAATAATAAAAAAAAAAAAACTTCTGCTGAAGTTAAACAATTGACTCAACGGTGATATTTATAGCAGTCATAAAAAGCAGAAGGGAAAATACCAGGATTACTACTCTCAATGCTTGGTCCAGGCACCTGGGCACTGTCGCTACAGTGAAAGAAAGCTGCAGGATTAGGAGCTGTCTGCAGCATAGTGACAAAGGCCTCATATCAGGTCAGGACCAAGCAGTACAACAATAGTTACAGCAGCAACAGTAGCCTGTTTGGTGACCCTGTGCCACGGCCACTTGTGGCACATCAGTCAGCACCCATATCTTTCACTCATCACTGACTGACCCACTTGGCTCAATGACAATGTCACTTTCGGTCACCCTGGCAGGCTGGCCTGGGGTGTCACATGGAAACTATTTTCCATACATTTGGAAAACGACAAGCGCTGGAGTTAGAGTGCTCCAGAACGGAGATTTCCGACTGCTCGTAGGCCTATTTCCGGGCCGGGGGGAAATCAATCCGGCCCTGATGGTGACTTATGCCACTCTGCTGGAATGCCAAGGTTCATGTAGGACTCTAGTGAACACACACACATATACACACACCTAAACAGAGCTCCAACCCAGGATAGCTGTGTTAAGCTAATGGAAAAAAAGACAAGGACTGCCTGGGATCCTGTCTTGTGACTCCACATCCAGCCACAAAAAGCAAGGAATGGAGGGAGGAGAAATGTGAGAGTGTAGTGGAAAGAAAAGCAAAGCCAGCGTGTGCCAGTAAACAAGCTCAGGGTGTGCGTTCTTAAATCACAATGTCAAATTTTTCCATCTGCAGACCAGGACAGAAAAGCAAGGGGCTCGGAGAGAGTATTCCCTGTTGGAATGTTGATGGCAGTGTGTTTCTAATGGAACAGCTGTTTGAGTTTGGAATAATTTTTTCACCGTAATGACACAGTCACAGGGGGAGAAATCTGCACCAAGTAACAAACAAAGACAAATAACAGACTTACAAAGCATCAACCAAATCTAAATGTTGTTCTCTTCTTGTGTTTCAGCTTCTATTAACTGAATATTTTGAATTATGTACTATTTTTGGTTAAGTCTCACTGGTGTCATATCCAGTGAAAGAGTCATATATTTCCTTCAGGGTTGGTGGAAACTAAAACAAAGTAAAATTATAGTGAACACTGGACTTACATTTGTCAGAGCAACAACATAAAACTAAATTAAACGATACCACGGTTGCTCTAAATCTACTGTGTTTATAAATGAGCAGTTTTTTTGAAAACATATTTTTCATATCAACTTGTATGTTAATATTGTGTTAATGTTCTGATTAAAGTTTGCCCCTAAGAGCCCAGAAAATCTAAATGTAGGTAAAACCAATTAGAAAAACTGCTTTAAGCCTATGATGCGTCATGTTGGGTTCAGTGACAATATAATTAATAATTTAATCACTGCAAAGCATGCTGCTCACATATTGTATAAACAGTACTGTCAGAGAACCATTATTCATAGGCTGAAACTAACCACCAGCAATATACTGAGGACATAGTAATATATGACAGTTTAACCAAAACATCTACCAAGCATCTGCCAAATTTTGTCAGTGTTTGAAAAAATTTAATTGTTGATTTTAACAGTGTTGTAATTGTTGTAAAGATTTTATAATATCTTGCTAATGAACTACAATGTTACAGTATTATTTGATGAGTATTCCAGACAATTTGTATTCAGTTTAAACTGTGTGCGAGACAGATGGAGAGTGGGGGAGTTCGTGACAGTCAGACAGCTAAGAGAAATAGATGGGGGCTGATCAATAATTACATTACATAGATAAAACAAAGATGAGAGAACTACATACATAAATCTCACTGCCAGATGAAAAGCTTCAAGGCAGAGTACTCACTGGCGTGGACCCACAAGTGCCACTCTGATTACACTGATGACTGGCAGAATTAATGTATTAGCATTAAGCACCATCTTTCCTGTTTCCCTCAGCTCATTTAGGGTTCAGACATATTGTGTAAACATGCCAGCTGCCATAATGTTCTCCCTGCCCGCCTTTGTAATCCTGTCTGCTATCTACCTGAGAGCTGCAGCTGATGAATGAGAGGCTGCTTTGATTGTCGCTGTCTTTGGAAATCTTGCACTAATGACTAGGCGGGAAAAGTGACCTTTACTCTGGTTGGAGTGGCCATGAATAATCTCTTATTATCTCTCTTTCATACTAAAGACAATACAGTCATTGCACAGGATTGAGAGCTGACAGCAAGGAGAAAAAGATACTACACCATAAACTCAGGTGTAATTTTGCATTGTGCCAAATTGTCTGTACACAAGTCAGCTTACCATCTGGAGATAACTTGAAAGTGAGTAATGGCAGAGTATCATTACTTGTAGTGCCAGTTATTACAGAGGTTTGGGAGCTAAAAAGCCAGACTAGTAGGGCGAGCTGACCCAGAAAAATATGACACCCAAAACAGACTGATTTGGTCACTCCAAATCGTGTCTCCTATTTTAAAACGACAGTTTGGCATTAATGCCTCAACCTAAGAAACAGTCCTCAACAAAACCAACCATAATTGTCATTTTTACATTTTAATTTTTGTATGTATCAAATAGAGGAAATATAACATGTTAATTAGTGAGCTCTGTAGGTGTCAGTAGGTTGCTGCCAGGTAGATTGTTACCTTTTAACAAAACCAGTTACGCCTTGTTTCCAATCTTTATGCTAAGCTGAGCTAACCAGCTGCTGGCCGTTGCCTTTGTTAAAAGTTCCGATATGACAATCTTCTTACCTGTAAGCGGACTTGCATATGAAACCTACACATAGAAGGCTGTTTTTATAGGTAACTGCAGGTCACGGAGGTTCCAAAGCAGAGACAAGTACAAAAATAAACTTACTACATACACAATGTGCCAGGGGAACCTATTCAAGTGACCTAATTTCAGTTGCACTCTCTCACACTCACTGAATAAAAGCATTTTACAAAGTATTTAATTTTGGTGCAACAAACAGATAAAAATAATATAAAAGTAATAATTTCAGCCAAACAAGGCAAAGGCAGTGTCCCTATTAGATTTAAATTCATAACAAATTAATGTCTCACATCATGATTTTCAGTATGAGAGTGAGTGTGATTTTCCTAATTAATACAATAACAAAACAACCACTTAAAAATAGTAACAAGCACAAAGAAAACTGCAGAGGCATGCTTGTTGTCATTTATACTTGCAACATGGCTTAATATCCATATAGGAAAAAAAACATAAACTACCATTTAACAACGAAAGCATTGGTTCTTGTACTGTGATCAAACTGTCTGCGTGTCTCTCTGCCTTTCTGGCTCTCTTTTTTAGCACAACAGCAGGTGGTTGGAAACTGTGGTCATTGTGCTAAAGCCAAGGAGTGTGTTAGTGTGAGTGCAAGATTAGAATCCTGACAGAGCACACACATATAAGACAATGCTGGGCCCAATGCTAAATTGTAATTAAAATCCAACCACAGACAGAGTAATTACTGCTGTGAGCGCTCTGTATTCTTGGATAAAAGATTGTGCTCTTGCTGAAATAAATAGCTTCTGATCTCAATTTTAAGGCTGTGAATGTGTGGAGAAGAGCTTGGGAGAGAGAGAGACAGAGATGCGTATTTGTGTCTATGTGCATGGGCAGATTTTCCTTATTGTGACTCAGTGTCTACACAAAGTCAGTCATAAAGTGGCAAATTATTGTCGTGCGTATTTGCTCAGCTTGTTTGGCAGTCATTTTGTGGTTATTTTTATGTGTTTTGTTGTGTTAGCTGTGATTTAATTAACAGTGTGTAATTTTATAACCTGGATTTCAATACTCAGTATGTAAAAAACAGTTCTTAGTTGTTTGTCAGAACACCATACTGTGTTATAGCTTTGTAAAATCCATCCATATTGTCTTATCTTTTCTGCCCACATGGTGGATGAATTATTATACCACACAGATATAAACACCCAGCCGCTCATAGCAGATGCACACAAACAGTGGCCAAATGAAGATTTCCCAAATGTAAACAGAGACATTCATATAGGCTGGCAAGATGGAGTTAATTTATCAAACCATATGCTAACAATTTTATTCAAGCACTTTGACCACAAATGCATTGAATACTTGGAATAAATCTTTGACAAAAAACATTCACTATGAGAGGTTAAAACAATTAATTCATTTCAGGTCAGTACTGAGTACAACAATGTCATAAAATATGATAACAGACATTCAAAGCTTTTTTGAAAACCTCAACAAAATCTTTGAATGTCAAAAAATGACATTAGGTAAAGCCTTAGTACTGTTTAAAGACATCTGCTGATATATTACATATGGATCTGCATGCAGGTGCACAGCAGACATGTCTATAAATTCAGATGCAGCAATCTGACTCCAAACTCCAAAACAAACACAAGAAACACCACACTGTGCCTTTGAATCCGGCCTCTTCTCACTTCTTCTCTAATCTTGCAGATGTAATGAAACCAACCAGCATCATGATAAACAGTGAACTGGTAAATACCAAACATACAGACCGCAGAACTCCATTAAAATACAGCTAGGACCCTTGGTGCCTGGTTCACAGGGGTCCGGGTTCATACATTGATACTAATGTCATCGGGCTACAGGGCAGAGCCGCGTCAAGTCTCACTGCCATACAAAAAAAGAAAAAACAAAAGTCTCAATTAGTTGATGTTTTCCAACTAATAGAAGGAAGTTAAAGTGAAAGAGCCAGTAAGAAAAGGAGTGAAAAAGAGACAGACTAGTTTGTACATCAGATATAGCAGATCTAACAGAGAATAAATTTGTGTTTAAGAAAAACACTGCTTTAGAAAGCACATGCAGAAAATATCAAAACTATAGTTATGCAGAAATCTGTCTGCAGGTTTGTAAGAGTAGTGTAAGAAAGTTTAAAATAGACTATATCACAATAACAATTCTTATTGGAGAGATCTGCGTCTTTGTATCTCACATGGACTGCTGAACTAGTGGTTCAGCACTCTTTTAGAGCGCCAACACCTGAGGACACACCTGTGGGCTGAATTCACATAAGAAAAAATATAGAACCTTGAGGCAAAAAAAGGAATCTGTATGTGCATTTATTACCAACCCTCACCCATGCCAACACTGAAGGATCATTATCTCCAGCTTAACTTAAGACAATCTGTCCATCAAAATGAGGGCAGACACAGAAATGCACACCTGGACCTTAAAATCAGATTCCTACCCCCTCTATGACCCTCCTGACACCAAGTCTAAGCTGAATACTCTCTCCCGACCTACCAATAATACTGACCTTAACTCAGATGATATTTTTTTACAAGGACTACAGTACATCGCACAATGCTGTTTCAGCAGAAATGCATGCTGTTGAGGACTGCAAATGCACAACTCGTGCTGATGCTGCAGAATGTGAAGGTGAGTGTTAACTCCCTGTAATGGTTTGATAGATTCACATGCCACAGCTGTGTTGGTCACATAAGTTATGTAGGGGGATGCAGGATGGCAGCTGGCCTGGGGGGGTAGCGATGTGTTGCAGCAGCTCAACACTAGCGTATGCCGCGCCACACCAGTGGATAATTACATTTACTAATTTCATGGTGTCAGTCCACAGTCCAACAGAAGCAATGGAGCCTGACAGGTCTGAGAACAAGATAACCTAGTGTCAGTGCCTTTTCTTCAGGAAGAACAAAAGCTTCAGGTTTTACCAAAAAGCTCAGAGAAAGCTACACCTCTTGAATTTTGAATTGTGTCTGCTGCTCTTTTAGGTCAACCTGAACAGAAAGTTTTTCGTGAATGATAATAGAACTGTCAACTCGTTACACTTGGTTTCAATCTTCTGTTTAACATTGCTTTCTCTCTAAAAGGAAAATTTTGTTTTGCCTAACCATCCACTGGAAACCAAAGTATCTGTATGCGGCGGACTAATGAACACTCCAGCTTGTGGCACTGCATTTTGGGCAGCGCTTGAAACTGACTCATCAACATAGTGGTAGAGGTTCTAAATTTCTCATATTACAGCTAAAATATGTTTCTGAAAACATTTAAGGAGGGTAATAGGCAAAGTAGTCACAAAGTTCAATGGAGGGAAATGGAATTTAATTTGTTTTGCTCAATTGAGCATCACTGGATGAAAGTCATTCTCATTATTAGTAGAATAAATAAAATGTATCTGGCCACCACAAGTATGATTTGATTAAAGCGGAAATGACACAAGCCCTTACCAGAAGAAAGGGATTATATAAACTATGTCAAAGACGTGCAGAGGAGCTTAACTTATTAATTCTGATCGCTGCAGGTGGGAGAGAGCACTCTCCTGTTGTGCTCTGCTCTTTACCCATGTCTTCTCATCCTGCATCTCCGCAGTGTCCGAGGTCACTGAACCAAAGATTACATAACGGCATGATCACTCACTACGGATCACTCCACTATGCATCATCTCTTCTCCCTGCCTTGCGGCACACTGGGTGGTCCACTGAAGTGAAGTCATCATATGCATCCGTGTAACAGGAGAGCACACGGATGAGGAGAGAAAGACGGGAATGGACTGGATTGAGGCAGTGATTCAAGTAGAGGGAGAGCTGATGAGAAGGAGAAAGAAACGAGAAGAAGGCAGTGCTGCAGAAGAAAGATGCTCAGGAAACTGACAGACTGTAAAGCCATTACATAAGAGGATTTGATTGAGGACAGCTGTCTCTTGCCCTCACCACTACTCCTGTTCCTCTTCCCACTTATATGATGCATGTCACTTTCTCCTTCAGTTTTCTCTCTGCTGATATTTTTTGACTTTGCATTAATAACTCTTTCCTTTCTACTTCGTTTTCTCTCCTGTCTATTTTTACCTCATGTCTCCTTGAACCAGGTTGGAGAGCACCATTATGTTACTCATCTGACGCTTTTGTAACTAAAAGCATCGCACCCTTTTCACCAGAACACAAACCTTTATTTCAAACTCTACGGTAATATATTTGACGATTTCTAACATCTAGCAATACTTGAAATCTCAACTGGGCTGAAACCGACAACAGTATATAATCACAGTGCCTTCAAAAGAAATTTATGAATCATGGACGGTGTATATGTTGGTATAACTGCCATACTTGATGATTCATGTGTCCTTTTTCAATCCTTCCTCCCTATTAAGTATTGTTCATATCGATAAATCTACTTTCAAGTTTAAACAATTCACATCTGTTCAAGAGCTCAGTGACACACATACATTGTTAGCCCATCACCTTGTTTCTGCCTTCATCTGCTGTAATGAAAAAATATCTTTACTTATGTCTCCTGACTGAAATACATGCTCAACATGCTGTGAATCAACTCACATATCAAACAGAGTAATCTAAATGAAACAAGTGTAAATATGGATATAACTTCCAGATATCCATCCAGACACTCTATCATCACTCCATGCAAAGCTAATTTTAAGTCAGTGTTAGTCAAGAGCACAGAGAGATCATCCTGGGATGAAGTGGAACTCACAGGTGGATGCTGAGATGTGATAAACATTAGAAGCACTACTGACTTATTATTGACAAGTATATGCATGTGTGGATGCGCCCAAACATACACACACGCCGTCCTTTAACTCATAATGGAGCTGTACTAATGTGTGGCCCACTTCAAATTAAGAATCATCAGTCAGTAACACAGTACACAACGTCTTTACCTTTTTAAAGAGCGAAACCAGAACCAGGAGAGACAAGAGAGAGCCAGGGTATTTTTTATAGGCCTTCTTCATTTGGTTGATAGTAAAGCCATCCTTCATGTTATAAAATGTCTTTTGTACCCTCTGTTTCACTCTAGAGTGTTTTGGTACAACTTGAATTCCTAGTTGCTTGGGAATAACATCTCATTTATTATGCATAGTAGAGAGAGCACAGTGTACTTCCTACTGCCTTGCTGAGATAGAGATGAGAAAAGTGAGCATGAAAAGCAGAGCAAGGGAGAAGGAAGAAGAGAGAAAATGATTTACCACAAATGTTATCTTGGTCTTGGTCTTACATACAACATAAGCCTTTGAAACTTCTCTCTACCACCTCATTATTCTCTGCCTTGGAGGAGCCTGCTACCTGGGAAAACTGTGCATCCCTATTGTTGATGAAAGAGGGCAAGGCAAATACTCCACATGCACAGATAAAGAATTGACTGCAAAAAGAGAGGCCTGTTAACTAATTATGATGATAATGAGAAGACAGTACAGATATATTTGATTGTAAGGAAATGTCTTTGGTCCTTGCAATGCTTAATAATCTGAAGTCATACAGTTACTTCAGACATTGGTTAGAGTGTATCTTGTTTTTTTTCTTCTTTTTGGTGGTGGGCTTACATGAACAAAATAACAGGTAATACCTGAAAAATCCTCACTGTATCACTGCCCTACATTCTGCTTAGACATAGAAGGTACTGAAAAAACAAGACTTTCTGATTGGATGACAATGCCCGTCACAAGGTTTATTATTTCCTCATTGTCTCATTGTTTTGTACATGTACATTTCATTCCATGCAGAAAAGCTAATAAGTACATTCGGCACTTATATATATATTTATATATATATATATATGTACATTACTCCTGTTGTTCTGACTGCTAAGTTGCTCCAGCTGCAGGGAAGTCATCCTGTCATCATCATCAAAGCTCTTCCTGTTAAAAAATATATACCAAAAGAACAATTATTTATTGCAGTTGCAAATATTTGAAATACTGCAAAAAAAATAATTCTATGAAAAAATCTTTATTTTAATGTAACCTTGGCAGAAAATTACTTGTGCTCCAGACTTTTTCTTGTAGTAGATTAATCCAGAGCTCATTGAGACAAACCCAAGTAGCAGCTGAAGTGTCCCCATAATAATTTTGATCTGCTCTGATGCAGGAAGAGAGGGTTTAACAAAGTTGAGGCAAAAAATAATGCTTTCATTGAAAGACCTTACATATTCTTATCCAGCATTTGCTTTACAGTGGCACTTACCCCAGATGTAAAGCACTGGTTCAGGGAGGCTCAGGTGCTCGACCATGCAGGAAATTTTTTCTCCTGCAGTCAGGGTGTACTCCAGGTAAGAATGGATCTGGTAGTACCATTCCCCATCAGGCATCACTTCATAAAAACTGACACTTAAGGTAATTTCCTGGCTGTTCCTCAACCACTTCACTTCTTCACTTTGATTTGTTTTGGATAGAAATTGTAGGCACTGCACACAAGCATGGACCTGTGCTTCACTGAATTCAGCTTAATGAGTGGTGCAGCTGTAAGATTTCCTGAAAAAAAGTGTACATTTTATGTATTTTTTGAATAGTATCATAAAAAACATCACCATATTCCCTGAAAAATTCTCTAAAAAACCTAGTGCATAACAATATATTTATACTAACAGAGTGGGTCAGATTTCTTTTGTCATGTACAAACCCTTACAGAAAATTGTCCACAGAGTAAGAGATTGTCACAGAGTCATGTCATTGTAGAAAAATTTTAAAATAGCTTTTTTTACTCCTAATAATACAATTATTTACATTGAAAACAGGCACACAAATCACACAAGAATAGGAACATTACTAAAAGCCAAAAACTAAACCTGTGGCAAGGCCTCTTAGGGTTTAACATGTAATCAATTTAATCCTTTAATTCGTTCGATTCTGAAAGCTACTGGTAGCCAGTGTCAGAAAGCCAGGATCAGGTGATGTGGTGTGTTTTCTGACATTTAATGAGCTGGAGGCAGGAAAAAGATTATTTTCTGATGCCAGAGAACAAGGGATTACATGAGTCCAAACAACCCGTTGTGAAGGCAATAAAAATTTAACTCACAAAATATTATAATGTTAACCCAGTAAGTTATAGATGATCTTTAGCTTGACTGAGTCTGTCTTCCTTTAATGAAAAAGAATGTCCCTGTTGCAGCTCCAAGAAGTGCAAAACTCAAAGCAAATCCAAAATAGATGGTTGGACCACCACTGGTGTCTGTTGTGTCAACCTGAACCTCTGAGGAGGACATAAGAAACAAAACAAAGAAGGGTTAACTTTGGACAATCTTAACAATCTTAACGGATAAATTCTGCCTTTAAATAACTTCTACTACTACTTCTACTACTACTACTAATAATAATAAAAATAATGATAACAATTTAGAATAACTAACATAAAACTCCTTTGCTCACCCCAAAAACTGGTCAGCGGCGTCTCCAGTGACTCATGTTCCACAGTACAGCTGTGGATGTCTCCTTCGTGAGGGACAAAGTCCAGGTTGGATAAATGTAAAATGTCCCATCAGAATTGGGTAAACGTCTGTTGAAAGGATCTTCCACTTTTACTTCTTTGTCATCTTTGGTTCACTTAATGTTGATGGTGGGGGGAAAGAATTTACTGATGAAGCAGATGAGAGTGTTCTCCTCCTCTTTCATTACTTCGGGCTCTATTTTCGTAGACCAGGCGCAGGCGGGGCGCACCTGCCGTACGCCGCGCCTACGCCGCGCCAACGGGGTGTGGCCAGCGCATTCTGCAATTTTTGCTGAACGGCGCAGTCCAGCGCAGCGCGGCGCACCAACGCCTCCGTCCCTCCCACCGGCGCAAGTGGCAAAGAGGGAGGAGAGAAGGCGTGAGTTGGTTTAACACAGCCGAGT
>JAPZDV010000009.1:12527291-12539425 GCA_029814665.1 Acanthurus lineatus | reverse complement strand
TAAATCAGGTCAACAGCAGCCGTTTGATGGGCTGACTGCTCTTCATTTCAAGTCATGAAAACTATTTTAATACTACTTAAACTGTCAAAGCTGTTAAAGCAGGTAAAACAAACTTTCCTCCCTGTGTTGTGAAGGAAGGCCATGGAAGTTCTTATGTCTCAACTCAAGAGGGTGCAATGCACTCACATGTGTTGTGTATCTGAAATACATTTTTATGTTGTTACGTTTAACAGAACAAAACAGTGCAGAGGCACCTGCGCACAGTCAAATTTATTTTGTAGCCTAATTGTTTTGTGCACAGTACACTGCAAACACCTGAGCATGTCCCAGGATCCAAACTGCAATGCTCACACAATTTTATTAGCATACACAAAATGAAAAACTTTACACATGCAATAGTTTGGGATAATGATGGATTTTCGGAAAAGATACGAGATAAAGGTAAAAGTTTAGGGAAAAAAAACAAGTCGCTGATTTATAGCTGGTAGAACAATTACAAATGGTGCAAATGATTAATATATTAAAAAATAAATATCATTTATATTTCTACCACTTAACTTAAGCTTGTACACTACATAAGACACACTCTTACTTACAGACACAGTACATGCAGCGTTCATGTGCATACACAAGCACAAACAAACACACACACACCAACGATTAATTAAAGGGACAAACATATGAAACCACTGTTTCGTGACGCACTTGATTAAAGTTACAGTCTAAAATCTCCTTAACATACTGTTCTCTAGCTGAATTCATTGTACCCACTCACTAGGCAAACACTAGCACACACGTATGCTCGTGCGCGTGTGCACACACACTCGCACACAAACACACACACACACACAGGCAGGCACAAGAAAACAAAAGCAATATTTTGGTCCAAGTTGCCACAACACATTATGCTAAGCTGTTTGTAGTGTCAAAATGATGACGCCTTCGACAGCAGACGCATATATCTGCTCACTCACACACACACAAACACACACAAACACACACAAAAAACTCTGTTTATTCCAGCCGGTATCAGAGTGTCAGCAGAGAGGAGAAACTGTTGCTAAGAGACCTGGCTTCCTCCCTTCTTGCCGTGCAGCATCATTAGTTGGCCTTTACTGTCACTTTCCCAACCTCTCAGCCCAGTCAGTCCACTGTTACTGTAGAGAAAGGAGCTTGTTTCTCAGCTTGTTCAATAGTGGGGGCTGGGCTCGAGCCAAAATTAATAAAGGGTTTATTGGAGCCATCAGTCTGGGAAAAAAACAAACCTGGTGTTAGATGGGCGTCACAGGCCAGCTTAATGACTGCATTACATTTAGGTGAATAGACTGGGAGGGGGTCTGGATTGGAGGGGGTGGATGTGTTTTCACGCTTCATTTGTGTTAACAGTGAATTTCTATGCTGATTTAATTCATTTAAAGTTCAACACAGAGGTGCTGCTTTTCAAAATTGAGCTATTCAGTGTGCACATCAAGGATTTTGGTTTAGCTAGCTCAGAACTGTGACTTCTTTGATCCTCCCGTTGCTTGGTGGGAAATTTGTCCGTGGGTTGTTCTGCTTTTCATCTTGTTCTGCTCTTGCGGAGGACACATTAAAGGAAGCTGAACATCCAGACCAGCTGTGGTAACACGCATTTAAAGGCCCCCTAAAAAAAAAGAAAACATTTTATGTTCACTTAATATGAGTGAGGGGGTTGTACAAGAATAAATTTTAAAAAGCGCTGCAAAAGTTTGGTGCAGTGATGTTACAGGAGAGATTTCTGTATTTCTCTTTTTCTTTGTGCTCTTCTCACTGTAAAGGGGGCGTGGCTTAGTTGGCCAATTTGATGTCATATACTTCCAAGCACCAATCAGACTTTGGTAGCTACTCCCACACAGTCCCGATGAGTAAAGTATGAGTAAATAAGAACTAAGGAAGTTAGGGAAGTTTCTGTAACAACCTTAAACTTTGTTGCTCATATTTTATATGAAAGAAAAAAAAACATTTGAGCAATGATTATGCACATAAACCTGCTTAATTTAGTTCAGACCAGTGAAGACAGATATTAACTAGACAGGACCAATGCAGAAGTAAAAAACAGTCATTGTCATAAGTGATGTCACTTATGAGCCAGACGTTCAGCAATGTAAATGCCTGGTTTTGGCCTCTGCGGAGCAGTGAAGAGTGGCCAGTTCATTAATGAGAGGAGACGGGTTATAAAGTGGCATGAGGGTGTAAGGTGATTATGTCACATAATTTTGAAAACATGAAGGGTGCTGTTCTCAGCTGTGTGTGTTTCCACCACAGGGAATCACACATTGATGTGACTGCCACTCATCAGCATATGATGCATCCTTGAACACACTACAAACACAAATCCCACACTGTAGACAAATACTCACACACAGACTCAGAAACTTCAGTAAACTTATTCCAACACACTTTCTAAGGCGTGTTATCAAATACACAACTGTGAGGTGGCAACTGAGATTAGAGAAGTGACATTCACAGTGACACTGACAGTAATTTAAAGTCAGAATATATTTTAGGGATTGTATGAGGTGAGGTGACAAAGTTAGTATGCGGATAAATTGCTGTTTGTGGGTCTGCTGTTGTCAGAAATCTAAAGGGAAGTACATACATTGTAAGCTACATGGAGATTTAAAGGGATGTCAGATCAAAAATACAAAAAGACTCTTCTTGCAGTGAATACAGCAGGATAATTCTCTGTTTTATCCTAAAGAGGTTGAAAAGTTTTCTTAAGGGTGGCTGTGTTGATTTATTAAAACTATTGGAAGATTTTTGTGCGAAGGAGCATTAGGAAGAAGGTCATGGACGACTGAAAAGAAAATAGAGCCATGAGAACACAACATCAAGTTTCTTTTCCCTTCATCATGTTTGATTCACAAATCGAAGGTGGGCAGATTTTACCGACACAACACTCACAAATGCTCTTCTTCTTTTGCCACATCTGCACTCATCCTTATCAATCATGCACATGCAACCTTTTAAAGGGGAGATTGACGCGTCTATGTCAAGACTGTTTCCATGGATACACTGAGATCCAATCCTCTTCTCAGTTTTCCCTAATGCTGGTCTAAAAGCCAAACATGTACAGTAGGGAGTGGTGATGCTTCAGGACCAGCATTACTAAGAATAAGAAATCACTCAGGCTATAAACAAGGTACTCATAATGTGTCTTTTTATCCAGGTAATTTTAACTTCCCATTTCCCAATCTAGTGGGTCAGACAGCAATCTAGGTGTCATGCACATTTCATTTAGAGCAGAAGATTGTCTCTTGCATAATGTATAATGAAATCTCAACTTATTGCCAGTGGAGAGATATTGCTGTGAGAGATGTGGCATCTTTTCTCATCTTGGGGCTCAGCTTGCATTTCTCCTCCAAGATTAAACGACAACCGCTCAATATCACAGCTATTAGGGTGTGATGTTGGAAGGGAGATTAGTGCTTTGAGATGTGTGTGTGTATGTGCATATGTGTTTGCCTCCTGTGTGAGTGTGTGTGTCTGTGTGTCTGCTGTACGTGCTTGTGACAGTGTGTGCTAGAATTTTCAGACATAATGGTTTTGCTTTGTCACAGTGGCCACGGAGCATTTTAGGGGTGCTGATCATCTCCTGCTCACTGCCAAGCTGCTGCCTCCATGTCACTATGGAGACACTGGTTGCTATACATCAGCCAATCAGTGCAGAGCAGGAGATGTTACAAAGTTGTCGGCGTACAGATTCTCTGTATTGTTTGGTGTATGCTCGGGAAGTCAATCTAAGTCTGTTTGTGTCTGTTTTTCATCTCTGAACGATAGACAGAATGTGCAGAATTCAACACAATGTTCTCATTATTGTAAAAAAGTTTTCACCCCTTGAAGTGCCAAAGTTGTTTTGTCAGTGAAGGAGTCTTAAGAAAAAGTTTGGCATCACATATACCAATTAAAAAAATAATAACTGACTTGGCACAGGTAGCTATAAGTAAAAATTCACCTACTTGCTGGGTAAAGACTTATTCTTTTCTTTCTCTCTCTCTTTATCTGCCCTATTTCTAGATCCTTAGTTTAGACAGTTTTGTGCTATAAGAACAAGAGAAAAGGACGTAATCAAACCATAAAGAATATGAGGAAAGCCTTCTATAAAATAGGTGAAGGGCTTTAACTATCCATTATTTTTCCCAAATGGTCCTGGTTATGATGTAAGAAACGATTCAAAATGAACTGAAGAAAAAGTAGCGTTACAGTTCACATATATACATTAACAAACATTTATTAACAAGTAAAGTGAGGATGACTCACAACAAAACCAATAATCCTATGTCTAACAAAAATCACATCAAAAAATGATATTCAAGCAGAGTACAGGCTCCCACTGGCACATCTTACAGCTTGCCCCATGGCTTTTATCTTCAGGCCCAGATGAGATATTAAAGGCACCTGGGTGAGGATGGCACCTGGAGAGAGAACAGGCAAAAAACAGCATAAAACACCACAGGAAGTAACACCTTCTCAAACTGAGCTGAATTTAAATCTACCAATGTTTTATTCAAACTGTCAATTTGAAT
The DNA here is from genome assembly GCA_029814665.1 of Acanthurus lineatus. Classification (NCBI taxonomy): domain Eukaryota; kingdom Metazoa; phylum Chordata; class Actinopteri; order Acanthuriformes; family Acanthuridae; genus Acanthurus; species Acanthurus lineatus. The sequence goes on along the minus strand of JAPZDV010000009.1, from coordinate 12,534,881 downwards.
TTTCATTGTGACTTCCTCATTTAATTTTGACCTTTATACTGTAATGTTATATTATGTACCATGTTCATCACTGTATAAGTAAGCAGGTTACTTAGTATTTTGTTAGTTTCAAATAGTTGGATGGTCAAAAATACAAAGAGAAGAAAACAAACTTTTACTTATGTGACCAATAATAGGATAGTGTTTTTTTTAAAAGGATAGCAGAATGATTAAAGCACAGCAAGAAGAAACTGAAAGAAAAATGAGAGCAAAGAAGAAGATCTGGGGGAGAGATGGGGGATGAAAAGGGAGGAGTGGGAATAGTTCAAACAGGCAAAGGTGTGAGAAAAAAAAAGATGGGAAAGGTGAGTTAATGATCCCGCAGATGGAGGCTAATGAGTTCATCTGAGTGGCTCTAAGGTGCTGTCTAGACTGTGATGAAAGTTAGACACACACACACACACACACACACACACATACATCCGTCCTCTTGCTTCACACCTGTGGAGTGGGAATAAAGACACACCAAAAATTGATGAGTTCCTTCCTCCAGTATTACTGGTGTTAACAGCTCATCTCAAGCTGCTCAGGCACAGACAAGTCATGCTTTTGTAACAAAATCAGTTGAAAGGAGCAATGTGTAACATGTGGTCAAATGCATATTTAAAATACTCAAAAAATGAACTAACATTATAAGAAAAAACATTTCAGATGTTATGTCAAAGACATCCTTTTGTTGTGTTGTGTTGCAAAGATATCTACTTAATTTAGCATGCTAACTAGATAGCCTGTCCTGTCTTGAGCTCATTATAAACAAACAAAAACTATCTCACTAAAATTATATTGTTTTTCCCTTAGTTCAAGCAATTACCATCTCTGGTTTGGTTGAGAAAAACCCTTATTCATTGAGTTAGACGTAAAAAATCCCCACTGGATTATCGACCATCCCCTTGCTCCTCCGTCCTCTTCATGCCTCTCTTGTTCCCGCTTGCCGTGAGTCGAGAGTCCTGTAAATCACCTCAGTACTGTGATGATCCCTGTCATCAAACAGGCCTTAGTTCTTCTTTGAGCTTATTTTCTGCTGAGCCTGCATCTGTTGCCTGCTATGTAAACCCCACTGTGAGGGCGCTGGTGAGCTCCAGACTACATGGAGGCAGACTGGTGAGCTAATAGGGCCACTAGCTGCAAGGCTAACTGAGCTAATGAGAGCTGTTAGCTACAACAAACGAGAGCTACAGCAAAGAGTATATTTAGCTGAAGTTAGCAGTTTGCTCCCGCCCTACAAGTTTTACACGTGGCCACTTTAAAGTCAAAGATCAGATGTAGCAAAAACCCTTTTCCTTATTATCTATTAAGGTTTATTAAAAATGAACTATTGACAGAACATGAAAGAGATTAAATACATTATCAGGCTTTCATTAGAGTATAATGACCCAAATTTTTTTGTGTTGTTGTCATTCCGTTAGCCATTTATTTCTATAGAGGGAATGGGTCCTCCTTCTTGGAGTCTGCTATGTTAGACCGCCATGTTTGTACAGTAACCCAGTATAGACTATAGAGAGAGCCTTTCATTGTAGCGCTGTAACTTACCTCAAGATGCCATTAAATCCTACACAATGGACCTGTAACTGTGAGTGATACACCAATGCACCTCAATTGCCTCAACTGCTAAATTTTATTTGTGATTGGTTGTCAAAGAAACCCCCAGATAGTAACATATTCTTTAGTCTTACAAGCAACGGATTTTGAATGAGGAAATGTTTTTTTAAATGATGCATGACTGTGATTTATCCTTTATCTTTCAAATTGCCTTTGAAATTACATTTGTATGTTTAAAGTTGAGGACGGAGGCAGGCAGTTATTGTGGAGGGGGCAGAGGTGGGGTGCATGCCTTATTGTAAAAGGTTTGTTGTCTTTGAAAGCCAAGCTCACTCACCTGCGTCAGCCCTAAACGAAGCAGATTAATAATGCAGGCACCTCACTGCTCCGAGAAACACCAGTGATTGGTTGGAATTCTGGCTGTCGCTTGATGTGTTTCGCCTCTCCTGTTTCACTCCAATAGAACAGTGTACACACACATACACATACAGTTGATTATACATGCATGTCACACTTGGAATGACATACTTAGAGATGTGAGGAGGTATAAAAACACGTGACACGCACACACAACTGCCCAGACAGAGGCAAATGTGACTGTCGCTGTCAGTGACATGTGTCTGTTTCTTTATGGACATGCTCATCATTTGTCTTTGCCCATCCAGTGAAAATAATGAGCTGAATAATGGCATAGAACAGTTCTTTTTCCACATGTCTTCATGCATCAACCTTCAAATGATCATGATTAAGAAATGTCCAACAATAATAAAGCATAGCAGAACAGAAAAGGTCTAATTTGTCACAGGATGTCAGCTTGACCTCTCTGAGAGCAGAACACAACCCTTCAATTTGATTTTGCAATGAGAGCTGATCATTGTTAGAGCCTAAGAAATGTATCAAATGGATGTGTTTGTAGCTGTTTATATGTCTACCTGTTTGTCTCAGTTTATTGTCGTTTTGGGTGCGCTGTAATGTTATGCAAACAGTGTAAAGAGTGAGGTTAGTGTGCTGAACAACACTGGCTTTGGGTGTGATTGGAGTGTTTTTATCTGGACTGAAGCTTGGCCAAAAGTTCTAGCTGATGCTGAATGCTACAGTGCAGAAACGGTCTCTAAATCTTTTTCACCTTCTTGTGGATAAAACTGATCCAGTTCACTTTGATGTGAAACACATAGTAAGAAATTACTTGTATACTGCGCAAATGTAAAGCCTAATGATATTAATGACCTGTGTGTAAAGGATATAAAAGCATCATTGATTTCAATACTTAAAAGTATAAAGCAGTTGAGTGTACCTGCAGCTGTTGTTAAGTAAAAGTGCCAGTACAACAATGTATAAATACTCCATTGCAAGTGTTGGTAGGTAGATCCACATTACATACATACATTATGTTACTGTTAATATTAATGCATCATTACATAAGTAGCATTTAAATGTTTTGGCTAGCCTAGTGCTGCTGCTTTTAACTACCCTAGATGCATTTGGTAATTTAGCACAGTGGTTCCTGTTGTAAGAGGTTTAAAAGAAAAATAAACTAATTAATTAATGATGAAACTAAAAACTCATCAAAAACCTGTAACAAGGGGCTGCAAGTTGACAGTGTATTTTTGTAACGGGCTTTCTGTTGTACTTTATAAGCTTCACATATGATTTTCAAGTAAATCTTAACCTACAACAGTGACAGAAGTGAGATAATAATAGTTTAAAAAAAGTGTACAACATTTACCTCTGATAAAGGAATTAAAATTATAATATCATATGAGCTAGCAGAAAATGTAAATAGTAAAGTACAAGTAACTTTGAATGGTATGTGGTGCCTGAGGACGCTGATGTACCAAAGAGCTACATTCATCTCTCCGCTTGTTGCATTTTGTGAATATTTAATAACTGTAAAGACTTTTTTTATCACCACACTTTAAAATAACTTGCTTATTTTTCACAGCCAACATTTAAAATCACAGATGTCACAGCTGTTTCCTTCCAAGGTTAGAGAGCTGAGATTGTAGAGGAATTAAAAGTACAACACAGAGCGAGTGCGTAGACAGAAAGCAGAATGACAGCCTCTAAAAAAAACACCCTGAAGAGGCAGGCAGACAGATGGACTCAAATACATGTAAAACAAGGAGCCGGGCACACACAGCACTCATAACTGTGACGCACAAACTTGATGCAAATTAAGACAAAGTAAAAATAAAACCAGTGCCAAAACGGGATTGATCATACGTGGGCGGACAAACAAGCAGAATAAAGCAACATAATGGAAAAAGTGAGCCAGCATTCGTCTCATTCACAGTTTCTTTATTGGATGTCATGCAGTCAACAATTTTCGTCAACCCTGAAACAGCTACGCATGTTATGGAGGAAATGCCCTTTAGTCATGGTTGTCACGGCCCAGACGCAGAACCAGAGGAGGCTGCAGGACGGCTGATGAACGAGAGCACGTCAAGCTGCATCAGTCCGGAGCATTAAGAGACAGGCTGTGTGAAGGTGAAGGCACAACAGCCATGTTGTGTTTGACCCCCAAGAGAGTTTAGTTTTGTAGGAGATGAGAACATCTATGTGTGGGGAAATCTCCTACTCTCTCCTTCTGTTCATTGAAACAAAAACACACGGATGAATGTTAAAATTTTACTTCTGGTAGGAACCAACAACTCAAATAATCTAAACACCATCCTAATGGAAATATATAGCCATTTTCTCCATCCAACTCTCTCTGCCCTTCTTCCTTTTCTCTTTTTCTTTCCACCAGTCTTTCTTCCTCCTTCTTGCATGGTCACCATGGTGACTACGAAGCTCAGACTGAGAAGCATATACTGTATAATGAGAAAAATTGAAATTAAGATTTAGAAAACTTTGGCCGTACTTATGTGCTTTCCTCCCACGTCGCCTATGAGTGAGTCACAGGACTGCATGATGGAGATGAGAGCTTTAACTAAACAGTGAGAAAATTAGAATTAGAATTAGCACACAAGCGGCTTATTTTTTTCCCCCTTTTTTTGTAATCTAACTTGAATTGGTGACAGGGCTGGAGTATGCATTTTAATAATGTTTCAGTTAACAATTTTACAATATTGTCAGCACATTGATTACTGTCTGGTTAGGTTAGGGCACAACATTGTCTTGGTTTGGGTCAGTAAAAGATAAAGCTTTGGCTTTAAATACTTGGTCTTGAGCTGGAAAATGTCCTGACACCTCATGTCAGTAACCTTAATTAATTAGCTGAAGCTTGAAACAAACTGTGGAGTCAAAGTGGTCTTCCGAAACCGGTCTGCTGTAGAAATGTTGAAACAAACGGTAAAACTTACAAATCAACATATCAGTGGTTTGCAGGAAACAAATATGTAAAGGCATATGTATTTATTCTCATTGAAGAGGTGGCTGAAGTTTCATAACTGGGGAGATGTAAATAGCAGACTTCAAATGCAAAAGATGACAACAACAAGACAGAAAACTTAGTTTTTATCTGAAATTAATTTTAATTTCCTGTTCTTGGTCCTGTTATTGTCTGTTTCCTTCAGAGGGAAAAACAACCTAATGGCAACAGGTAATGAAAAACTAAAAAAAAAAAACTTTAACAAGGTGAAACAGAGAAATTACTGTCGCACTATTTCTGTTTGTCCAAAGCTCCTTGAAAAACATTTTTCCAAAATGGGTTGTTGTCTCCGTGATTACCCGTTGCTAGCTTCGTCATTGTCAGTACTATTCATTTCTTCTCTTCCTGTCTCTGCTCTTCTCTTACATAATAGAAAACACATTATGGCAGCGCTCAAATCTATTATTCCACAAGGACCGGACTGAATAACGCCTCCATGCTCATCATTCTGCACAATTGTTTCCTGTGTGTGCGTGTTTGTGCGTGTTTGTGTGTGTTTTGGGCAATTATTGCGTGACCTTTTCTTCCACCTCTCCTCCCTATTGATTGTGAAAACAGACTTGGATTAATAATTCACAAAAAAACAGTGGGAGTTTTGACTACTTCTGTTGCCCATGGCAGCAAGACCAGTTTGCATGTTTACGTGCATGTGTGTGTGTGTGTGTCGTAATTGGCATTAGTGTGAACCTGCAGGCATCCTCGTGTTTGAAATGCATATTATACAGCAACTCTCTCCCTCTGAACTCTAAGGCTGCTGATATCATAACTTCCATTTGTCAACATGCTTTTCTCACTCAGAGTTGGATGGAAAAATTGATGCCACCTTCATGTCTGTTTGGTAAAAATGCTGCTGCAGCTAGCTGTTAGTTAGTTTAGCTTGAAAACATGACGTTACAACCAGTCCACTGGTAAAAACTTGATTAATCCGTACAAAAACACTACTGTGAAAAATGATAAGAAGTTTATCATTGATTATGAGGTGAATAGCAAAACATCTGTTGTATGACTGTCTGCTTGTATGATCACAGAGACAGTTTAAGTTTGAAGAATTATGATCCAGCATCTAAAACCCCCACATATTTGGCAGCAAATATAGCAAATATGATATTTTTCTTATATCACTAACCAAATGAAAATGCCTACTTTACACAGCAATTAAGTATGTGGAGAGTACCGTAGCAGAGAGAAGCTACAATGGCCAAGCTTGACACAGCTCTTGGTGAGTAAGCCACTGATTCACCCCAGTGTGCAGGATTTTAACCTTTTTTTCCAAGCTCGATCTTTCCTCTCCTCAAGCAACTACCTCCATCGCTCTTCTTGTGTACAAACAAGACCTTTAGGGAGAGAGTGTCCAAATAATCTGCTCCATTATGCCCATTTGTATGATTCATACCGTCTGTGACTAAGTGTGGCCATATAAACACTTCTTTTGCCTTTAGACAATTTGCACAAACAGGTTGATTCAAACACACACAGAGGGAGCAGAAATGTATCTTATTAGCTTTACACACACATATACAGTCTGAGTCTGCTTACGTCATTATTTCCCGAAAGCTCTGTTTATTCTTCTTAAACCCAAAGCCTCTGAGTTCTGAGACTTATCCAATGATGAGACCATAGTCTTGGTGTGATGAACACAGGTTGGTGTTTTTAGAGAGGAAAACACTGGCTTCCAGAAATAGTCAGTAACACAGGCATGCAACCTCAGTCAAATCACTGTTTTGAAGTCTATAAAAGTCATCAGACACATTAACTGTTTACGAAATTACAAGGTTAGCATCTAACAGTCTGACATGCATGAAATATCCTCTTTAATGTCAACTTCTACATTACTGGTGATGCCAAATTAAACTTCAAGTTATGTAAGCCTTGTGATCAAAATATTTACCTGAGCTGATAATTCACAGTAATGTCAGGCTTCATGTTCGGTTTAAATTTAAAATTAGACTCTAAAGCTCTTAATTAAAATGGTTAATCCACCTCAGACCACACTGGAGATGTTAATTAATGAGATGTGCTGCTGCAAGATTGGATTGGAATAAAAAAACCTGCACATATCATGAAGCTTAGAGCCACATTGCTGAAGACTGCTGTCCATCTTCTTTCTCCTCCTCGGACCCTCCCCCACTTAAAATTTGTCCACCTCTCTTCTTTCCAGTATCAAAGCAGTAAAGACATTTCATCTCCACATCCATGCTCTGTTAGCTCCTTTGCCTCCAGGCCGGAGTGCAGCGTGCAGCATATAGTATGTACAGATGAAGCACTGGTAGCACCCTGCACTCTTGCACTGGGTTGTATTGCCTTATTACAGGTCTATCTCCTCTCAACAGTCACTACCGATCCAAGTCATTAGGCAGCAGAGTGCCTGCTTGAGAGAGCAGTGGAGCAGAAAGATAGAGAAAGGGGGTGGGAAAGAGAAAAAAAGCTGATAAAAAGAAGGTGGAGATGAACCAGTGGCTCACTGTCACTGCCTGCAGAGAAAGGCGTCAAAGAGGGGAAAGGAAAAAGAAGAGAAGGAGAAAAGAGGAGCAGACTGAGGCCGACTCAGAAGAAGGAAAACAAAGAAATGGAGTGAATAATGAGGGAAACAAAGAGGGATTGGAGGGGGGGGGGGGTAATCTGCTGCCAGGCATTTAAGA